>VXBH01000177.1:36075-68299 GCA_013400035.1 Rynchops niger
TGGGTGGTTAGTTTGGTTTTTTTTGTTTTTTTTTTTTTACAAATTCATCATACAACTAAGTAATTAAATAAGCTTGCCAGCCATTCTGTATTTGAGAATAATTTACAAGCGAAAAAGCTCACAGACAGTTTTTAAACACAGAATTAAAGTCTTTACCTTCGAACCACTTCTTTCCAGCCTTCTTCTCTTTTCTGGCCTCTTTTTGGACTAGTCAGATTCAGCTTTACGTTTGGAGAGGTCAGAGGCAGGGAAACAGGTTTATAGGTACTTGACAAAGAATTTGAATGACCTTCACTGTCAAGTCTAGGAACAAAAACGTGCCCGTTACAAATTACAGAATAAAGCGACAGCATTACAGTATACATTTCTGCAGCTTAAAACCACTAGCACGAACCGTTTTCATTCTTAATTTTATACCTGCAACAACTGCCGGGTGACATCAGCGGAAGTTTTTTTTACCTTTTTGTCCACAACCTATACCCTTCCTCCAAAAAGCGGTGTGTTGAACTGAACGAAGTAATACCAGACGCACTAAGGACACGCGACCAGAACAGGTTATAGCAGGCAGTACATAGCCCTCCGGCACATCCTGGTTCTGTTCTATGCTGTGTTCTCCTTTTCAAATGCTTTTTAAGGGCAGGTACTTTGGCGATAATGCCTTCTCCCTACTGAGTACTTGAAAACGTCTGTTTTTCAGCTCTTATTGTTACCGATTCCCTGGAAAGTGCTTCTACCCCGTACCCCACATTTTACGAAGGGGTAACAGAAGCACAAATATTTGAGCATATTGATGTATTTAAAGTCCCAGTGACATCAATTTGGAAGCAGGTGCCCAAATATCATTACCTGCACTCATACACCTGTAGCAATAGCCTAGTGATACAACCCAGGGCTGGGTAAGCGAGAAAAACAGAATGAAAGAGAGCAGGCAATCTCCAGTTCCGCTAACTGATCTACGCGGAGATGGAAACAAAAAAAAAAAAAGGCGGCGCTGGGAGCTCACAAGTTCCTCTGCAGCACTGAAACACGGGCAACAGTCTTCAGAAGTCACTGAAAAACTAGCGGTACGGAACTACCTAGCTGGCAAATGTACGGAGGACCTCGTGCTTCAGCTACCCTGCTAGCGATCACTCTTCCTCTTTACTACACGCGCGTTCTTACTCACCCATCGTAGCCCCCGTTATTTAGAGCATTTTATGTTCATCGTGCCTTCTGGCAGGCAAACTGTTCGTTTATACTACACTTGATAGCAACTTCGGAGATCTCTCCACATTTAAGTAACCCAAGCATACCGATTATATGAAAATCGGCATTTAGACAATGTGCCTTTTAAAACGGCAGCATTTTCTCTCTTTACCTAAGTTCTAGCTCCCTGATAATACACCTGCCCAAGGCATTCGCAAGTTCTACAGAGAACTTTACTTGTCCTCAGATAACTTTAAGACTGAGGCAAAGAGAACAAGAAAATGCATATTAAAGAAAAGAACAAAGTCCGTTGTGAAACAGTGATTCGAGAGTAAACTTTAAAAGCTTTTTTCTGCTTTGTCTGAAAATGTCTAGATACGTTTTCAGAAAAGCATCATTACAAAGTCTGAGTTTAAGTTTCAACCTTAAACCTTGCTATCAGCACGCCTATGACTAAAGGGAAGAGGAATTCAGAGAGAGCAAATTTAGAAATGATTTCCAGACAAAGTCTGCCTGGTGCAAGAGCCAAAGAGCACCTGCCGAAGTTACTAAAATATACTATACCCCTTTTGATATTTATGCACCGTCTCGTTCCTTAGGTGTACTTTGCCTAACAGGAGCACCGCTTTAACAAGGAGTTAGAAGGATGCATTTAGTTAGCCCTGCACCGCACAGGATTCCAAGTCTTTTGTAGGAGACCTTGGATAAAAGGTCCAAGAGAGAAACAATTTATGTTCATGAAACAGAATTTAAGACAAAATCCGATTTCTAACATTACTAAGGGTAATCCGAAACACACACACCCCCCAACCATAAGGGCTGACAAATCCACTCATTCTGCACCTAAATTTAACCTGGGGAAAGAAAGAAAAGAAAAAAGAAATCCCAACTCTCTCCCCAGTCCCAGACAAGTGCCTCAATCAGGCCGGCAACAGCCCTCTCGCTTCCTGCCCTTTTCGATCCCATAATGGTTGCCTTCTTATTGAAGCTGGGCTGTCAGTCAGCCAGCTGTCCTATAGATCAATCCCCGAACCCTCTCCCCTCCCTTAATGTGGGAAAAGGAAAAAAAAAAAAAAACAAAAAAAGAAAACCATGGCAGACCAAACTCGTACTGCTTAGTAAAAAGAAGCAAAGATTACAGATTCAGAGGGGATCTAAGCTCTTTGATTCAGACCGATGATCTATTCAGAAACTGGCATTATAAAAGTTATCAGCTCGTTCCGTGGTAACTCAACGATCTTCCAAACCATTCATATATGCCCCCCCCACACACACACACACATTCACCCAGTTCTTTTGACTCTCACCTCTGGCTCGACAAAGTTAAATCAAACTGCCCATCAACCTGGCAGGTGAAATGGTCAGAGTCATCAACTTCTTCCCTCCTTAAAACAAAGAGATTGCAAATCAAATAAGTTAATGATGAAACCACAAAACAATCAGAAGGTAATGAAACCACTTCTGTAAACAGATTATAAGTAAAGCTGGCACTTCCTTTTAAATTCCCAGCGAATTCACTTTAAAATCTAGTCTAACAACGTTGACAATGCAAGACGAACGCTTAAATAGAGCGGAGAAAAAAACCAGTCTGTTTTGCTACAGTAGTATTAAAACTAGCCAGCAAACGCCCCCCAAAAATAATCTCATCTTTACTATTTTAAAGAGGTTGCGTTCAACAAACTTTGCAATAGAATTTAATAGCTACGCAAACAAAGCAAACTCAATCTCTCAAGACTTTGGGAACGTTCCAGCTGAAGCTACAGAAAATCTACGTTGGCATAGGTAAAACCCTGTGAAACAAGAGGGAAGCGACACGGCAGTCTCACCTAGTTGGTGGTTTTGAAGCCGAGGTGCTCGTTTTTTCTTCCTGAGAGGGGATAAGCAACGAGGCATAGCGCCGCTCAGAGGAATTTGTATCCATTGTGAAGTTCAGCTCTTGGCTTTTACCTCCACTGCTACTTTCGCTGTTGCAATCTGTGCTATCCAAGTTATCTGAATCACTATTCCCACTGGCGCCACCACCTCTTGGCTCTCCATTTATTTTATTTTTATCTGCTTTTTGCTGTGCTAGAGATATATGCTGATCTGGCAAAATTATCTGCATATTCTGAGGAGTCTCTTTTGTTTTATTTTTTTTATTTTTTCTGTTTGTGCTGGGGGTAGTCACCACATTAGCTCTCTTCTTCCCAAAGGCATTTGTGAAAGTAGTTGAAGTCGCAGAAATTCCAATCGTGGTTGTAGTAGTTGCGCTAGGAGGCTCTATAGGAACTTCTTGCTCCACTGAAAGAGAAACAGTTGATATGCAATCAAAACCCACAGAATATAGAAAGCGGTGCCCCGACCGAAGACGCTATGAAGTCGTTCTCCTTGCTGAGCTGTCAGACTATTTGCACTGCATTCCGCTGTAAATCCTCCAAGGGGGAAAGACTTTTGGGAGCAAAGGAGGGGGGGGCAGGGGGGAAAGCACCGAGCAAAGGAGTTTTGCCAGGAATTCTGACTGCAGGGGGAGGAACCAGGGCAGAAGCTATGCATCAGTATCACAGTACAAACAGATTTCCTTACCTAGACGGTTCAAAAAGGCACCCCCACAACTGCATCATTCATAGAAACGCTTGTTCTTTACCTTCATCATCATTTTCTTCTTCATCATCATCTTCTTGCAGCTCCAGAGTTTCTTTAGGCTTGTTTTCTTCATCTTCTTCTTGTTTTCTTTTTTGTTCTTCTTTTTTCTTCTTTCTCTTTTCCTTTCTTTTCTCCCTTTTAGCTGCAAGAGCTTGTTTTCTGCTCTCCTCTCGTGACTATGTAGGAGAAAAGGATCCACACTGAAACCTTTTCACACAGATTAAACTATACTTCTAATTCAGATCTTTCCTAGAAATTCTGGGGGGAGGGAGAAAGGAGGGAGAATGATGGACTAGAAAGATTTTGTCACGTACTGAATCATTACGCAGAAACTGGGCAGACCCTATGGAACAAGAGGACTAGTTGGTCCCAAAACTTTTGAGGAATGACAACGAAGTAACAACCAAAACAGAGGCGTTATAAAAAATACAACTTTAATGGAAAACCAGCAAAATCTCTCATCGTCTCAGTCCTTTCTCAAAAAGCATTTCATAACCTCATTAAAATAAGCCAAGAGAGCTACTACCCAAGGTAACTGTTGCCACGTCCAAGCTTCCCAGGAGCCGGTTGGAATTTGCCCCCCGCAGTACGTGCTTCACTTCTCGTGTATTAGAGGAAGGAAAGCACATACGGTCACAGCACGAGGAACTACCGCCCCAAGAAGCACCAAGAGGAAACACAGCCTATAGATTAATACACAGTTCAAACCGTTACGCTACACGACAACAATTCTCTACTCACTTTTTCCAGGTCTAGCTCCTTCAGCAATATAGTTGCGTTCTTATTTGCTTCTGCAGCCTGCTGGTCTTTAGCTTTCACAATCGTCTCCACACACTGGTGACACTTTTTCAACAAGTCCTGGAACGCAAAACTTGTCTTACTACCCCCGCAATAAACTAAAATTGAGGAGTGAGACCTGCTCTACAAACCTGAGATCAGCTTCCCTGTATTCACAAACATACAAACTATTTCAACAGAATTGGACTCTGAACACCGATTTAAGTTCTGTATAGAAAAGGAGATGTGCACAAACCTCCAAATCAAACATACACGAGCAAACACCTACGTTCCATTTTTGAATACTTAATAATTTCTCGTGCGTATTTTCGCTGAAAATAAGGGGCAGGGTTTTTTCCCCCCCGAAGTGAAACTCACCTTGTCAGTTATCGTTGCTATGTATCGCATGCATTCGATGTCCGAAGGAAACTGGTTAACTTCCTTCACCAGGAACTGAACTACTTTCACATGCCCCTAGAATAGCAAAGAAAATTCTAATCTCTTGTAAACAATTATCAACGTTTGCCATCAAAATACAAGTTTGATGTCTCTCAGTCCAATGCAAAAGGCTAAAAACAAGCAAGGACGTTCCTGGTAGCCTGATGTTGTAGAAGAAAGGTAGTTACCGTTTACCCGGTGTTGACAGCTTGTCTGCTGTTCCACGTCATGGTGGCAAAGACAAGCTCTCCCACAAGTAATTTTTTTATTTAAAAATACCAGGACCAAACCAGGCCCAAGGGCAGAGGCAGCTGATAGTGGTTTTCGTAACAGCCAAGAGGACCCCCTTTGGCCCCATCTGTCACCCCAACCTGCTCTCCTGCCTCTCACCACGGAGCTGACTTAGGTTGTTCAATTACGAGGTAAGTCTGATGAGGGAACTGAGCCACCCGAGTATTCTCCTGGCAAACACATTCCTCCGCTGCTGGACCCACTCGCCGACAAGGCACACTGTGCGGCCACACAGAAAGCGTCCAACTGTTGTCTCGGAAGTTATTTGAAAGCCAGGGAGGGACAGCAGCGGCATGCTCAGTATTGCTCTTTGTCAAAAAAGCTGTATGCTTATTTGATATTTTGTCAAAGGCAAAGCAGCTACAGGGGATAGATTCCTCTGCCATAGCTGTGCTACTTGCATACAACATCACTGATGAAACCGTCACAAAGCAACATTCTTCCTGCCAAGAGGAAAAGGCGATGGCAAAAAAAAGCCAACTACGAAGTGTCCCAGTCAACGACAAATTAAGAGCGGAAGAAGAGAAGCACAAAGGAATCGGGACAGTTTACTACAGACCGGCATTTTGTTCATCTCAAAAGCAAGACTGGCGCAAGCGGTATAATCTGCAGAAGTTTAGAGGGGACTACGGTAATCTCGAGACAGTGAAATCTCAGGCAGTGAAAGTTTCTGGACAGCACATAACTGAAAATAATAAAGTTAACGTGGTTTACGTAAACAAGTTTTGCACCTCTCAAAAATTACATCTGTGTGAAGTACAGAGATTATGATTAAAGCATGCATTTTATCAAAACAGTAATTTGGCTGTGTTGTATTTGATTCTTCCAAAAGCAATCAGATTTAAGACCAAATTAGAAACTGTGTTTCAAAAACATTTAGCACTGAAACGTAAAATTAAGTTTGTCTCCTACCTTGCGAAAAGCTGACATGAGAGGTGTAATTTTCCGATTATCTGCAGCATCCACATCTGCTCCTGCTTGCACAAGCAACTGAACCACATCGTAGTGACCACCGTTAGCTGCCAACCACAGAGGTGTGTTTCCTTTCTTGTTACGAACATCAATATGCGCTCCTCTGGAAAAGCACAAGTGCAATCGAGTGAAGCAAGGTATGAGTAAAGGTGGAAGTTCAGGAAGCGAGATCACAAAAGATCAGAGTACAATCGAATATGCAACTTTAATTACTGAAATCTAGCGGCTGCACAGAGAAATTCTGTCCCTGAAATCTGACGTTTAAGTTGCAATGTGGTGACACAGGGATTATTTAAACCTCCCTTACAGAAAAAAAGCCCTCACCTAGCGTAGCCTACTGCACCACAGCTATACGACTAGCAACCACCGGTGCTTTGAATTCTCATGACCCACAGCGCAAAGCAGCCCCGGGAGATTTTAGCAGGGCACAGGGTTATGCCTGAAGAGCTCAAGAGCTACTTCAAGGCTTCGCCCTCCGAGTGACAGTGGGGAAATGCTCACGTCCCGAGCCAAACACTGTTTGCTTACCTCTGGTCCCAGCTGCCTGCTTAGCTTGACGGACACTGGAGTAGCAGGATACTCCAGGATAACACCAGGGAGCAGGGAACAGATGTAACACCCTACTTCCAAAGCGTCCCATTCCCTTTGCTCTCAGATGCACCAGGCAATGTAAACAAGGGCACCCTTGCCACAGAGGACTACAGCTACAGAGCAAACGTGCTGCTAATGAGAAGAAATGCTTTACCGATTAATCAGGAGCTCACAGAACTTGTAGTGACCCTTATCTGCTGCAATTGTTAAAGCTGTATCTCTTGAGGAAGGCACAGGTGGAGCATTAACATCTGCTCCTTTATCAAGGAGAACCCTTCCAACCTCTGCATATCCTCCTGAAGCAGCTTCCATCAGAGGCGTGAGACCAGTCTGTGCAAAGAGAATGAGTTACTCAGTGTGAAATTTGTACAATATACTTCAGATGAGACATAAACGATTTCTACGTAGGGAAATCAGATTTGTTATTCAGATGCTTATATTTAGTTTAGGACCCTAACTTCAAGCAGTCTCTTTCTCAAAAAAACCCTGAAAACCAACCAACAAAACCAAAACCCAAATACTCTTGGGCTTTGATTTATATAAACCCAGACACACTGTTGACTAAGTACCACCAGATACCTGTCTCAACAGCAAAACCAAAGTTTACAACAGGATCTCTCAGAGATGAGAATGGATCCAAATGAAGACACAAGTGTTTCCGTGAAAACGCTCTTTATAGAAATGAAAAACGAAACTGTCTTTATAGCTTTTCTCTAGCCTCCCTTAGCGCTGAGACGGATCTGGCTCAACTTAGTTGCCAGGCTAAACTGTTAAATAAACTTATACCAGCTGCTAACATGCCCGACTGACCATTTGAGAGCTGGCTTTTATCCGTATCCCCTTTCCTCCAGCCACAGTCATTCCAGAAGCAGGCGGGGTAGACAGACACAGCAATTATTTCAGCAGCCTTAGGAGTTACCAAAAATTCCTTTGTGCTGGGGGAATCAGTCTGGCTGTCTACACAAGCTTTAAGCTTGCTTTATGGCAGGAGACACAAAGCTGTCCCAGAGCACCAAAGGATGGGACCTACAGAGCATTTCAGAGGCACAGAAAGCCATAGTACTCAAGCCAGGGGTTTTACAGCAACGTAAAAGCTTTACAAAGTTTGATCGTACTACTACTGTTGCAGACAAGAAATCTGTTCTGAGAATCACTGTAAGCAACGCTATTCTCTGCCTGCCTAGACTTCATTCATATGTAAGAATACGTACGTCTGTTCTGTTAGTGAGTCTCATGTCAAGCTTAAACCTGAAAAGTTTCTCAGTACAGCAGAACAGGAGTCAATCTGAGTCTCATTATGAACTCAGAAGGACCACTCAGGACCTAATGCAAAAAAATTATCATCATTGATGCTTTTTTTTTTTTTTTTNTTTTTTAAGTAAAAACCAAACTTATTTCAGAACATTTATTAAATGCTCTGAGCCCAGAGAGGCTCCACGTAACAGGAAAACCTGAAGAGACGTGATGACTCAGAGAAACCACCGGTCAGCAGTCACTTGCGAGGAAAGGCGATTCACACCCTTACCTTTGCCCTGTGCTCGACATTGGCCTTCCTGTCCAAAAGCAGACTGACCACCTCTGCTCGGCCCTGGAAACAGGCCAGGGTGAGGGCCGTGTTCCGGTTGGTCTCAATTTGGGCGTTAATATCAGAACCCATGTCAAGCAAGAGTTTCACAGCAGGTACGTGGCCATTCATAGCAGCCAGCATCAGAGGAGAAATACCCAGCTTACTGCCGGTCCTAAAGGGAAAGAAACAAACTGCAGTTCCCAGAACCAGGGGAACGCTCTGGGAAATTTAAGCGTATCTAAGAGGAACAAAATGTTCTGTTGTAAGCCGGAAAGGGACATATAACATATACAAATTATAGACACTGACCTAAAATACTAGCATTTTTAATTGGTTAGGAGAAACCGTCAGAGTAACTACACACAACAGACAATTGCAATTTATATACAAGGAAAATAGATTTCAGCTCCTAGACGTTCAGATGGCTGAAGAAGTACGAAGGCTAAAAATCAGGGCTGCATCTGATTCATTCAGAAAAAACATGCTTCTCGCACAGCTGCAGTTTTAACTTTCTCTAGTGATAAAAGAGGAGGCTTAAGAGGCACAGCTGTGTAAATTTGTTCCTCGTACCGAAAAAGGCATCTTTACCTCATACCAGCTTTAAACAACCACATAAAGCTGCCCTGAGTGCTTTGGCTGGTTTCTTTACCTGGTGCTGCTGGAAATAGTTTGACTTCTAGATCCCAGAACAGTGGAAGAGAGAAAGGGAGGGAATAAGTTTGCAAACTGTAACAATCCCTTCAAATTTAGGTATAAGGGAGATGAAGTTTGTGACAGTTAAAGGCAATTTAAAAGCGCTAAGATAACATGAACACAAAAGATAATATCCGCGTAGGAAGGCTGCAAGGAGGTCTGAAAGCACCAGAGATTCCAACCTATGCCTCAGCACGTACAACGGAGCACCCATGCTACGCCGCAGTTAATCCTGTGTACGTAATACGTTACCTTGAATTAATTTCTGCCCCAGCATTGAGAAGAATCTTGATGATATTAACATAGCCACCAGATGCAGCGAGGCTTAATGGCGTATAATCAGACACATTCCTATGTTCCTTATTTGCTCCCCGGGCCAACAGCAAATCGACAACCTGGAAAGAGAGCGTGCACATCAGAAGACAGGCTGTGGCCTTTGCTATTATCCAGGAAGCGGAAGAACGTTATCACATGCTCAGTCCTTCCAGTACGTTATCAGTTTCCATTGTCAACAGGTAAGATCCTACAGGAAAGCCTCTATCCCCTTTTGCTTTACTTTTACATGGGCGCTGTACAGACTTAGCAACCGATGAATACGTCCGCTAACACGCACGGGCTGTAGCAGCGCAGCACTTGTCTTCCAGAGAGATTATTTTACCTAAACAAAAACGCAAGGCTTTAAAGTGAAGCTCTTCCTGTGACTCTTAAGTTTGCAAACAAGGGATCTATCCCACACCCATAATGTCCCACACTGTTCGAGCGCCTCTTTCAGGAACTCCCACAACCTTAATTCAAATGACACTTGAGCCAAGTTTGACCATCTGTATTATATAGTCTTTCCAACAAAACTAAGAGTAAAAAAAAAAAAAAATCAGACCAACTGATGTTAATGGAACAAGCATGACAAAGTACTTCTCTCCTTTACCAGTAGCTGCTTCAGAGAAATAAAAAGGGGGAAAATTAAAACATTTCTGGTGATGTCCTACAGCGGGCCTCATTTTACTACTAACACAGGCTAGGTGATTTTCAAATAAGCCAGAAAAAAGGCTGCCTCGAGTTGCTAAGCCAGAAACATAAGAGGAGATTCTGGCCTAAGGACAAAAAGTGAAGAGGAGGAACAAAAGACTTAAGTAGTTCAGTAAGTAATGCCATCACAGGCCACACTGATCTCTCCTTTTATTTGCGAGCAGCACTTTTACTTTGAAAGATCTGCAACTCAAACGTCCAAGTGGAAATTTTCCAATTTTGGACAACTGTTTTAATCCTTACAAGTTCCAAAACTTACCACTCCCGTATTCGGCACAGAGCACTTTGCCATCTCCATGCCATCTTCTAAGCTAGTAGGCCCATGACTGAAGTGGGAAGGATTTATCAAAGTTTACTTGGGGGTGGGGGAAAGCTGAGTGAAAACTGAAACATGCTGGAAAGACTAGAACAGAACTAGAGGACTAGCAGGTGCCCTGCATCGCATCTGCACTTACCAGCCCTGCACATTACCACTAAAACCGTGTACTGACAACACAAAATTCCAGTTGCTTTCTTTTTGCGCCTGCACCAGCTGTTTTAGTTTTGAGAGCGGGGAAGATGCGTAAGAGAAGTGTTCAGTGAATAATATTATCCATTAAACATCCCTACCTCCCTCACAAAAGTACTTATCTTGCAAGGACACGTCAACAGAAGAATAACCACAAGTTATAACCACCATTAGCTAACAGAACCGGGATGGTCAATGGAGAAAATAATAAATGCCATTCCCTCTTTGAAAAGGAAAAAGACATAAATTGCCTACACTTACACAGGTTAAAAGCTTTCCACAAAAAGGATGATTTATTATACCATCAACAAGAAAAAACACTGTCAAAAAACTATCTACCAAAAACAATTCAAACCCATTGAGGACAAATATGTCTGTACCTCTTGACGTCCACCGGAGCACGCCAACGAAAGCGGAGTATCCTTTGTGCGCTCAGACTGTGCTTCTATATCCCCACCTTTGTCTAGTAGAATTTCCACGACGCCAACATGTCCAGCAGTTGCAGCCAGGATCAAAGGCGTAAAACCTAGTAACAGGAGATGATGTTAGAAGCAACCTCGAGAATCTCAAAAGTACTATTTAAGGAGTAGAAAGGCACAAACGAGTTAATTCACAATGATTTCTACTGATCAGGCGTGACTTCCTCAGACTGGGGGCTTCCCAGTATAGGCCACAATCTCAGACCCTTTCCTAGCCCCCTTCTGAGCCTGACACATCTAGGCTCTGATTTCAGCCAAATATAATTAAAGGCTTTTTCTCAAAAGAAATCTAAACAGTACTTGCACTGGTCAGTTTGTATTAAGTTCCAACCAACGCGTCTCTTCAGAGAAGCCGTGGCTTTCCACATAATTCCTATTCCGTAAAGCTCCAACTAGTGAGCACATCTGCACTGCGCATGCTGTTCGTTACCAGCGGGCACGGTGGGCTCCAAGGAGAAAGGCACCGTGGCTTTGTTCTCTCAGCTCTAAAAGATTTGAGATTTTGCCGAATTTGATTTTTGGTTTGATTTTTGCTCTTGGGAACAATGTGATGCACAACCTGACAACTCCTCCCCACTGGCTTTGTCAGCCAAGATTTGGTATGTGTCCCCATTAGATGCTCTAGCTAATTAGACGCTCTATCTAGTATCTAGGGTTTTTTATCATGGGATGATTAACATGACACCAGGTCTCCTGGAGACAGATGGAGCACATATGTCCCAAAGGGGGAAAAGAATCTTTGCCCAGGAGTTGGCAGGGCTCATCAAAAGGACTTTAAACTAGATTTGAAGGTGGAAGGGGATGAAACCAGCAGCAGAGACACGAAGGTCATTCATGGGTTGGAAACTATGGCTGCGCCTGCGAATGGTTGGGTAGAAGTTAAGGCCTCTTCCAGCAAAAAGTTGGCAGGACCAGTAGTCCAGCTGAAGTGCTTCTACACTAATGCACACGGCATGGGCAACAAACAGGAGGAGCTGGAAGCCACCGCGCAGCAGGACAGCTATGATGTAGTCGCCATCACAGAAACATGGTGGGATGACTCGCGCAACTGGAGTGCTGCATTAGATGGCTACAAACTCTTTAGAAGAGACATGCGAGGAAGGAGAGGAGGTGGGGTGGCGCTATGTTAGGGAGTGATATGATTGTCAAGAGGTCAATGGTGGTGACAATAGGGTTGAGTGTTTATGGGTAAGAATCAGGGGGAGGGTCAACAAGGCTGATACCATGGTGGGAGTCTGTTACAGACTGTGCAACCAGGATGTAGAGGTAGATGAAATATTCTATAAGCAGCTGGCAGAAATCTCAAAATCACAGGCCCTTGTCCTGGTGGGAGACTTCAACCTACCAGATAGCGGCTGGGAGCACAATACAGCTGAGAGGGAACAGCCTAGGAAGTTCCTGGAGTGTGTTGGGGAGAACTTCCTGACGCAGCTGCTGAGGGAGCCGACTAGGGAAGGAGCCTTGCTGTTTGTAAATAGAGAAGGACTTGGGGGGGGATGTGTCAATTGGAGGCCGTTTGGGGCATAGTGACCATGAAACAATAAGAGTTTTCAATTCTCAGAGAAGCAAGGAGGGTGGTCAGCAGAACTGTAACCATGGACTTCCGGAGGGCAGACTTTGGTCTTTTCAAGAGCCTGCTTGACAGAGACCCTTGGGAGGAAGTCCTGAAGGGCAAAAGTGTCCAGGAAGGCTGGATGTTTTTCAAGTCTTAAAAGCACAGGAGCAGGCTGTCCCCATATGCCAAAAAACAAGCCATCAGGGCAAAAGACTGGCCTGTCTGAACAGAGAGATATGGGTACAACTCCGGATAAAAAAAGGAGAGTTTACGGCCTTTGGAAGAAGGGGCAGGCCACTCAGGAAGGCTACAAAGATGTTGTATGGCTATGTAGGGAGAAAATTGGAAGGGCCAAAGCCCAACCAGAAATTAACCTGGCTTTGGATGTTAAGAAGAATAAAAAGAGTTTCTATAAATGTATTAGGAACAAAAGGAGGACTCAGGAGAATCTCCATCCTTTATCACATGAAGGCGGTAACGTGGTGACAAAGGATGAGGAGAAGGCTGAGGTACTTAATGCCTTCTTTGCCTCAGTCTTTAGTAGTAGAGTCAGTTGTTCCCCGAGTACCCAGGCCCCTGAGCAAGTAGACAGGGGCAGGGAGCAGGATGAAGCCCCCGTAATCCAAAGGGAGATGGTGAGGGGCCTGCTCGAACACCTGGAGGTGCAGAAGTCTACGGGGCTGGATGGGATCCACCCGAGGGTACTGCGGGAGCTGGTAGAAGTGCTCACTGAGCCACTTTCTATCATTTACCAGCAGTCCTGGCTAACTGGGGAGGTCCCAGCTGACTGGAGGCTAGCAAATGTGACGCCCATCCACAAGAAGGGCCAGAAGGATGATCTGGGGAACTCCAGACCTGTCAGCCTGACCTCGGTGCCTGGGAAGGTCACGGAACAGATCATTCTGAGTGCCATTATGGGGCACACAAAGGACAACCACATGATCAGGCACAGTCAGCATGGGTTCATTAAAGGCAGGTCCAGCTTGACAAACCTGATCTCCTTCTATGACAAAGTGACCCGCTTGGTGGATGAGGGAAAGGCAGTGGGTGTTGTTTACCTGGACTTTAGTAAGGCCTTTGATATGGTTTCCCCACAGCATCCTCGTGGAGAAACTATCTGGAAAAACTGGCCTGTCTCAGGGACAGTGTGGCCAGCAGGACTGGGGCAGTGACCATCCCCCTGTGCTGGGCACTGGTGGGGCCCCACCTCAAGGGCTGTGTCCAGTTTTGGGCCCCTCCCCACAAAACAGACACTGAGGGGCTGGAGTGTGTCCAGAGAAGGCCAACGGAGCCGGTGAGGGGTGTGGAGCACAAGTCTGGTGAGGAGCGGCTGAGGGAGCTGGGGGTGTTCAGCCTGGAGAAGAGGAGGCTGAGGGGAGACCTTCTCGCTCTCCACAGCTCCCTGAAAGGAGGGGGTGGTCAGGGGGGGTCGGTCTCTTCTCCCAAGGAACAGGCGATGGGACAAGAGGAAACGGCCTCAGGTTGCGCCAGGGGAGGTTTAGGATGGAGATCAGGAAAACTTTCTTCACATTAAGCATTGGAAGAGGCTGCCCAGGGCAGCGGGGCAGGCACCATCCCTGGAGGGATTTAAACGATGGGCAGACGTGGTGCTTAGAGATATGGTTTAGTGATGGGTTTTTGTCAGAGTTGGGGTGATGGTTGGACTCAATGATCTGAAAGGTCCCTTCCAACCCAGGCAATTCTGTGATTCAAAGCTTGTAATCTTTTGAAGAGGGTGAATCGTAAGGACAAAAGTGCTTCACATTTTGCAAATCTGCCCAATAAACCACTCAGATGCACTTCCTTTCAAAAATACAGATAGAAAGGCATGCAATAACACTGGCTTTTTACAGCCAATATTTCTACATGAAGAACATAAATGCAATTCTACATTTTTGCAAGCGTTGGTAACTTTCTGAAACAAAGAATCCCAAATCCCAATTTGAAATGCACTGTTTCAAGTTGTAGTTCACGGTCAAACTGTTTTACTGTTTTAGCTTACCCTTCTTGTCTCTGTGTTCAATATTGGCACCACGTGCTATCAGTACAGATACTAGTTCTTCATGACCTCCCGCACACGCAAGGGTCAGAGCAGTGTCATGATTACTTTCAGTCTTCGTGGTTGGGAAGAAAAGAAAAGCAGATATTCAGAAATGAAAAAAATACTTTAAGGTAACTTCATCATTCTTAAGTCAGTGCTAGATTAAATTGTTTTCCTTTCAGCAAATCCACGCCAAACCAACTGCGATTACTCACATGTGCATCGATGTCAACTGAAGGATACATCGGGAGCACCGACTGCGAGGGCACGTTGCTCGACGCCTGGGAGCAAGGCTCGGGCGTAGGGGATTCGGTAGTGTGCGAGGAGCTGGTGGAGCCACCGGGCACTCTGCTATTCACAGCTGAAAAGTAACAGCGTGTTATTAATACGCTCCTTGGAACGCCACATTTTATATGAAAAATATTTAGTCCTGTAAAACTGCAATGTCTAATATCAAAACAGTAACGGGGAGAAACACACTAAGTGTCCCTAAAAACAGACGAGTTAGTGTCTTGCGCAAAGAAGCTTTCCGGCAGTTAAGCAGCGTAAGTATCATCTCCAAACTGTGTAAAGTTAGAAAATAACTTTATGAATTAGTCTGTATGTATAATGAGTATGAATTATGAAGGTTATTAGTCACCTTTTCCAAATTGTAATCTTCACTGTTAGAGTTCAATCATACGCTCAGTCTAAGCAGGCAAATGATTTATCACTAAAACACAAACCTAATGGTCAGAAACACAGTCTCATTCCGCAGTTCAGATGTTTTTCACGTACAGGTTAGCGCACATCTAGTCTCCAGAGGTGGTTTTCAAAGCAAGATGACTGACGGCAATTTACACCGTTAATCACGTCTCAGAGTTAAAACAACAAGGGAAGGGTGACGAGAAGATGGCGGGGCCGGGGGGGCGGGCAGTCAAACATGTATCTAAAAAATAAGAAATCTGAGAACTGTGTGCTCCCTAAAATGTATTCCGATTGATCCATAGCCTGAAAAAGATTTCATCCTGCAGATCTAGTGCAGCTCAGGGACACAAGGAATGCAGCTTTATCTTCTTAAAAAAAAAAAAAAAAAAAAAAAGAAAAATTTATAATTTAGCATCAGATTTTATTCAACTCGTTTTAAATGAAGCTTTACCCGAACAAGCAGAAAAATATCCTCTGCCTGTGGTTGTAACCGAAGGAGAGTCCGAGGGGAGCCCAAACAAATGCAAGGCTCAGGTGGGATTACTTGGCTGGAAGGTCTAACAAACCGATGCACGAGCTCCGAGCGCGCTGTAACTCCAGTAAGCCACACTACGGTAGCAGCTGGATTTGACAAGAATTGTCACTGCTGGATTGCCAAATTTCTGCACTGTGCAGCCTCATTAGATGGCGTATCTGGTTAGCTTTAATTATTCTAAAACGCACAGTATTTTGTAGTATTCCCGGACCAAGCAGCTGAAGGAAAACACTAACGACTGCAGGTAAGAAATAAGCAGCAGCATTTTGCTTTTGTCCAAGTATTTCAAGCGGTAAGGGAAGACGAAGGATGAACTCAAACCTGCGTACGACTTAAAGAGAAATTTTTGCAAACCTTTCCCAGCTCAACCTTCCCGATTCCATTGACAGGTTACACACCAGCAGCTGCTCACAGGAAAATGGTGCAGACGGAAAAAATCTTAGAAAAATCCTCAACATGACCACTAATGCCACTAATTCAGCCTCCAGGACTGCATACGTGTGCCAATGGAAACAGACTGGAGTGAGTTTAGATGGGTTGGCTCAGTCGGGTTGTGGAAACATACAGGAGTTCAAAGTTTTGGGAAGTGACAGTTCTCAATCGTGGGGTTTTTTTTTTTGTTGTTGTTGTTGGGTTTTTTTTGTTAAAGTAAAGCATCCTCCTTGGGGCGTAGGCAAAAACCAGCTGCCCCGTTTAAGCACCAACATATTATATCTGAATTCAGATACAATCGCTTCATGTTACAACCTTCACGAGCAAACCGGGTTTGTATGAGAAGCTCTAAATATAAAAGCTCCCACGCTTCATCTGCTTACTATGGATTACCAGTTGTAGAAGCAGATGAGCATTAATTAACGCAATACGATTGTTTTCTTGCTCGGTGCACTGAAGTGCAAGATACTAACTGCAATTCTTAAGATTGTTCTTTCCAAAATACAAAGACACCAAAATCACCCCCTTAAGGGCTTATATTAAATCAAACTGGTTCCTCATGAAAGACACTGGCTCAATGCTTTCAACTCTCGCAACTACAGATAGATCTAAAAGCACGTGCTTGGGCTGTGCTTACAAAGCAGGGGTGCGCGGAGGGACTCCGCTTCAGCCAGTTGGGGGGTCCTTAATGCAATATATCCAGCGGCACTGTTACAGGTTCCACAAGTTCTCCACGTTTGACAACCATGACTGAAAACGTCCGGGTGTTTCTTTGTATACTTCGTAGTTTCATCATGTGCTTGAAACATCTAAGTCTGCGCTAAGCACTTCATGTGCACGGTAACAACGATGTCAAACATGAGAGGGAACACCAAAGGCAGCAGAAATGCAGATAAACCCTGTACTGATGCTCCAGACTCTTGTTTAAAATAAAAAGCTACCAACAAATAGTCCTACAGCATCCACTGATTAATCGTTCCCTCAATAACTACAGAGTTTACAGAATTGTGGCATTGTTTTTAAGTGTAATTTTCTACTTCCCTGGCGTGGCTGGCAAGCTGGCCCAATGGAGCATCAACGTAATTTGTGCTCTGTGGAGCAAAGCACGATTGAGAACTTCTGCCTCCAGCTCCACGGGGCTTCTGTGGCTCAGCTGAAGTTACACAACGTACAGGTTTTTAACTCAAAGATGACCTTGCATTCACATATGAAATCGGGGTTAACTTGTTTTTCCCCAAGTCCGTCCCTGTTTTTCTGACCTCACGGGAGCTGGGACAGTTACTGCTCCTGCGAACCCCACCCAGGGGGATGTGCGTCAGTTGTGTCCAACTGACAGGACACAACAGGAGAACCACCTCTGCTTATGCCTCCCACTACTAGGAGGAGCCCAGCTTGCCCCTGGGGATGGCTTCGGTGGCCTGACACGGGCCCTAGGGAAGTCGAGGACGTCTTGCTGATCACCACAAGTCTTTAGCAGCTCATCCTCGGTGCCAGAGGCTAGCGCGCAGTCTCCCCAAGGAGCCATACGGCCATACCCACTCCAGACTTTCATCTCAACAATTGGCATTACTGCGGGCAGGCGGGTGAGCGGCCAGGCGGAGGGCCTAACGCCAGCTGGGGGGGACGATCCCCTGCAGCATCTCTATGCCACGCTGCGGGATTTTAACGGGACTGGAAAAAAAATGTGCGGCTGCCACCCTCTTAGAAGACGAGGGGGAACCTTTCCAACGTGCAGATTGCTTCCAACTAGAACAGGCATTTTGTCTTTGCACGGGGAAGGGTACTGAGAAACGGGCTGATAGCCAGGCACTGATTAAAAAAATACAAATAAATTTTCACAATGCGTACCTCATACCTTTATAAAATACCTGTTTTGCGACATAGGTGTTGGATGTTTCCATAGGCCTCAATACTCAAAAGGCTTGTATTTAAAAAAAAAAAAAAAATTTAAAAAAAAAATATTCTACCCATGACAAAATCCAGGTTCCCCACGTTTTAGGAAGGGCTTGCAGCTTTCCAAAGGGACTTCCCTTTGACTTGGTGCGAAGTCGGAGACAGGTCTACAAAGACATGGATGACTACTTTCCAAAGTTATGAAAAACTATCACAAGAAACACAAGTTAAAAGAAAAGGAAGCAAGAACTCGGCAGTTTATCTGTGTACGACTCTGGAGGCATTGGCAGAACCTCGAGCAAGCAGCCCTGGACAAGACTGCAGCTGCAGTCTGAACCTGCATCCACCCAACCGCTGTCACGCCATGAGCGCAGACGTTCATCAATACCGGGCTTGGATTTCAGTTCCCCTTTCCTCAAAGGCACTGGGATTTTCAAGACAAAGAAAACAATCCTCCTTCACAACTTCCAGCCTGTCTGTGCAGCTCCTCAGTAAGGTGCGCGTTGGTAACTGCGTCTCCTTTTACCAGTCACCATTTCTCACTCCAGATTATCTGGTAACCAGTTCTACTCTGAACAGCAATCCTAAACACAGTAACTCAGACATCACCTTCCAAATCATTACCTTAAAATATCACAATTCTCTAACCAACCACAACCAGATGCCAGAACTGAATAACTGTTTAATAAGGTTTCTCAAAACACACCTGGAATCTCAGTATACAAATGGGAGCTCACAGGAGGAGGGTCAGACAGAAGCACACAGAGATACCTCCTCCTGACTGAAAATATCACCGAGTAGAACAAACAGGAACAAAAATATTCCAACTAGAAACAAAACCTAGCAACAAAGAAAAGAGAGTTCCTCATCTTGAATACCCTAAAATGGCAAAAAAGCCTCAATTCAGATACATCAAACCAAGAAATCTACTAAGGTGAATGCATAACATGAACTGAAATGAAAGTCCAACTGTGCAGGACAAGAGGCTTCAAGAAACCAAATGCGTACCGAGGAATGAAAATTAGATCCAAAACATCCTCTTCCATTGGAAGACATGATCTACAATAATTCATTGCTTTCCCACTCTAAACTGCACAACTTCTGTATCTCTTCTGTAAACCCCATGAAAATTTTTACTGCAGTAAGTCACACCTTCAAAGATAGGATTAATTGCAAAGCTTTTGCTTCGGCATATCTAACAAAACTCCATTACAACCAAAACGTTCTGGAGCGGAAAGAGATGCTTCATTTTTAGGTTTTACCTGACTTTCCAAAAGTTAACTCGGTTACTTCCGCGTAGCGTTATGGAAGAGGGGACTCAGGTACACGTCTACCGGAGCCTGACTTCCAGCAGCGCGCGCCTCGACCACCTCAGCACCTTGCAGCTGACAAATTACGCCAGCAGAGCGGCGAGAGAAGGACTCCGTTTATGTACGTTGCCACAATTAAGTCAGTCAGCAAAATGAAGATTTGAGGTTTCGGAGAAACACAAGTTCTCCCTTACAACTAGTCTGCCTCTTACAGGGCGACTGGTGAGAGCGACAGTAACGGGTATTTCGGTGCAGAGGGCAAAAAGCCGGTTTAACATTTCTCTTCTTCTGAAGCAGACCCGCTACAGACTGGAACACTCAGCAGGAATGAAAAAATGTTTATAGCTCTTCTAAACCAGGAGTTGCTCACCGCCATCACCGCTCCGCCAGCGGTGCCGACGTCCAGGTGGACACCGCAGCGGCACAGCCGGGGGCGAGACGGCCCCGCCAGGAGACAGGCTGCTGCCCAGCGGGCACGGGCCCCTGCCACCTGTACCCGCACACGCGTGTAAAAATCAGTTCTCGCGACAGTTTCTGCTGCCCAAAATTTCTTGACAAAAATGAAGGACTAATGGGTGAACTGTGGAAAACGTCAAGTGTTTTTGAAATACGGATCAAAGAGCTTGGGAGTAGGAGCAGGTAGATTTAGTTTGGTTTTAAACGTACATAAATTTGAGAGATAGTAGGGTTGTCATTTAAATAGGGGTCACTCTTTTACACAGCCTGGATTTAAAAATGAGCAAAATATCTCCCAACAATTTCTCAGGGTGGAGGGAAGTAAAACAAACATGAATTTCAGAAGAAAATATATTTTAATAAAGCACCATGAATACATTTCTGCAGAAGCCTCCTAATTGGACAGCTAAAGTTTCCTTGAGTTGCGTTTCTGTAAGCAGTTGTAGAAGAGCGTGCTTTTGTATCCATTTTTGAAATGAGTAAGTCTCATTTCTTCGCAAACAATGTCTTTAATTACTTCGCAAAAACAGTAAGCAGTTTCGGAAAATGAACCAATGTCTATTCAAGGAGGGGGTTTTTATTTAAGATCAAGTTTTTCTGGTTGGTTGCAGTCTTTTCCCAACGGCACAGCTCTCGCGCGCAGCTGACTGCGGCAGTTTTTCATTTTGGGTGCAGTGAATATTTCAGATGTCATACGCAGCTGCTAACCACGGAAGGGAATATACCTTGTGCGAGATACGGTCGACCGTCAGCAAGAGGAACTCCTCCAAAGATCAAGCCCTTCTTGATTACGTTCTGCATTAACCATTCAAATTTTCCTCCTCACACACTGTAGTACTAAGGTCTTGGGTAATAAAAAAAAAAAATCAAGAATAATCCAATCGCGTTTTTGTTTTAATGTTGGCTGAATGCTCTGGACAGCACCGTAGAGCCGGGGAGGGAGGCACGCCTTGCCAGAAGAGGGGAACTGAGACTGATTAACGCAAGAGGATTTCTTTGAGTGATGCTGCACAGCTGAAGGGAGCGGGTGCAGCGTACCACACCAGCCCACCATCTGTGGCTTCCACGGGAGCTCGCAAAAGTTGCGGGTAGTCTCGACTTGCACGAGCTTGATGCAATTATCATTCTAAAAGGTCACAGGAATGGCTGGCAAAAGATCTTACTGCACATTTCTACATCCCTGAAACGAACTTAAGAGGACAGGGCAGCGACTACAGAGATGCACGGGGGGCAGACAGGAAAATAAGGGCGGAGGGACAGACACGAGGTTCAAAGAAAAGTTGAACAACACCAAATTAAAAACAGCTACAGACCAAACAACACCGGCTATATCCTACATACCTCCAGCAGCAAACATCAATCCTAGTCAAATCCACGAAATGAAGTCAACCGAAACGATACCTCTGCTGCCACAAGGGGAGACTCACACAACCCAGCATGTGGGAACTTCCATTTCTCTTCACACCGTTACCAACAAAGTGCAGGATGTCTGGACTTTTGCTTTTCATCCAGATAACAGGACGCGTTTTTGCCATATATCTAAGAAGCAGACACTCCTGTACAACAACCAGGGTTTAGAGGGTATTCAGAAAACACAAGCCGTTACAGAACAAGCGGTTGTGTGCGGATTTCCGGGTTGTGTTTAAACCACGGGAACACCTCGAGCAGCAAGGAGAGGGACACGTTTGTCCATAAAAGTGACAATAATTTGGCTTTTTCTAGAGATGGCTACTACGCTGAAGAAAGTCGCTGAGGTAAAAGCCTGTATAGAAAATTCTAGGGAAGATATAAAACTGTCACGCTTTCAGGTTTCCCAATGGGCACTACTAATCGCTCATGATAAGGCTTTTTAAAGCAGCACAGAAAAAGTTGAGGCCAAAAGGGGCTACAACAGGTCTCCAGTAGAGGAAGTTTTGCACTTTGGAAAAAAGATATTTAAGAGTCTCATGTTAGAATTGGAAGTCACCGTTAGGATTAATAGCACTAATCAGGAACTTTATTCTTAAGCAAGTATTCCCAAACTGGAAAACCCCAAGATGTTTTGGGAGGGAAGGAGAGAGAGGGAAACTGAGCACACAAATTAATGCAAAAATAGGTATATTTCTTAACCCACCTGCTATTAGGTCATCAAGAGTGTCGGTAAGCGTCTGTGCTGGAGTGGCAACCATTAATCCGTCTGGTTCTTGAACTAAGAGCCCCTGCCCAGCAATTTGCTGCTGCTGTCCTACATTCTGCTGATTCCCTAATGCTTTCTGAAGTTCAAGAGACTCTGTCCCATTATAACCTAAATTACCAGAAAAATTACATTGCGATGCTGGCAAAGGCTGGATAGGGACAAATTCTATTTGTTCAGCAGGTGGTGGAGACTGTTGTTGCTCGTCCTCTTTAGACAAGATTGTGTCAACCTGAGGTAACTCTGAAAAGTTATCCTCTGGCAGACCCTTATCAGCTTCCACGTCTGGGAAGACCCCTGTAAGTGGGCATTGCTGCTGCAGGGGAAGTGCTGTGTCTGTCTGACCTTTGGTCTCCAAATATTCTTTGGTAAACTGCTGTTGGGTTTTCATCTGCAACTGCCTTTCCACCTTCTGCAGCTCCTTCAATATTTTCTTCTTCTTCTGCACTTGTTCTTCTCTGTTCTTTTTAAGTTCTTCAATCTTATCTTTATTTAAAGGTTCACCTTGAATTAATTCCAATGATTTAAGTTGTGCTTTTTCAATAGCACTAATTCTCTGTCCAAGTTCATTCAGCTTGCCTTCAGTCTCTTCTACTATGCATTCCAAAGGCTGGTATGGGTGAAAAGGTGGCAGTAGGTCCTTATCTGCTACCTGCAGGGAACTTGACTTCTGCTTGGATGCACCTAAGCACATGAAAAATGTTTGAAAAAATGCCATGCTGAAGATATCCCAAACCTCCCCTCTCACCCACCAAAAAAAGAAAAGAAAAAAGAGGAAAAAAAAAAAAAAAAAAAGAGANGAGAGAGAAGAGGAGAGAGAAGAGGAGAGAGAAGAGGAGAGAGAAGAGGAGAGAGAAGAGGAGAGAGAAGAGGAGAGAGAAGAGGAGAGAGAAGAGGAGAGAGAAGAGGAGAGAGAAGAGGAGAGAGAAGAGGAGAGAGAAGAGGAGAGAGAAGAGGAGAGAGAAGAGGAGAGAGAAGAGGAGAGAGAAGAGGAGAGAGAAGAGGAGAGAGAAGAGGAGAGAGAAGAGGAGAGAGAAGAGGAGAGAGAAGAGGAGAGAGAAGAGGAGAGAGAAGAGGAGAGAGAAGAGGAGAGAGAAGAGGAGAGAGAAGAGGAGAGAGAAGAGGAGAGAGAAGAGGAGAGAGAAGAGGAGAGAGAAGAGGAGAGAGAAGAGGAGAGAGAAGAGGAGAGAGAAGAGGAGAGAGAAGAGGAGAGAGAAGAGGAGAGAGAAGAGGAGAGAGAAGAGGAGAGAGAAGAGGAGAGAGAAGAGGAGAGAGATCTTTACAACTAACACTGCACATCTGGCAAATCACAGAAAGGCAAACCCTACACTCCATGTTAAGACAAGAAAGAACAAAGCACATAGCTTGAATTTTCAATACTGATCCTAATATCCCTTTGAACACAGCTATTTTAATCTTAAGCAATACGGAACCTTTATGGTTTCTGACACACATGACAATGCATCGGGGAAGGTAAATCGGCAAGAGCAGCAAAGCAACTGAAATCATTTACTGAGGTCCCAAAGTTGTTCTGCTGCGCAGAGCCATTAAACTAAGACTGTTTTCCAGAGGCTAGCTTCCAACAGCAAGGTTACGAGCAAACGCAGTCTGTACTGGAGAGAAGACTAACTCCACAGCAAGATCAGTATTTTGAACTCGGGTTTCTCCGAACACTACGGCGTTCCACCTCTCCGTTACAAACAGAATCCTGCCAGTGCAGACTTAATGGATACAAATATACAAATACCTTTTGAAGCTTCAGCGCCTTTTCACAAGTTCTAAGCCACAATTAACAGCTCACTTGCCTCCCTCTCTCCAGGAACAAATTAACAATTCCGCTCACTATTAAGACGCAAAAAATAATCTTCAACACGGGCCTAGGAAGGAACACCCCGCCAGGGCAGCGCTTCCCTGAGCGCTCAACGCCTTCAAGCGACCCAAGGCTGATTTCCCGAAAGCCGTGTCTGGGACACTTCCAGTAACAGACCTTGCTAATAGGAATTTCTTAAGCGCTGAAATTTTAATTATGACTTCAGTGTAAGAAGCTTTAATTAAAAACGTGGAAGGTTTTAGTCTGATCAAATAGTTTTCTGCACTAACGCTCATTTGCTACATCCAAACAGGGATGGATGCAGCTTTAGAAAACAACAACAACAAGAAAAAGAAAACTTGAATATTTACAAAGCAGACTCATACAATTAGTCATTAAATGAGGAATTAAAATTAGGTACAGTTTGAGCCACGGCTTAAAGTCACCACGCAGTTAAGTGAAAATCTAGGTGCAAGACCCAGGTCCCAGATCGGTCACTAACTCTGGAAGGATTACGTTCCCTGAAACACCTTTTTATTCCTCTCTGGGCCTTCCTTCACCAAAACACTAATTCACAAGTGCCTTCATTTCGCATTGCTGTCAAAACAAGAGTCACACACACCTCGCTTTGAAATGAATGGGTTTTTTTTCAGGAACTAGCTGAAAAAAAGCAAACAAATGGAAGAATTTTCTCTTATAAGGGGAAAGAACAAGTACTAAAACAGAACTGAACCAACTCCAGGCTGAATGCCTTCACCAGACTTTCTGGAGTGAAAGTAAACCATACCTAAATGTAAAGAGAAACAACAAAAATTCTAATAAGCCCAGGAAATCCCCCAGCATCCCACAAATGCCGTAGGCGCCTTTGGGTAAGCTCTTTCTCCAGCTCAGTGTTTGACACGGCTGCCTTGCAGAGCTTGGTACCTCCAGCCAAATACCTGTTCCAACCACTACTATTATTTTGGCTCTGGACTGTAAGTGAGTCCCAAGGCCGTTTCTCTGAGACAATAAAGGATTTGACTAAAGTTCAGCAATAACTTTGTGCTGGCTGATGGATATTTTAGCTCAAGGCTGCTCTAAGCTGCTGGCTACCCGGCTTGGTAGAATACTTGGGGTTTATATGGTTCTCCTTTCACTTAAAGGGCAGGACTCACAATCTAAGTTTTGCAGACCACTCCTGAAAAAAATATTTGCATTCACCAAAAATGCTTGTCTATGCCTTTGTCAGAAACTACTAAAAGTCAATTGGTGTCTTTTGAAATTAAGCCGCTCCCCTGCCGAAGCAGCAGAAACGTTATAGTAACCTAAGCGCAAACTAACGCTGCCTTTAAGACGTGACTAAGATGGGAACCCTTCGCACCGCTCTGTTTCATGTCATTCCTAAGGTTACCGCATCCATCATTTCCACCCTAACACAGAGCATTTCCATAACCTGGCAGCTCTGGACAGCTTCCATCGATCTGCAGGAAAGGAAAGCTGCCGACAAAAGAGCCCCCAAATAATAAAGTACCGATATTGTCCCTCTCGGTTTAAGTCCCACCAGGGGACAAAACAAGCACGTCACAGGAAAGCTGTTCTACACACAGCAGAGAAAGCAAAGAGAAGTACAGCCTCGTATCAAGACCCGGGCTGGGCAGCGGAGCCACGGCCGGTCTGACAGCGGGCAGCGCTCCCCAGAGAGCGGCTCAGAGCGCGAATGACCATGGAGAGCTGGGACAGGTTCTGAAGACAGGCCTTGGGAAAACAGCGAGCGAAGCTCTCAAGTTCCAGTAGAGGTGCAAAGATATCCTTTCACCAACTTCTACTTGATTAGCAGGCCACTTTTCAGGTTCCAAATCACCCTTTCTGTGCCAGAAAATAGTGCAACCCGGAATCCTGGGGGTACTGGATGAGGGCTAGGAAGAAGGATCTGCTAAGCCGGACATGCGCACTTGAACGGCCAGTTCAAGCCAGAGGTGGAGAAGACACTGTTGGTAGCTTTGAATACGTAAGCACTGCAAGTATTTAAAAGTAGCAGTTTCCTGTTTTATATACATCTCTTCTATATTACAATATCCTGAAAAATACTGTGCCCACTTCAGTAAATAATTATGAACAAGACACTACTTTATACTTTCACTTTTGAAATAGGCAAGTGCAGTTAAGACTTAGAAATTCAAATCATAGGCGAGATGATAATTACGTCAACTTTTTATTTTGTTCATTTATCTTTTTGGTGGAGCATCAATCTTCTAGACAACAAACCTAGCACAAAATTAAAGCTAGCAATGTTAAGCAGTCAATCTAGCCCCTAAAGCAACTGTTTTGGTGACTTTTAGAAGACTTGTTTAGTACAAAATAAAGACCGAGATTAATGAAATCCAGACGTCCCTACGCAAATACCACCTGCCATCAGGTAACCACGATTACAGGACAAAGAATTGTTCCGTTGACAGAAAAGCCAGAGTGGTTACGGGCACGCCAGGAAAGCTAACAGAGTAAGGTAACGACCATTTCCCAATTTATTTTGTCAACAGTAGCACCACTTTCCTCTTTTTATTTACATTTCCATATTCCCACAGGTTCTGGTCCCTAACCTGACCAACTCAGCCTTCACTGCCATTCCTGCAGAACGCACACGGCTCAAGGTAAGACCTAAGTCTGCACAAACGCAGCTTCCCATCCATTTCTCTGACTTCTTACTCTCTCCAGGAAGCGAGGCAAATGTTTCCTATGGAAATCTCCTGTACTTTCCCTGTATGCTGTAGATAATATCTCCAAATTACCTGAGTGGCAATAGTCCATCCACCCAGATGAGCCTCCCCAAGCACCACCCTGGTCCCTGGAGCACCCAGTCCAAGGAGGACACCACTGCCAGATTCAGTGCCTTCTGGCTACAAGTGACATTTAAAGGCCTAGACATTGTGAGCAAGAGTGTGGAAAAACAGCCTTCATATTTATAGTCCTCAGGTGGCTCTCCTAAGCAATTAAAACTCTTCTAATTTAAAGGTGCTCAAAACACATTCACTCTTTCTCGGGTTGCTGCTTACCAACAAGTCTGATACTGCATTTCATCCTAAGTGCTTGATTCTCAAGGAACTTGCTCTTCTCGCCCTGACTCTAATCCACCAGATGTCGTCTTCTCCCAGGAAAGAAGTCATTTATATGCCCTTTCACAAGGAAGAGAGCAGCACAGGCGAGATGTTCCTGCTCCAAAATAAACCTACCTAAAACTAGCTTATTGACCCCAATGACGTTGTTCTTAGACGTTCTGTCTGCATTTGCTAACACCCAGTGACAGCCCTGCACTCCACAGTCGTAGCACGGGCAGGTACTTGCTGCCCTCTGCAAGTCTCAGGACTGGGATATTTACTACAAGGAAGTGTCCGAGAAACACGAAGTAGGTAAGTAATTTTCTTACATAAACGAAGCCCGGTTCAGATCTTACCCTAAAAGCACCCACTGATCAACTAGCAAGGATAGACGCGGGTTGTATTTTACGGCAAGCAACAAGAGTTTAAGAAAAATCACTGCTTTATTTTTAAGGTCTTTCCAGGAAATCAAAAAAACCCAAAGGTTTGCTTTTACAACCCATTATACCCTTCAGGAAGTTTCTGTCAACACAAGTTGCCTTTCAGCTTAGTGGTTTTCATCGTGGCCACCACCTGAGACAGTTATATTGTACTTTACTTTTTAGCAGGTCAAATTCTGGGAGCTGCTGACAGCTCCTTAATTTCTAGAGTTGTTAAAGGAAAACAAAATAAGAAAAGCGCATCCAAATTCAAACAGTTAAATTACAAAAGATTTTTCCAGCGTAAAAAAAGCGACAGCAAGAAAAGCCGACTGTGTGATACCCATTTGTACATTCAAATACATCTTCTCTGCTGGAACCGACTCCTAGTGTGTAAATCTGCATGAATCACTACCTCATCCTGATAGGTAATATTACCTAGACCTTAAAAAAATAACACCAAAAAAACCCAAACAACAAGAACAAACCAAAAACAACCGAAAAACCACATGCTGTCTGTTCCTCGCTTCACAAAAGGCAGATGTCAGGAAGCATCAACCCATACTAAGATCTTGGAGCTTTGTTAACAGAATTGCTCGTCCCCTGTTCCTGCCCCTGGAGGGTTTTCGAAAAAAATCTGGTTTCCCTCAGAAGCTGACTGCTGGATTTGCAGTCTGCAATTAAAATTCACCAGCCTCATGAGCAAGGACAAGAGGAACTCAATATTGCATTTGCATGAAAATTCTGTGTTTAACTGCAATTCATTACCGGCAAGAAATTCAGCTCTAAGAACCCGGGGAAATGATTAGTCAACCCACAGACACACAACTGCAAAGTACAATATGATATAATCTGGCTAATTGGGCAACAGCAAAAAAAGCCTACTTTTCCCAAGTAAATTCGTCTGCTATATTGCTTTTAATAAACACTTAATTATTTTTCGTAAAGAACAGGGTGATTCGCGGGGGGCTGAATGATCAGATGAGTTTCGGCTTTCACCAGGTGCCTCCTGCGAACCATGCAGTACCAACGCCAGGCCTTCACTCCTGCAGCTCTTTCTACGAAGACCTGCAGGGAATCGGTGCCAACGACATCCAACAGGCAACGGCTACGCGGCTGAAACCGAGCAACCCTTAACTCCATCTTCTGACATTCAAAAACTTGAGCTACTTTCCAATCTTAGTCTTCTTCACGGTTTTCCTCTGGTGGCTCGATGGTATCTAACTGGAAAATTGCTAAGATGTAATTAAATGAGTCGGTGGCAAGCAGGTGACTGAAGCTTCGAAGGACTGGAAGTTCACAAACCACTGTGGAAAAGATTTTTATACCCTTGTCTTCTTGGGGACCTACAGGCGTCTTGTTTTTAAATCATCTGCCTGTATTGCTGAAGATTTGTATAAAGGAGTGACGGGTCTAAGTCTGCTTAGGTGACATTAGGAAGCCACGAGGCACGGACTGTTTGGTTCCTCTTCCTCACCCTCCCCGGGTCAGCTCCTGACCCACGCAGAAAATACAGGGGAAACGGCAAGAGCTAACGCGAAGCTGCTGGGGCACACGGAACAAGGAGCGGGCGGCTGGACTGTGTGGCAGGGAAGTCTGAAAGGAGTCAGAACGGAAAAGCAACAAAATCGGCGTACTTTAACGCCTTCACGTCCATGAGAAGAATATAATCTTTCTAGTTCTACTGTTACGTTGCCTGATTTAATCGAGATAGGGGCCAGGTTAGGCTCTGAGCAACCTGGTCCGGTGGGAGGCGTCCCTGCTAAGGGCAGGGGGGTTGGAACTAGATGATCTTTAAGGTCCCTTCCAACCCGAACCTTTCTGTGATTCTAGGAGATCTCTGGCAGTATATAACTCAGGCACAAGAGGCAGATATTGGGAGTAAAAAAAATATTTATTGAATTCGTAGCTATTGAATCTATGTGGA
Organism: Rynchops niger; assembly: GCA_013400035.1. Taxonomy (NCBI): domain Eukaryota; kingdom Metazoa; phylum Chordata; class Aves; order Charadriiformes; family Laridae; genus Rynchops; species Rynchops niger. Next base: position 65,534 of record VXBH01000177.1, read on the forward strand.
GTTTGTTTTTCTTTCCTCTCTCCAAGCCATTAGACTGTTAGATTTAGCATGAGGATTCAGGGGATACTGTATGTTGAAGGACTAACTTAAAAAGCTTACGGATTCCAAAAATCCTCAACTTTAAGGGAACTCTGGTCTCCTTCCCAGAGATTAAAGGCGGATGTGGGCAGCTTTCACGTGAATAACTTCAGTTTATTAGGTGTTGTGGAATTCGAAAAAGAAAAACCCACAACCCAAATGCAAAACGCTCTAACTTCAATAATATTCCAAAAACACGCCATGGGTTCAAGCCACGGTGCTCGCGAGGCACGCTCTGCGGAAGCCTAAGGCAGAATCACAAACACGGCTGAGACCTTCAGACCCCATTCTTCTGAAACTCAGCTGGCCTTTACAAACCAGACATCATCAATGGCGACACTATTACACCCGCCGATTTCCTGAAGAAATCCAACAGCATTCCTTTAACCATTTCACCTGCTGGGCACCGAGAGCCCCTGGCCCCAGGGAACCCGAGGCAGGGCGCCTGGAGCTGCCTCACAGCCACCGCGCCTTACGCCCCTCGCAGCGTAAAGCGGGAGACACCCTCTGGGCCTGCAGAAACCGCACATCTGGGTTTTCTAGCCGAAAGACCCTCCCCGTTGTGCTGCCGCATCAGAACTGCTGCTGGCTGCTGAGCAATCCTGGGCGCGTTCAGGCGAGGGCGGCAGCAAGGACAGAAGGCCAAGGACAGGATCGTCTGCCGCCCCCCACAACAGCACAGAGCTGAACTGCGCCGGGACTTCACTTTTACACGGGCACAACAGAAACATGCTAAATGTAGTGCACTAAAACCAGTCCTTCCTAAGAACATAAGGGCTGAGGGCTGTTCAGGCCCGTGCACTAATTCTGCTGCTTCTTCCACCTGCTTTTTCTTCAGCTCTTCAGGAGGTTGCCCAGCCTCGTGCATCACCTTTCTCTGAGTCTCTCTAGAGCCACTGTCAGCTCTGAAGCGTTCCTCTTTTCAGTGCTAAACATTGATATTAAATCCTTTGCTAAAATAATTATTCAAATGGCAACTATTCCAAGAACTCTTCCGGAAACCAGCTGTTAACTATTGCATTTCTTGCAAAACTAATATAGGTCCCTAAAAATCAGGCTGTGCTGAGGTTAAGAAGGCTAGGTGCTCCTCTCCTTCCTCCAAGGAGTTAGGAGTTGATAGAAAAAAACTCGGGGGAATCCTTCTAACCATGAAGGCAAGAAAATTGTCTTCCCCGGGATAAACGATTTTGTGACGTAAGAAATTAAACTGCTCTCCCCCCCCAGCCCCCATGGAAATAACAAATATGCCTTTATTCACACCCCTTTTGCCCCTCGTCACCCAGGAAGTCTAACGATGAAAGCCCGGTATATTAAAGCCAGGCGTGTCTAAAGAAGTTAAGAATGAAAGTTAGCGAAGAACACCAACCCTATCGCAGTTACAGCAGCGGGGTGGTATCACTACAATGATCACCCAGTGTTTATCACATAAAAATACCGGTTTTCCCCCTAAAGATCTGCGATCCACAAGAACTTTGCACGCAAAGTTTTCAGGAATGCTCCATCAGCCCACTGACACTTTTCAGATTGCGACATCTCCTGCAACGCATCGCAGACTAGTGCCACTGCCACGCGTGGAGCATGTCCCGGGACACTGAGAAAAACTACATCTCTCTGTGCCAGCTCCAACAACGGTACCACCGAAAACACGCCTGAAGCATGCACTGACGTTGGCAATAAGGCCTTCGTTAATGAGAGCTATTCCTTGAACTACAATCAACTATTTGCTTTTCATAATTTGATTAAATAACATGAGACTAAGTTTATAACTTTAGTCTCCTGACTCAGTACCCACTAACCTCTCATTGACGCTCATGCCCCACAAAATGTACTTCCAGAACACTAACCCCCCTCACAACACCAACAGTTAATTGTACGGGCACGCATGCTGGTATACGGCTTTTTGCCGGTTCATCGGAACCAGAACTTGCATATTCTTTGCATTCGTTTGGGATTCCTTTTTGTGAAATCCAAAATATCAAGTGCCGCGCATCCCAGGAGAAGGATACAGTAGCTACATTTGAGAAGTCGCGCACATGGCGTCGATGCGCGGAGAGCGTCACGGCTGCGCACTTAAACACCATTAGGTACGCAATTATTTCCTCTCTTCATTTGTGCCCCTGTGGGGTTTGTTTTTTGGCTGTTTTAGGAAGCACTGCGCACTTCCAGAATAAAGGAACAGAGTCAAGTTAGCTAACGGAGCTTTGGATGCTCTAATATTTAATACCACTGTCCGAAACTGGAAATCATTGGGAGCCACAGTTTGTAACTTTCCACTTGAGAATCTGCTTCTCTTTCTGCGCTGACTTAGCAGACAGGAAGAATTTGTTACAGAATCCATCACTAGAAACGAACTGCTAAATTTGACGTCTAATGACCGCAAATAGTTTTAACCAGACAGTTCAATCATGTTCAAAGCAAAAACCCTGATGTTATGATTACTTACAAGAGTGCTATTACTAATACAAGAAAAATTCTCCCGTAAATAGATCTGCGTTGGTATTTTACAGTGCCAACGGGTTTGCATTGCCACTGCGGGAACAGAAAAAAGTTGATGTATCAAGTTCATGGGTAATAGCTGCAACTGTCCTAGACGATCAGTGTACAACATCCGAAAGTTCGCGCCGCACCTAGAGTTCATTGATGTGTTTTATCGGTCTGCACTACGGCAGTTACCACAATCACTTTCTT
>VXBH01000177.1:77905-110381 GCA_013400035.1 Rynchops niger
GACACCTCCCACCAGCCCAGGTTGCTCCAAGCCCTGTCCAACCTAGCCTTGAACCCCTCCAGGGATGGGGCAGCCACAGCTGCTCTGGGCAACCTGGGCCAGGGGCTCACCAGCCCACAGTGAAAAATTTCTTCCTAATATCTCATCTAGATCTCCCCTCTTTCAGTTTAAAACTGTTCCCCTCGTCCCATGGCTCCCCTCCCTGCTCCAGAGTCCCTCCCCAGCTTTCCTGGAGCCCCTTTAGGTTCTGGAAGGGGCTGGAAGGTCTCCCCGGAGCCTTCTCTTCTCCGGGCTGAACAACCCCAGTATATAAAATGAAGTAACACAACACAAGTTGCTCCCATCACCTGATTACCAATTGCCCAGCCTGTCTCAAGCAGTGATCACAGATACCTGCCCCCCGGCCAACCCCATTTATATACTGAGCGTGACACCCATGGTACGGAATGCTCCCCTGGCCAGCTTGTTTTGCCTATGCTCTCTCTCAGCTTCTTTGGGAAGCTGAAAAAGTCCTTGACTAACGTAAAAAACATCTGGCAATAACTAAAGTAATATGCATTATCAGCATTACTCTCACACCAAACCCAAAACACAGCAGCTACTAGCAAGAAAATGAACTGGCTGAAACCAGGAGAGAAGCCAAGAAAGATCTCAGGTCTTATAGTAGGTTACATGTTTTCCAAATCATGGAATAAATGCTCTGAATTGGGAAGAAATGAGAGAACTGATCACAACAGATCCTGACAGCCAGTGTTTATGGTTCCTTTAACTCAAGAGCATTTGGGGAAGAAAGATCGACTTACTTTCCTCAATCTAGAATAAGGGGGGAAAAAAAAACAACCCACAAAAACTGTGCTCTTTGTCTCCCTGGTCTGGAATAAAACAGAATATGCAGGGGGCTCACAAACCAATAAAGTAACACCACCATGATCCTGCAGTAACTACAGCTCTACAGGAAAATAAAACAGGGCCAGGAGATGAGCTTAGGCATAGATCACTGGTTGTTCACAGTACTCCTTTGCACTGGCCCTCTCAAGAACCCCAGGGAGGAGGCCACCAGGGACCGCTGCCAACGGGCATCATGGAAAATGTGACATCAGGCTAGTCTCCACTTATCTCAGAGGCCTCACACCCTCAAGAACCCCTTTAAGGCCTCATCCCACAACCCAGGGGTGTCCGATGTGTGCTCCCAGTATTGCGTCGTGCAAACACCGCTCTGGTGGGCTGCATTCTTAGGGACACAAGGGCACAGCCCCAGGCTCAATGGCCCGCCAGGCCCAGTGCTGCACAGCCTGGGGGCGTTCAGTGGGTGCCATTCGCCCTCGTGATCAGAGAACAGCCCTCAGCCCCGTTTTATCTTACTGTTTAAGACACAACGAGTGTTTTCCTCAAAAAGGACCGCTCCGCAACAGGGGTACGATGTCGCATGTCCAGCTCCTCAGCGACCATGATATAAACCCCAGGTAGAAAGAAGGTTTCTGGAGAACAATGAAACATCAACGAAAGCAATCCCAGGCAAGACTGAGATTGCCGGATGAAAAAGAAAAGAAGGAAGAGCAGCTGGAGATGTGCTTCCATGAACACCAGAAGGAGAGCAAAAGTAACTAGACAAATAATGACATGCTGACCAGAGGTCTAAGTCCAGATCTGCATCCAATTCCCTACACCACCAGGGACCTCCTGGGACAACTTGATGAAACCATCTAACCTCATTTAAACTACTCGTGAAAACTGAAATCTAGAAGAATAATCTTCCACAGTGCCAAAGAAGCTTTTTCATACTCCAGCTTCAGAAGCCTTCCTCAGAACCGTCACAAAGATAACAACTTTATTTAAAGCAGTTTACAACTTCTAATAAAGGGAAGCACCACGGAGGTTTGAAAGGAAACTGCTCCAAACCCGAGGCACTTGCTGTAAGCACCGCTGCAGCTTTGCAGTCATTTCCCCATTGACTTACAATCAGAATTCAAAACCGGCAGATTTATACGGCAGCTATCCCTTTCAGGTGCAATTTTCCTTTGCTCCCTTACTATATTTTTCCTTGACAGCTCCCCATTTTGATTGGTAGGAGGAAACGCAGCAAAATACAACTTAACTTTAGAAAGGCATGTGAGTTTTCTCAGCAATACGGATAAGCAGGAGATGCTAACGGCCACAAACACTGCTCAACTTAGTGATGAGAGGAAAAAACATTAAAAATTACAACTCTATGTTAAGTGACATTTAATCGGCAACCCTTGCATGTTTTTAAAAGTTTAGGCCTAGCAATTTATATTTTCTTTTCAGGCGTTGCTCCTCACTATGAGATACTTCACGGATTATAACTTTTTATAACCAAGTACTTACTTTATTTATTTTTTTTTTTAATATACTCAATAAAAGCCCAAAAATCTGTCCTGCCTCTAGTGAAGTGCCTGATGCTTGGTACCCAACACTGACTTGAGCAGAGTGCAGCAGGTGGGACAAAAACCCCACAAACACCCCCCCGCTTCGCATGATCTCCTCCCTGGCAGGAACACAGGGAGCAGAGCTTTACTGCAGAAGAATTAATAAGGCCTGAAAAAAATATATGCACGAATAAGAGTAGAAGTGTTATTAATTCACAATTACAGCATTAATTTATTTATGTTGGTAAATATGAACTTAATTAAATAAATTTCAGTCTTACACGAAGTATTTTAAGTAACTTCGTTAGATGTTGATTTATCAGGTTCAACGATGAACTACTCTGGCATTCTTGATATTTAAAAGGAACAAAAACCCCAAAATAGCCAACCAAGGCGCCCACCCCCTCCCAAACAAACAAAAAACCACCCACACAAGCAGACAGGGAGGAAAAAGAAAGGAGAATAGCGGGAGGAAGTACAAAAAGGCAACCAGAAGAACAATCTTCCCTGCTTATGCCTTATTAGACATGAGTCTTCTAACGGAGCTTAGGAGCCTGCTGTATCCATTGCTTTTTACTGCTTCAAAGGCAAACAAACATGATATCCCTGTCGCTGAGGAAGAGGCAGTTTTAGGTGTCCCGCTAGGTGACGTGGAAAAGTCAAGAGACTTACACAAACAACCGAGGTATGCTTACATGCGTTACAGAAAATAAACTCTGTGAAAGCAATATGCTAAAACCAAGAGTTACAAGAAAGGAAAGAGTCAGAAGAAAGAAAGAAAAAAAGATCATATTATGCTGGTCATTTAGAAGGCACTGTTCAATCTGGGTTTTTTTGTGTTGCTAGTTTTAAAAAGGTAAGAGACTTACAGTGTTCAGAAGTGAACACTAACATAGAGAAGCAGTAGCTCCTAATACTAAAATATTTTAAATTCAGAGCAGCAGAGCAGGTAAACTCTAATCCACAGGAGTTTAAGAATAATAAAGTAGGACCATGAAGCAAAGTAGCAAAGCAGAAGTACAGCCTGCCAAGCAATTAAACTTAGGGATAAGACTGAAATGAAGATAATCAACTGTCACAAGTATAGGCTATAGCTAAAACTTTTCACTTAGGAAGTGAAAGATTATCCAATAAGAATTTTTATTTTTTTAGATCAAACAGAACACGCAGGCTTTTTCAAAAGTTCCTTTCGTGCCTCTTTTCACACCCACATACGAGTCGCAATTGCTAACTTGGCCTCCCTGCTCTATCAGCACGTAAGTTTGGCCTAGCGTTTGTAACCGAAGTACTCTCCCCCCGAGAGGCAGCAGGAGTCTCACCAAATCAGCACCAGCTTGAAGCAACACATCTGCGACGTCAGTGTGTCCATTTTCACAGGCATAGGTCAGAGCTGTATCTCCCGTCGCTGTGGTGGCATGAACGTTAGCTCCTAGAAACACAACGTTAGGTTTTTCTTATTGGACACCTCCTTATCAGCCATTTCACATCAGATAAACACCAAAATCAAGGCAGTTTATCTGTGACAAAAGCTGTATCCTACTGACCGACCGCTTCCACCGCCCAAGGGCATTGCTCTCATGGTGAAAACGGCTCTTGGAGTAAAAGTAATCTCAGGAGAGGGGATAAGCCAAGGCTAGGAAAAAGCAATCTAAGCACTTAAACCTATGTGCACACTTACTCCTAAGTTCCCTCTCCAGCAATGAAGATGTCAGTTGTTACAACAAATAAAATGAATCCAGACAATTGTCTAGACTATCCATTTGACATGGAGCTGCATGCCAGGGAAAATCAGACAAAATGCACGTACTATTAATACTATTTCAATAACAAGACCATACGCTTCTACAAATTTCATTTTTTCCCTGATCTCTGAAGTCATTTGCTTTAAAGCCATTTTGTTGAAATAATTTGACTAGCTTCATGTATGCCACCTACATGAAAACTACGCGTGACTCTTGCTATGTAAAGCATTATTCTTCAAAAGAAGATGCCAATGTGATTGGCCATTTTCTTCTTTTCGAGGTGTGAGATATATTTAGAGACTCCCTGATGCCAAAACAAGGCTCCTCAATGAACTTCTGCCACGATCAGAAGTGCAGTGCAAGCAGTGTTCGGAGTGAGCTGGTGACAGGTCTCACACGCTGGTCTCACCGCACTGAGACACAGTTGTTACTGTCCCTCCATCAGCAGGGAGCGTTACTCTCTAGAATTACAAATCCAGACAATTTTATGCCAAAAAGGCCAAGGGAATCCTGGGCTGCATAGGGAAGAGTGTGGCCAGTAGGTCGAAGGAGGTCATTCTCCCCCTCTACTCTGCACTGGTGAGGCCACAACTGGAATACTGTGTCGTTTTGGGCTCCCCAGTTCAAGAGGGACAGGGAACTGCTGGAGCGAGTCCAGCGAAGGGCAACTAAGATGACTGAGGGACTGGAGCATCTCCCTGATGAGGAAAGGCTGAAGGAGCTGGGACTCTTTAGCCTGGAGAAGAGAAGGCTGAGGGGAGACCTGATGAATGTTTACAAGTATCTAAAGGGTGGGCTGGAGGAGGATGGAGCCAGGCTCTTTTCAGTGGTTCCCAGTGACAGGACGAGGGGCAATGGGCACAAGTTGGAACATGGGAAGTTCCGTTCAAATACACGGAAGAACTTCTTTACGGTGAGGGTGACAGAGCCCTGGCACAGGCTGCCCAGGGAGGGTGTGGAGTCCCTTCTCTGGAGATTTTCAAGCCCTGCCTGGATGCAGTCCTGAGTGATGTGCTCTGGGCAATCCTGCTTTAGCAGGGGAGTGGGACTGGATGATCTCTAGAGGTCCCTTCCAACTCTAAAGATTCCGTGATTCTGTGATTCTTAGAAAGACGCATACAAATACATCACATCCCATAAAAAGGGAGATTTTTTTTTTAAGCTGTATTACTGCACTTTCGTCTCTACCAACTTTAAACTAACAGATGAACTTTGAAGCGCCATTTCCCCTCCAACTCCAGCAAGATTTAATTTTTGCAACCGTACAATGCAGTAGCAAAACTCATTCATCACAGAAACTCAGCTAATTCCAGAACCTGTCCTGCACACTATTTCCCAGGGCACAATTCCTAAAGCGCTGGTTTTTCAGGGAGGCTGACTGCTGATAATCAGGCTCAGCCAAAGCAGGAGTAGCATATAAAGACAAGCATTATCTGTATTAACATTTTGTCCTAAACGCAGTTAGCTGGAAACAATGTTCCCAAGTTGACTTTTCACATGTGCAACAGAATCCAGTGCTCCATGAGACTCTTTCCTCTGGTTAACAGTATCAAACAATAATTACATGGAATATATGCTTTTTTCTTCCTGCTAAGGTATCTGAGAATATAGTTTCTTGTTACCACACTGCCACCATCAAGTCCAAGTATCTTCTAAATCATATAGAACATTGAGTCCCTAACATCCGTGGGCTACACCATTTGCGCTATACACATACCTGCTGCCAGCAAGTATTTCACCAATTCAAGATGACCCTCTTGAGCAGCTTCCATCAAAGGTGTTGAGCAACCAAGTTCTATATCAGCTCCTGCCTTAATAAGGAAGTCAGCTACTTCAGAAAACCCTCCACAACATGCCAGAGTAAGAGCCGTTTCCTGTGTTTCTTCCGTCTGTGCGTTTATATTTGCCCCTAGGAAACAAAACAGCCGTTACTTTAGCTGACCAGGCACAGGGCAGAAGGGTGGATGTTCATCACCTCCACGGTCTGGGCGTTTCGGCTTTGCAACGAGCAGCGACAATCAACGCTACGTCAGAGGAATTTGCACAGAATACCTAACGGCAAGCAGTCAATGCTGCATTCTTCACAACGAACGCTCAAGAAACGCCAGTGATCTCACCCTGTGCTAGGAGCAAGGCTACCATCTCTTCGTGGCCTTCCCGGGCAGCTTCCATTAGAGGTGTATAACCTTCATCATTAACTTCCTCCAGGTTAGCTCCCCTTTCGATCAGAAGAGCTGCTAACTCCACGTGTCCACCACAAGCAGCCAGAGTGAGCGGAGATTCAAATGAATCTGCAGGCATATTCACTTGAGCACCACTGTCCAAAAGCAAGCGTGCCACTTCCACGTGGCCATCCTACAAAACAAAAAGGTAAACACACAAATCAGAAACAGTCGGAGTCACTTTATGCTGTAGTTGCAATCACTATCATACTAGGTCTGAAAGTGATCCGAAAAAGACAGCGTCTATTTACTTATGATGGTTCAATTTATGACGTGGTTATGGCAGCGCTTTGATTAAACCGACCTTCAGGTTTCCACCTACAACTAAGTTGGGCTTAAATTTTTGAGGAAAAAGAGCTAGACGTATGATGTTTGTGTGGGTTTTTTTTTTTCCTTCTTTCTCGAGGCGGTAGGGAAAGAGTTACGGGATAAGACTTTAAGTATCCAGCAAAATACCTGAGAAACAAAAGTAATAGAGATAACAAGCAAGTACCATAAGCAAATAAACCCACTCTATGACTAAACCCCAAAACAAGCATTGGAAAAAAAGCTTTCCTCCTCCTTCGTAGTCGATTCGTGGCTTCTACAGACACACAAAGCTCCAACCGGCAGTTTCTAGACCCTGGGAAAGATACCTACTTGAGAAACTGAGGTGGATTACAAGGAGGCAGGGAACGGGAAGACTCAAATACATCTTACAAGAGACTGCAAAGTGCCTTGGGTGAAGCAATCTTTGCCACAGAGGGAAGAGAATACAGATCGCCACAGCAGCCTGAGCGCTTACCAGTCAAAGCATCTAGATGCAGCTGTCAACTTCTCAAGCAACTGCTACTAAACTCCTCAAAGTCACACCAAGTACCAAAACCCCATGTGTCGTAGTTTAACCCCGGCTGGCAACAAGCACCACACGGCCACTCGCTCGCGGCAAAGAGAATCAGAAGGGTGAAAAGCGAGAAAACTCATGGGTCAAGATGAAGACAGCCAATAGGTAAAGCAAAAGCTGTGTGCGTGAGCAAAGCAAAACAAGGAATTCATCCACTACTTCCCATCTCAGGCAGGTGTTCAGCCCTCTCCAGGAAAGCAGGGCTCCATCAGTGTAATGGTGACTTGGGAAGACAAACGCCATCCCTCAACATCCCCCCCTTCCTCCTCCTCCTTCCCCCAGCCCTATACAGTGATCACAGGGTATGGGGTAGCCCTTTGGTCAGTCGGGGCCAGCTGTCTCAGCTCCGGCCCCTCCCAACGCCTCGTGTACCCCCAGCCCATCGCTGGCAGGGCAGGGTGAGGAGCAGAAAAGGCCTCGATGCTGCGTGAGCACTGCCCAGCGGTAACGAGAACATGCCCGAATTACCAACAACACTCTTTTCAGCACAAATCCAGAACGCAGCCCCATACTAACTACTGGGAAGAAAATTAACTCTATGCCAGCCAAAACAAGCTCACCACGTTTCACCTACGGTGTGCTTTGTAGAAAGGCACAATTATCTCTGAAAAGGGAAAAACATAAAAAAGTCTTGGCATTAGGAAAGGAGAAAGACTCGCACGCTTTCTCCCTCCCACGTCATTTAAGAAACCGGGACCCAAACACGTGGAACAATTTGGAGAAGAGATCTTGGAAAACTGAAACAGACTACACCTGAGGAAGGGGGAAGGTCAGAGGCACGCACAGAGCGCTCAGGGAGATGAAGAAGGTCTGAGGGTCTAATCAGAGCAAGTTTCATACTAGACCTTTCCTCAGCACACACAGTTAATAGGATAACTTAAGGATGGAAAGGGAACTCCAAGTAAAAGACTTGAATCAAAGCATGCTCTTTGTATCTCTCAGCAGAGAGAAAACTACTTGCTGCCTTGCACATCGCAGGCGCAAAGGTATCAGGTGCATCACCTCGGGCACTCCACTTGCCATCCAAAGAAATATGGGGTTCTTCCAGAGGGAGTAAACTGTCAGCCAGCTTTGATGAGTTAGAGCCCTATGTCCTGCCATGGCGGTTCTCCCGGGATTTGACAGTTAAACTAGCCCCAACGCGTGCTGACAGATTTTTGCGAGAGAACTAAAGGATACTTCTTCCTGAGGAAGACATAAAAAAAGGGCCAATTTCAGTGGCAAATAGCCGATGCTTTTATGTTGTGTCCTTGGGAGGAAATCTAAATAAAATTGAGCAATACTAAAGAGCAAAACCAAAAGACGTACGAAGACCTCTGCCCCAAGGTTCAAGCCAGAGCAGTCCAGGCTAGAGCAGTGATACCTAGGGGTGATTTATAAAATTATAAAGCTAAGACTTCCACTAATTCCCAAAATTAAAGAACTTCTTGTGTATTAAGAACAGCAACCTCAAACAAACTGCCAGTTCCCCCATTCTCATCTCACCAGAATTGTCAGGCAGTAACTCAAACAGCTAACGCAGAGCTAGAGAAAAGGGGGCAAGAGGGATATCCAACACGCAACTCCCGTCAGCGCTTGTCTCAAGCTGACCACGAAGGAGGCAGTAAGTAACCCGAGACTGGCGGCAATCAATTCTGCAAATTAAGGCCAGGCTGTTGTTCTCAGAGAAGCTGGCTTAAAGCCAACAACCTCATCTAACCAAAGGCATGATCCTAGGTGTGGTACTCCATCTTGACCGGAGACACTTACAAAATAACTGGTGATCAGAGACGAAACGTCTCAGGTTCCTGTATTTGCAGACTTCATTAGTTGGAAACCAGCGAAGACTGGCGAAAGTCACAATAATTTGTTGGGATGGTTCCCTTCTGCGAGGGTGCAGCCGAAAGATAACAAGGAAAAAAATTCTCCATCATTTGACTTGGAGTTGCAACTTCAAAAAAAATCAGTTTCCTCTCTGTTACTTTTAAAAGTCAATACATACTCTGTAACACAAACTAATCTGAACCATCCAAGAGCTTAAAAACCTCCAGGCAACCCACACTACTTTATCTTCGCCACATGAGACACTTCATCGCCTCCAAGCCAACCCAGTGCTCAGACTTTACCACCATGACAGAAAAAACTAAAACACACAAAAAAAGACTAAACCCAAACAGAAGCGTGGGCTGATTAAAACACGTAGTGTGCAGTCACGCTGCAATCTCCTTTAGGTGACAGCATACACCCACTGCAACCGCGTCCTTCTGAATTCCTTACTGGCACTAGGCTCTCATGCAGGGAAGACTCTTCAAGGATACTATTACCATCTCACTATCGGAAGACTTCAATGTAGCTTGAGGCATAATCTGACCTTGATCACTTGCATCACCTCCTCCCAGCTGCACTAAAAGAACACTTGATCCTGCAGCACTGAGAAGACCGGAGGAACGTTGCAGCCTGTCTTCTAAGGATTATAGGCTGCTGGGAGCAAATGAAGGTTTCCTCCGTTTGCTGTGCTTCCTATGAAAACAAGGTCCCTGTTCTTTCTTCCAAGAAGTTCCCCATCTTGAAGAACAGATAAAAGGTCTGGTTGCAGACATGCTTTGACACAAGAGCACGCTCTCTATTAAGATGAAGTTTTCACTCAATGGCTGCTTTGAAATTATAAGGGTTGCCCGAGAACTAAGAAGTAAACTACTTTTGACCTACCGTTTTATTTTTTTAAAAGAAAAACCTCACAGCACCATTTACCGAAACCTGGAAGAAAGCAAACCGTCTCTACATGCAAAACACCTCCCGCAGCGCTGAGAGGACATGTGAAACTCATCAGTCACCCAGCTCAGGGCACTTCTGGGAGGCTCAGACCACGATGGTCAGAGAGATCTTATTTATAAAGACAAAGGTGGACTCTTACACTACAAAAAGAAAAAGTGACTTGGGCTCAACCTACTACTTCACTGCACCGCAGATGAGTTACCCCTACATTTCACGTAGGGAGCATTTAAAACAACACATCACAAAAATGAGAATAATTTTTCTATGCCCAATTTGACTGGGCGGCTGTCCACCCGTGGTCACTACAGTAAAGGCTTTCTTACGATAAAAACTAACAGGCGCTCACTTGCAGGCCCCAAACAGCTTGTTAAAAAAGGCTCACTTTATTTAAGCAGCTCTTCTTATTTCTCTCATTGAAAAGGGAGCAGTACAAACAAGGGCTATTTACCATGCAGGCCTCCATTAGCGCCGTGTGCATCTCATCCGTTTTATGTTCTTGATCAGCTCCAGCTTCAAGCAAAAAACGAACCATGTCTAAATGGCCTTCAAATGAAACAGATAAAAATAAATACACATTTAATATTGTAAGCTTTCAGAGGTACATACAATACACAATGAAATCATTTAGACTTTCATAGCTTGCTATTACGATTTTTACAAGTTATAACTCACAAGACTGCTCTTTTTAAAGCACTCTGAAAAATACCAATGCAAAACGGACAGCCAGACTTTAGACAGTCTTCCCCAGAGACACAGCCCAACTCCGAGATGAAGACAGACCTCTCTCACTCAAGTTTAGACACCGGCAGCTTCCCTTGTGACTTCAAACTAGAAAAGCTTGTTTATTCCTTATTCAGCTATATAGTGACGTATCATTTAAGTGTTCCAAGGCAGCACACACGCAACTGGGGGGATTATCTTTTAGAGGTAGATTCATGTAGATCTGAACTTAACTTCAAGCTTTTTAATCCTAGCTTTCACAGACATATTTGTGAGAACTAAGATACACACACATTATGTCGTATTATGCTATCTGACAGCATTTTTGTAAGCTTCTACTGAACTTTACCAATACTTGTTTCCAACTCTATTACGGTTTTTGCCATTTTAGAATTTTTCTCTGACGTGTTATACATTTTTATCTTCTCAATGAGCATCCTCCTCCAAGTCAAGACTTCGTTTTACATAAACTGAGAGGAAAAAAAAAGTAGCTCAACCATCTTGTCAAAGATAATACAGGAAATCTCTGGTCAGTGAAGTTCTTCCACTACATGACATCACTCTATTAAGTTTTAGGTCAGAAGAAGCAAGAATGCCCCTCCAATGTATCCAGGAGTACTATCTACTGAAAGTTCTCTCTAAGGAGCTACTATATGTTTCAGGAAATCCATGACAAATCCAGATGCAAGTTTTCAGACGAGTTATACATAGTATGCATCCTCCGATTCTGACCACAGAGGCAAAATCTGAAGTTACTATGAGGATAACCCGCATCCTTATAGCTTCTGTTAGGGGAAAAAAATGAACGTTGGAAGTTTTATGGAGGTTTTTGGAAAGAAAAGACCTGGGAAGCACACCGGATTACCATTGCAGTAGGTTACTTTATACTGAAACTAAATGGCAAAAGATATTAAAAAGTCAAAAGTTCTTAATACATGGCAATTCACTGACATCCTCCAAAATTACACTGAAGGAAAAGTAGCCAGTAATAATACTAGCATTTTCACCCCATCAGGTATTCCAGGAACATTTGTTCTAACTTTGCATTTTCCTAATAACTAACAGAGATGTTTTCAGAACTTGCAGATAGTTGGTGAGGGGAACCTGAATGAAATAAGGGATGGGGCGGTAGGGGAAGAGGAGAACGGTGACGTGTCAAAGCACAAGTTTGGACGCAGCAGCCACAAGTTTTCACCTGCAATGTGTCGAATACATGTCCGCCACATCTGGACTCAAGTAGACAGGCTTAACCCCACTACACCACGGATCATCTTTTCCTGACATCGATTTTAAAACCGAAACCCAGTATTCCAAAACTCTTAAGAAAAACATTCAAAGTACAGCTGGAAGCTTTAGTTAGCTAAATCCTAGCAAATAAATTTAAACAAAATACAAAACAAGGCAAGAGACAATACCTTTATAGCATGCAAGCGTGAGTGCACTTTCTTTGAACTCGTTGGAGTGAGTGTTGATTCCTGCACCGTATTCCAGCAATACTCTTGCAACCTCAACATGACCTGCACTGGCTGCTTCCATTAAGGGGGTATGCCCGTTCTCATTGTGGTCTTCTATATTAGCACCAGCTTTCAATAGCACCTTCACTATGTCAACAAAGCCCCCAGCACACGCGTAAGTGAGAGCCGTGTTCCCTGCGGAGAAGAAGTAGTTCACATGAAAGCTCTTTCTGTCACCCACTCTTAATACAGGAAAGGAAATCCGTTTTAACAGCTCTGAACAAAACCAAGGACATCGCTAACAGCAGCCATTTACCTCACGGCAACGTTGCTCCAGCCGATAGTTTCAGGCCGGGTATAAAATCCCAACACAACTGTAATGTGAAAGAGTTTTAATGCAAAGCCAATATTAAAAATTGTGGTGTTTTTCTTTGATGATTATGTTTCCTTTCCTACTTCAGCACACAGAGAGATCGAACACACACACACACAAAAAGATCAATGAGTAACATTCACGCTCCCTATAGAGAGTGTGGGCAGGGGGACACGTGTTCGGGTTGGGGTTTTTTTTGCCTAAGAGTGTGTCCTGTAATTCCTCGAAAAAAACTTTTCCTGGCTGGATGAAAAAAATATTTATCATTTAAATCTCTGGTACTGTAAGTGCCAGAATCACATAAGGCTCAAGTTTTAAATGCCAACAGTGAATTTTAAGGTAAGTTCTTAATAGGGCTAAACATCAAGACACAAAGAACATTTCATAGTACAGACACCTGACTTTTAAAATTTGAACAAAGTTTAAATTCTATCTTAATATGAGCAGAACCCAACCGCAGGTTAATACTCTCAGCAAGGTTAGTTAAGCTGTGATCAAGCATCAGCAACGTAGACAACATTCAGTGCTCCAAGAACTGCACCTCCTCTTTGGGAAAAATTAATAGACTGAAACAACTGGCCTTGACCGGATGTGTCCCCTGGTCATCTTACTGGGTAATTTTGGATTATACAGACGAGAAAAAACAAAACTTCATGTGGCTTTCCCAGGAACAGTGTTTTCCATTACAGTTTATACAAAAAACAACCTTTAATAATGGCCAGGTAAGACTCTGAACACATCCGCTATGCACCAGGCCTATTCTTAATAGCTCCTGTCACGTTTTCTTGTGAATGAAACTATCAGACAAAACCACAGACTTTCAGAACGGCTGCAAGTCTTATGTGCCAGCCTTACTAATTCTTTGTGTTCCTGCTTCCCAGTTACCTGTTGAAGACTGCGCGTTGACATCTGCACAATGAACAAGGAGAAGTTTAACAATATCTACATAGCCTCCGCTGGCAGCTGCCATTAAGGGAGTTATGTCTCCTTTATTCCCTCGATCTTCAACGTTTGCATGCATTGCTAGTAGCACCTAGAGGAAAAAGTTCACTTTAATGAATAAGTTTTAACACCGACATTTTGCTTTTAGTTCAGTGAGGCTTGTGAGAATGATGTCCCAGCCAGCTGTGACGTCCCCTTGCAGGAACATCCCCCAGTGGTGAAGCACAACGGCACTCCCCGGGACCATTTATAATTACTACCTGCACCGTGCAATGCTTCAGGAAATGCTGCTTTTCTACATTTATTCATATCTGCTAAAATCATCAAGTGACGGTGCAATATTGACGTTTTCAAAAGTCATAGGGCAATTCACTGGACAGAATGACACCACAGAAACACAGGTATAAAAGCCAAAAATTAACACAAATTAATGCACTGTTGATAGAGATGTGATTAACAAAAGGACTGAGCGACTGAGACGAGTTTTTAGAAGGTAACCGCTTGCAGTGTTTGATTTTTCTGCTATTTTAGATCTTATTGCAACGTCTGCTTGGCAGAACAGCTTGACTGCATCTAGAACAATGCCAGAAAAGCAGATACACCATAAACCACAAGATATGTTCCTCCGACAAGTCCCTTAAGCCTAAAGGCATATATGACGGCATTTTCCATTAAAAAGACAAACGGTAACTGGAAGCCCACAATATAGTAACTGATACTCTGTTCGGATTGTAAGAAATTAACGTAATCAGAACAGCTAAAACATTTACCTACCAAGAAAGCCCATTAGACAATGCTTCGCAAAGGTTTAGTTGTGACTGCATTTGTTACTTACTTGTGCCAACTCATAATAACCTGCTGAACAGGCCAAGCAAAGGAGACTCTCCCCTTCTTCAGTATGTTCGTTCACGCTTCTTCCTTCATCCAGCAGCTTCCGGACAGCATTTACATCCCCATCCGAGCATGCTTCTGCCAAACTGCGACTGGAAAATCAGTTACCACAGAATAAGCTCAAAATAAATCTGAAATAGAGGGATAGCTTTCCTAGACAAGGAAGAAGCCTTTACTTAGACTCATGACATTAGTACTAAGCCTTACTAGAAAATATACCTTACAGATTTTTTTTTTTTTTTTTTAAGAAAAAGTATACAGGTTATTTCCACAGGTGAAACAGAGAAAGACCTTGCTTATGTCTAAATTAGCTCTTGTCCTCATCAGTTGCTAACTCACGTAAGCTCTCATATAGGCTCAAAACTAGCTAATTTCTGGTGTTTGCAAGATACAGATGCAAGTCTCACCGATGCTATTCACACGTCAGTGGAATGCCAGATGCACGGAAGTTATGGCCACAAGAAACTGCTGACTACAGGTACCAAGGCAAATTTCTAGGAGAGATAAAGCCAAAAAGCACACAGCCTAGTGCCACAGAGACCACTAATACTGAATACTGAAACAAGACACACTTCTGGCCATTGTCTCTCCTATAGTGAGACTATCTCCCCCTCCGCACTAGCCCAAAGCTTTATGCTTTGAATTGAAAACACCAGTTTCTTAATTTAAGCAGCCATTTCAGAGAAACATCCCTACCTTACCTACCGACATCTTAAAGGAAGAAGGGAGAGGCGCCTTACAGAACTTAACTGTGTTTCCTGTCATACACTGTTAAAAGGATGTTACAGAAGTTTTCAGACGGATGAAATAAGCCAACTGAACTGCACGTTTTATAAACAGCAGTAACAACACAAATCCTACATGGAACACCACTAACTCATACTTTAAAAAAAAAAAAGCCATGAGAGGTAATTACAAGCTAAGAGTTAGAAGGAAAAGACAAGACAGACCTGAGTTCTTGGCACCTAAAAGCTCAGAAGTCTATAATGACTGCTTTAACCATCACTAACCCTGGAGTAGACAGAATAGTTGTTTTCCCTGAGACCTACAAAAGTACGCTCAACGAATCTTGAAAAAGGTGAGCTGAGCTTCAGTTTATCTCAGACCAAGTCACCTGTCCTTTCAATCTTTTTCTGCACAAAAAAAGTCTAACAGCAAAGGTAACTGTTAAAGCACTGCTGAACAGAAGTGCGAACAAGAGCAAGGCATGCTCAGTACCAACTCCGTTACACTTCTCCAACTGATGATATCGTTTTATTTAGAAAATATATGCAAGGAACCATGGTCCCTCAGCCACCGGGAACCAAATCACAGTAAATACCTTGGTGGGAGGGGAAAGGGAGGAAGGGAGGAAGAGCCACCTGTCATAAACACTAGTGGACTGTACGTGATGCATTCCTATCAGTATATTTTATTTGCAAGATATGGAAGCTTGTTACTTAAAAGAAGACGAACTAGTACACTCAGATTCATTAAAAACCTCAAAACTTCCACTTTTATTCTGTGTTCACTCAAGAAATTCACTCACAATGAAGAAAATATCCATTTGAGCACAAAGTTCCCTCAGGAAAGCATACAAGTTTCAGCTTTCAATCGTTCAAAGACTGTAACGGTTAAACTGTGTTAAGTCCCTATTTTAAAAGGAACTCATTTGCCATATACCCCAAAATGAAATAAACTGCGCTAGCTGCTAGATAAAAGCTGAGATCTGACACGAGCAGCATCTGATCACTTACATTTGCATTGCAATCGCCAAGTATTTTAAGCAAAATAACTGGTATTTTGGAAAAGTTTATTATCTGGCTACATAGTCAAGTCTCTGTACTGAAGCAATGGGATCCAGTAACAGGCTGCAGGATTCTCTCAACTCTACCACCTAGGAGGTGGGAAGGGACGGCTGAGCGCTCACGGCACACGCAGTCGTCACACAGCCCTGCTGCGGCTCCCACGTGACACGGCCTTTACAGGCGGGCATCCCGCCCGCAGCGGGGAGGGTGGGCGTTCGTGTGCTTTTGCACACCCATAGCCTAGGCTTTGGAAATGGGAGCCACCCAACACCGCAACCTGCGAGACAAATCCCGGAACAGATCCATCACTCTCAGAAGATGACCTTAAGCCACCTCATATAATACAGAAGTGTTGCAAAACAAAATATGCTCTTGGAAAAAGCTATTAAAAACAAGACTCGTACTTGATTCTAGTTGACCCAGGCACCTCAAGAGGTCTCCCAGTCTGCTCTCTGCTCAGCTTCCCTTTGAGATATTTCCAAGACATTTTGTAAAAGTGACAAGAATGATACCGGGACACTCTTCCAAGTGAAGCTCAGGAGGCTGTTGACCTTTGCTCCAAGGGTGCATTGCTGGCTCATGTTCCACTTGTCTGCCATGAAACTCGGGTCTTTTTCTCCAAAGTTGATTTCCAGCCATTCAGCCCTCCCCATCTGTACCAATGCACACAGACATTCCTCCCCAGGTGCATGACTTTCCATTTCCCTTTGTTGAATCTCATGAGATTCCTGCGGGCCCCTCTGAATGGCAGCACAACTATCTGATCCATTATCAACTCCTTTCAGCTTTGTACCATCTGCAAACTTGCTGAGGATGCACTCTGCACCATCAGGGGGGTCACCAATGAAGACGTTAAACAGTATGAGCCCCTGGAAAACATCACTAGCAACTTGCCTTCACCTGGACTCTGTGATACCAACAACTCTGAGCCTAGTAGTTCAGAGAGTTTTCAGTCCACCTGACCGCCCACCTACCCGGTCTGTACTTCATCAGCTTGTCCCACAGGACGCTGTGGAATACAGCGTGAAAGACTTGCTAAAGTCAGGATAAACAGCACCCACGGCTCCCCTCTCATCTGCCAACGTAGCCATCTCATTGTAGAAGGCTATCGGGTCAGGCTTGATCTCCCCTTTGTAAAACCACGCTGACTACCTCCCATCGCCATTTTGTACTCGCTGTGTTAGGAAACAGCTTCCAGGAAGATTTGCTCCAGCACCTTTTTCTAGGGATCTGCCTGCAAGTCTTTCTTGCCCTTCTTGAAGACAGAGGTGACGTGCTTTTTTCCAGTCCTTGGGAACCTACCTCATTCCCCAAGACCTTTCAAATAAACTGAGACTGGCCCCTCAGTGACATCAGCCAGCTCTTTCAGTACTCACGGGTGCGTCCTATCAGGTCCCATGAACTCATCTGCTGGACCACGTCCAACCTGTTTAAATGCTCCCTGACCTGATACCAAGCAACCTGGACCTCCTCGGTCCAGACCTTCCTGCTCATCTCAGGGGCTTGGGATTCCTGAAAGCAAGTCTCACCAGTAAAGCCCAAGGCAAAGGCAGCACTCACTACCTCTTCCTCTTCTGTGTCCCCATCACTAGGTCTCCTGACATATTCTGAGTCAGGCCCACGTCTTCCCTCGTCTTCCTTTTGCAGCCGATATTCTCGCACTAGGGTACCTTATTGTCTTCTCATGCCCTTTGCCAGATTCAACTCCAGGTGGGCTCTGGCTTTCCTAATCACATCCCTAACCGTTTGGACATTGTCTCTATATTCCCCACGGCCCATGTGGCCTGCTTCCGCCTCTTGTATGCTCCCTTTTTATGTTCAAGCATGCTTCCCCAGCATCTAGTCATCTCCCCATGTTTTGATCCACAAGTAATTCCCCTAGCTTCAGTCAGGAAATGAAACTGTATTCGTATTTACATTTGGAGCAATGACTCAAGACTACTGCCCTTACTGTCAGCACATTGTTTTGCAAATCCCAAGTCTGAATTACAAGAGGGCATCCGTATGAAAGGAAACTTAAGACTTTTGATTTTTGTTGCTAGATCTGCAGATCAGCAGTATATGCAGTCACACCACCCCAACAGTTTAGGAACTATTTGCATCACTTGTCAGAGTCGAAAATATTTCAGGACCCCTAAAGATGGTTTGACATTACCGAGTAGAAGAAAGCTTTTGACGACACAGGACAAATCCTCGGTTCCGTCACCATGGGAATTAAATGCCCTCCTCATTAATTATCAGTTACAAAAAGTTATCAGATAATACAGTCTCATTTTTTGCTAAGCTCCTGAGCAAGATCCCAGGGCAAACCACTGCCCCGTAAGTATCAGTATTCTCTTCCAACTTCTCCAATGAACTAAAATCATTCGTTTGCAACAAAGTATGCTGTGGCAGTAATTAGAGAGCTATCACCAACACTTCTACAGCTAAGAAATCAACCCACATTTGAAAAAGCAATCAACCATCTAGTACCCAGAAAGAGCAGCAGGTTCGAAAGTAACGTTTTTGTACTTTTCTCTCACACTTTGAAGCCAATATCCTGATGGGACAGCAGTTACACCTTCCGATTCAGTAACTTGGTTTCTTCTAGAAGTAGAGCAGATACACTCCCGCGTACCAACTATAAAATTAACTGGATTGGAAATCAAAAGTACAAACTTACATTCTATATTTAGGAAACGGAGGGCGGGGAGCGAGCAATACATACTTGTCCACTTGTCCTGCATTGTGATTGTTCTCTGCTCTCATCCGCGTCAATGCAGCAGCAGCTTCATCCAGCGCGCAGCTGACAGAGGACGTCAGTCTCCGGAGAACCTCAGGATCTGCGAAGGCTTTACCATCAGCAGTGGACAATTTACCAATTCCTTCAGTGTACGTTCGTTCATCAGTCAGGTTAGTATGAAAGTCACACAAAAGAAATGCAAAGACACTATTTTAGATTTCAGCCACATGCACTATTAGTTAAAAATCATTTGCAAACATGCCAGAAAATCAGCTACTTAAAAGTAACTGTTAACATTTGCCTAAGACCTGAACATTTCACTAACTATAATATGGAAGTAAGAAAATTATTTTTCAACTGGAAGCTTCATTACCTGTCCCAAATTCCCAACTCATTCCCTTGCAGACCAAAAAAAAAAGGCAAAACCAAACCCAAACAAACCACACCTCCTGGGGGAATCTGGATAAATCTAGGGGGAAAGGCCAGAAACAGAAGTCTGGGAAACCAGTATTATTCCACAGGCTGGGTTTAACATTTTCTGAATGTGAAGAATCTTCCAACCTAAAATGTAAAGTTGTTACCCCTTTCCCACACAACTCCACCCAAAATGAAGTAGACTTAGCTCTAATACCACCTTTTCTTTTTTAAGAGTCGGAAAAAAATTTAAAAACCTATTACCTTAAACCCCAACAGGTTTACATTCCAAGCTGTGCAGTTCTAGCTACAGGCAATAAAATTATGAAACAGTATTTCAAATAATTTAAGTATACTTGAAATCAATGCCACCTCGACGCTAACATTACACAGTAGAAATACTTAGGCACAAGAAACTTTGGTACCAGCTTCTTTTTTAAAAACAGTTTATTTCCTGCAAGACAAAAGCCGAAGGCAAATACGGAACAGTGCTGTAAGAAGGCATTTATCCCACTCATTTGCACGGATGATGTAAAATTACGGCAGAGCTGCGTAGTTTTACTCCACACGGGGTTTTTATCCATATAGTCCAGCACAGCCTGTTTTACACACGCAAACGTCACTGCACAGCTGCCTCTGCAGTGTAGGCAGGGCTTGCACTCGCATACACAAATGTGCAAAAAGTGTGAAGAAATGCACTGGTGAGTAGTACACACACCTCCCCCCCGCCCCCGAAACCAAACCAATCGATTTCACAGGCTACAAAAAGCAGACGGTTACTGGTTTACAGATTAGCTAGCTTCACCAGTGGTGAATCAGTAACTTTTCCATTCCCTCGCTTTTAAACAGAGTCAAATTAGATATAAACCTCTGAAAATGACGCATCTCAGACCTCAGATGATTTGCTACTTGCTACGTGCAGTTCTCTGCAAGAGTGATTTACATCACGTCTACCGCAACCCAGCTTCTAATTATTACAGAAGAAATACTGAAATCATACTTTGCAAGTTTCAAACATTGTCTTCAGACAATGTATTTCCCCACTTTGGGAGCATCCAATTTGTTTCTCATTAATGTAAGCATCAATACTTAACCAAATTTCTCCACCCTGGAAACAATTGAGGCCAGTATGCGCTGGGCACGCTCTGTTGCGCTGCCCTACAAGCACGGCTGTAGTGCCGGGAAGGGCTGGCTTACAGTATTCCAACGCGGTGTTGCTGGAAACGATGAAGACTCCCTACCCCATTGGCAAGGCAGACACCCACGACGGCACGCAGAGCTGAAACTGAGCGCGGGGCTCTGAGGGCCGAGGTGAGCTGCTTCGTTGGATCCAAGCGCGCTACCTCCCTGGCTCCGACACCCTACCTCTGGATCACTTCAGCCATGTCAACAGGCTAGGAAAAACAATTTATAATACATAGACCGCTAGATCTGTCCACGCCAAACCCACGTGAGTTTTGGAGACGGGCTAGTGCACTACAGAGCGACCAGAGCAGAGGATTCCCGACGCCGTGTACTTGAAGAGGCTACCAGCCACACAGCCCCATCCACCTCCAAACTGCTGCGGCCATAACCCTTCTAGCCCCTGCTGCCAAATTGAGCGAGGCTATAAACAACAAGCCTCAAGCACCACAGCTCACACCTCACATATTAACGTCAACTGAATGTCTTGTTGGTTTAAAAGGGGACGCAAGTCGTGTCGGTCACGGCAGGTGGGACAGCAGGGGAATAGTCACTGCAAAACCGCACCGGGGCACCCATTCAGGGCCAAACACACAGAGAAAGTGATAGTTTTGACTTAGATCTGCTCCCCCAGGACAGCTCACAGAGTAACTAACTACGGAGATCCAACACAGATCCAACTACACAGTAACCACCTACACAGTTCACAGCAGCTATTTCTGGTGGCAGCGCTGGCTTACGCTACTTTGCGGCATACACAGAGGCAGTGCCTAAGGAAAGAAAAGGAATTAAGTCTTCACAGCTCGGCACGGAGGCCTCCTCATCTAGTAGGACCGCTGCGACCAAAGCTGAACGCTGCAGTAAGCAAAGTGGAAAAGTCCTCGAGAGAAACCTACAGGACTTTGAAAAATGACCCCTGAGCAAAGGCTAAAAAAGCGTAGATTTAGCTAACAAGGAACAGCACAAGAGCAGTTTCCCTCCACTTAGAAGGGTCTCATGGAGGAGCTGATAAACAGCTCTACTGCTGGCAGAAGAAGCGGGAAATAAAACGTCCAGCCAGAAACACTACCACCACCACAACCAAAGAAAAAAAACACCAAACAAAACGGCCTGGCCATCCGAAACTAAAGTGGGTATCTCGATTGTTTCAAATCACTAAGATCAGACAGGTCACCTACACTTTACTAGTCTCTCCATTTCTGAAGTTTGCTTGTTGAAGCATTCATACACAGGATTTCAGGAGGCAAGAGAAGTCCCATCACGGGTCTGAGTCCTGTGTCCTGTAAAGACAAAGGCACTTCAACCACCACCGAGCTCCAGCTCCAAAGTATCTGTTTCCGTTGGCTGCTGCTGGTGGTCTCCTTACCAACCACAGGTCACCGGCTCTTCCTTCCAGCTCATGAAAGCGCACATCCAGCTCACCTCAGTTCCTGCTTTGTTCCAGAAAAGGTGCTATAACCACACCAAGGACTTTGGGAAAGTAGGCAGAAGATGCCTTTTATCTACCTGAGCAGTTAGGGGTCAACCCAGGTGCCACACCCCACTATTAATTCATACCTTTTTTTTCATATTGCACATGCCAAAACTAATTGACAGCCACAGAATACATCAGAGCAGACATTTGTTAGGCTGGATGGAGTAAAAGGGAGATGGACTCCAAGAATTACCACTGCAGACATCCATCGATTTATTTCCCTGTTGCAGGTTCGCAGTACCATCTAAATAATTGCTCAGTTTTTCTTTCTCTATGATTTAGGATGACTATGCCAGAATCTTACTGCGGTAATGCTCACTTATCTTTTAAACTCTAGTTTAATTGGGTTTGTGTCCATTTCCTAACTATTTGCTCTTGTGCCACTCTGCCAGGTGTTCAAGTCACCTCGTACACTCCGGGACGGCAGCAGTCTCATACACACGCAGGTGTGGGACTAAACCTCCGCTTGTCTCATCCTATCCAACACACACTGAACAGCAACCTCAAGACCATTCTGCACTTGGGTTCAAACTCATCCTTCCCGCACACGAGGGATCACAATTTCTCACATTACTACGGCCTCACCAGCACGTACTGACGACTGATCGGACACTACGCGAACTGAACTCCGGTGCTTGACACTCTGTGCTTCCCGCGGGGCAACGGCACGTTTTCAGCAACAGACGCCACCACAGAGGTTGTGTAACGACACCTTTTCGCGGACTGACCGCTATTGCAGGATAAGTCTGAAAAGAGAATATGGGAGCCACCGCAGACTGTTTTTATTGAGAAAAGTCTGCAGGCATTAACCATACGGAGACGGTGACGTTCCCAACGCAAAGTTACAGCTTCCCACTAAAATGTTCAGAAGCAAACCAAAAGGAAGTGCTTCTGTACAACACGAGCTGCCACGCAAAGGCAAAAAAGGTGAATTTAGAAATAGATCCAATAGGTCCATAGAAGGCCCAGGCTTCGCAGCAACACTAAGAACAGTGGTCCTGGAAGCCACTATTTAAGGACACTCCTGAACAACAGACTACTGGAAGGACAGAGAGAGGAAAGGCTACCGCCTGTACTGTGATTTTACTGCAAGTGTCCACAGCTGACCGCCGCAGGGCACAGGGAGCTAAGACGCACCTTCAGTCTGCCTTTTGTGGGGCGGTTCTTTAGCTGAGCACCTTCTGCTGAAGCCTCGTGGCAGTCTGTTTGCAAACCCTGGCAGGGACGAGGCCAGCACCATTATCCAACAACTGAAAAGAGAGCTCTTAACCATCCCCAGGAACAGAGGAGTTGTGGATGCCCCAACCCTGGAAGTGCTCAAGGACAGGTTGGAGGGGCTTTCGATCAGTCAGAACTAGTGGAAGATGTCGCTGCCCACAGTGGGGGGGTTGGACTGGGTGATTTTTAAAGGTCACTTCCAACCCAAAAACCTTTCTATGTCTCCTCTGACAGGAAATAGATGACCTAGCTCCTCCCCTTCCAACACATCAACACACAAACCGTAGATGTCTGAATGAGAGAGAAAAGTATGAGTTTCAAGATCTGCAAGCAGGTCAATCCTTCTACTGGGCCACAAACCACCAATTCTATAGCACACAGATTCAGGCTGCATCTGAAAAGGGTATATACACCAATTTAAACAAGTCAACAATTCACCAGTTTAACAGAGATGAAGTGACTGGTACAACTGACTGCTGGTTGAGTTTGGAACCAGTGACTGTTTTTTTCCTAAAGCAACTATGGCACACAGCATGGCTGAACTTAGCGGCAGATAATGCCAGATGTTCCATGTGTTAGTGCCGTACTACCGAACTATTTAAATTAGCCTGAAGTTGGTCACAGAGGTGTATTAGAACATGGATCTCACCTTTCAAGGGAAAAAGCCTGCTCATCAGATACACACCTACGCACCTGTAACCAATGCTCTGATTTGAAGCCCGGGTTTCCTTGTTGACTTCCAGACTCATCAGGATGTTCCTACCATGTAAGTGCCAAGGTCAGAGTTCTAGGGTAACCTCTCAGCGTGATGTTCCTAAGTTTAATGAGGCAAAGACACAGATATCACCTCAGAAAACATGGAACACAACCAGGTTTGCGTCTTTGGAAAAAAAGAGCAGGACTTTACACCACTGGTGTGATTTTGCCACGAGGAATCAGAGATTACGTTCTCTGACAAACGTGTTTGTCCGTTTCCACAATTTGAACACGGAAGTTGAAAGCCATCAATAAAGCTTGAAGAACTAACATGAATAACCTCGGCCAAAGTTGTTTCAAGTTCACTGCAATAAAGGAACAAGTCAGATGCCCACACTCAAGCAACCATTCCCTTCCCTTCTCTTTCAAAAAAAGTAGTAGTCTCACGGAAGCACCAGTTGCTCTGCCCTCCCTAAACGGATAAAGTTCATATCAAGGATAAAGAAAATACTTAAGTGCAGTTTCGAGCTAGTAGCATGTAATTATCACCAGTTTTCTAATAGACCCCAGCTCCAAAAAAAAAAAAGCTGGGTCCCACTGATTACGTGACCACACAGCAATGGAAAGACAGAGAGACTTTAGACGCAACTCAAATGGTGTAATTATTTCAGCCCATCTAAAGCGAGAGTGGATTGTGCTGGCTCTATGTTTTCTTGTAAAAAACAGTCCAAAGCCAAGCAGATCAAAAGGAATAGCCACTTTCAAGTTTCACCGTTTCTGCATCAAGATATCTAATTTACAACACCAGAATGAGGGACATAATATATTTGCAATTTTTAGAATACGTTTTAAATATTTAAATGTGTTTTATTGTATGCTGACTGCTCAGCCTAAAGTCCTCAAGGAAGAAACCACAAGTTGACTAGCACTCCGTGTACAGGAATTAGAAAGAAACTAATAATTCATTCTAGTGTCGTCACCTTTCTAAAATTCATATGCTTTTAAAAACTTTAAGACAAAGTGTTGTTAAAAAAAATGTAATTCACGCTAAGCTGAAGAACATTAGAGTTACAAGGGAAGGTTTACTTGCTGTGTAAGGAAAAGTGTTTTAAGTCAGAGTATAGACTGAGCTATGCCATTGGGGTTTTTGGGTAAGTCATTTGGCCTTTAAAACAAATTTCTTCATTGAAGTAGTTAAAGTTTAAAACCCTCTTTATTAAGTTAAGCACATCATACTTAAACTTCGGTATGATTCTGGTGAGCCTCTGAAGGATTCACACATTGCCTACAGGCCCTAAGCACATCTATCGCAGTACCCACGCGTGAAGGGGAACCTTCAGGAGCTTGTAACCTGAGGATGCACACGGAAGAGCTGCACTGAAATCTGCAGAGATTGTGCATCTGGAACATCCGTATCTCTGAGAAAAAAAAAAAAAACAAAAAACAAACAAAAAACCAACCCAACCCAACCCCCGACTAGTTATTTCAGACACTATGCTTTACTTTGCCTGCCTACCTTTCATTGCTTACATGATCTGTATAATGACATAAACCCTGTCCGGGAATAGCTGATTCTACTTGGCCTTTCAAAAACCCCGCATTTTGACATCAATTTTATACCACACGAGTCTTCTCCTGACACACCTGCCCTTAATAAATACATTGGTAGCAAATATCCTCTTACCATTTTTTTTTTTTTTTTAACCTCATCTTTCACATCAATCATAAGAAAGATGAACTTTGAACAGAAATGCTCTTTCCAAGTTTTTGAATTCTCACTCCTGGTATTTAAAATGCCACATACTTCCGTGTTGCAACAAGCTTGTTTATGTTCTTATCCCATCATCCCAATCCAAGAATGCTTTGATTATGGTCTGGCACATCCTCAAAAAGATATCTAAGCCACTTGGCAATACCCTTTTAATCACTACATAACAGATTATCACACAATGCCGTGCCATTATGTATGAGATTACCCATTAGTGCTTAAACAAGCATGCCATTTCATAGATAATGTGAATCTCTTTAAAAGCCAATAATTATTTTGAACAAGAAAATATCATTAACTGAATTGGTTGGGTGCCTCTTCCCGCTCCAGATTCTTCCTAAATCAGTCTTTTCTGCGCTGTATAATGTTCAAAGACAGGAAACCTTAATCCCTATTTAACAAGAGTTGTTCCCAAAAGACAGGTGTGAATGCAAAGCAAAGGAGATAAAAATACGGTGACACATACCAGTCATGTTTTCGAAGGCCTGATCAATCCTCATTCAGACTAAACTAGTTCCCACCTTTCAGCAGCAGGAAAAAAACCGTAATTGCAAATCTGCTCTCTCCTATTGCTTCCATATATTGCTTAAATTGTAACTCAGTTGACCATTACTAAACTTCTTGCTAAAATTCACAACGCTCCCTCAAATACAGCAGGGCTGGATCATTCAACCTGACTAAATGGCATATACTCTGAGTTCACAGATGTAATTTTTGTCCTCCTTATAGTCTCCTTTTTACTAGGCAAAGTAAGGTACCAGCGTGATCTGTCCCACAACTAGCCATATCATAACCAAAAGACTTTTCCTTTCCAACAGAATAATTCCAAATACACATCTCTAACGGCTCTACAACAGCACCTCCTGAAGTTTTTTGACACCCAGTAACACTTCTCAAAGGCTAGTATCATTCCTTATTACCGTGCCAATTCAAAATCGACCTCTCTAAAGGCAGTGCCATTCCCTGGGAAGCAGCGCTTGGGATCTGTGCCGCCCCCACAGTGCTCTGGCTTGCTCTGCCACTGTCACAGCGCGGGGCACTCCTCTTGTACACATGGCCAGCTTGCCCCAGCAGGCTGCAGCTCGATAGCTTCCTCCACAGACGATTTACCACCTGATAAAAGCAAACAGAAAACCTGGGGGAGGAGAACGTCCCTCCTCATCGTATTCTGCTATATTTACCAGATTTCAACGCAATGACGTTCCCAGGTTGAAATGGTAACCCTGAAGTTTACTGGGTTTACTTGCTGCCACAGGGAGTTGGCCCCTTCTGTTTGTTTTAGTGGTAAACCTATCAAAGCGTGACAGTCCAGGGTACTAAAAAGCCAATGTAATCAAAACCAGAGCTTGTCTTCTGCCCCAAAAATCTCTAAGATAAAAATGCAATGAATAAATATTTAAATTCCTCTCCCTGCCCCTGCCACCAGTAAGATACCAGCTTCTCCTTAAGATAGAATAATCTTCAGATAAGTGTCAAGTCTTCTGTTGGCTGTTCTCTCCCCACTTGCAAGAGCCAGATTTTGGGGGGAACTCAAACTCTACGAGACTTCAGCAAGAGGTCATGCTCGGCAGTTTTGCTGGAAACAGATCATGCAATAAGGTAAATGAAGCGTCTTGCTGACACGACAGGGTGGGTGAGCAGACCACCACCGTTACACCCAAAAAAAATCTCACTCCAGAAACCCTTTAGAACAGACTCAGCTGTTACTGTCTCATGGGATGCCTTCAAACAAAACATACAGGCAAAAAATCATGCAGAGGTATCAGCCGGATCACCTCGTGTGCAGCCAAAGCTAGCAGCCTTCCTAACGCTTCAGTCCTTTACACCGACGTATTTACAGAGCGGTAACAGCATTTCTCAGTAAACTAACCCAAATCAAAAGGCTGCTCCACAGTAGTCAAACCCCGTAACTAGCACTGCCATACCCATAGCCAGGCAGAAGCTTGAAGCACCTTCACACAGCACACAGAACAACCTCTGCTTCAGGGAAGTCACGTCCGTTACTCAGGTACATCAGAGCTGGGACGCGTGCATTGACTGAATTTGGCACTTTTGGGATGCATTTGAGCAACTGTGCCTGGCCATCTGGCCCGTCGGATAGCTCAGAGAGGGGCTGCGGCCACACAGTGCAGAGTAACTGCAAAAGGTCTCCGCAGTGGGTCTGAGCTCTTTCTAGAGGAGCTGGTCTTCCTCAGCCGACGCTGTGCGGTTCAATCCGGTAACTCCTATCATATGCCTGGAAATCCCCTACAGAGACAGAAAAACTCCCACCTTTCCCCAAGCAGAGCACCCGTAGGGAGGACAATAATCTTCCCCATGGACAGTGCCAACAGAGGATGATGAGCTCAGCATCGCTCCGACACTTGGTGCCAATCTGACAGCAGAAAGGCTCAGCTTAACTGAGCCTTTGCCATCTTCCAATTCCCAATAAAAGAATTCTCCAGCAAATAGCTCTACTGGCTGAACGTGACACCAGGAGGTGGCACGGGTGGCAGAAAGAAGGCGTGCACTGCTGAGCAGCCGAGCTTCAGACACAAAGGGATGACACAATCAGACAATCAATTGCAGCGCTACTACTTAAAATGCTGGCACATCTGAAACATGTCCTCAGGATGGCAAAAGGCTTGTAAAAATAGACAAATTTGGTTTGACTGGGAAAGGAGAGGAGGAAGGGGGCAAGTTTCAAATCCCTTAGGAGAAAAAACCTGCCAGGGAAAGACAAGACCAGAGCATCTCTAGATGCTCGAATAAACATTTTTATCGTGTAACGGTGAATTATTTAGACAACAACTAACTAAACCTTGTAGAAATTTTACCTCTCCCCAGCCGCAGTGGCATTTTTTGCTTATCTTGATATCCCTGGAAAAGGTGTTTGGTCCTTTGAAAGTTCTCATTTAGAAGACATCTCAGTGCAGGTATAGCCTATAGTCTCTTTTTGCGAAAAGGCTTGACCACAACGCTTCTCTGCTTTTCAACTGGTCATCCAAGGCAGGGAGTAGTAGAAATTCAATATGGTAGGGTTTATTTTAGCTTTGTTTTCTAAAAACTCCAAAAAAAACCCCAACATTACGGATTTCAGTCTTTTCAAAGTCAAGCACGCGCCTTTGTAATCTTCAGCACTGAATATCAAAATCATAGTCTGATCTTCGCTCCAGTGCGCTGAGAACTTACTGTGCCTTCAACGTCCCTGTTGTAACTATGCCAAACACAAGAATTCATCCTTTTATATACATTTGATACAAACTTTCACTATAAAAATATTTGGGTTTATTTCCCCCCCTCTCCGTGTCACCGAGTGTATGGCACAAACTGACTTCATTGGCTACAACTTTTATTTTTATTCTTCTCAATTAGTATTTGGACATGCTAAATAAAACTCATTTAGTGTGAAATTAAGAGCTACAGCTTGAGAGTTTAGTGAAATTTTTTTCAGTAATTAGCATGTTACAATATTTCATGTGTCACCATCACAGTTCCCCACAGACTTTCAGAGCAGACGAGTTTTCAGTTTCTACAAATCAGGTTCCCGACAGGAAACCATCACACGCAAAAATGACATTTCCAATGCTATCTGAAAAATTATGTTCAGATCATCTGCTAAGCATTTTCTGTCAAAAGCAGAAATATGATTTTATTCTCCGGAGATGCATTTCATGGTCTTAGTCTCAAAACATCCCTTTTTTCCCCACAAATCCCCGCTCTTAAAAGCGACAGGAAATCACCCACTTCAGCAACATCCACAAGTGAAAGGGGCTGTTTGAAAAGAAAATTAAAACAAAAAAACCCCGAAAGAGACACAAAAGGCCATCACAACATAACACGTGCCATTGGAGAAAGCTCGTCTTAATTCCAGCTTCTAATTTTTCACTTGTTTGACACTGCAAACTCTTAATATATTTGCATTTACATATATTTTAATGTAGTTGTCAAAGCAGGAGCCAGAAAACTCGACGACGTGTCTCTCTGCTTTCCAGTATGGCGACTGTAAGCAGCGAGACTTGTCTTTTTTCAGAATCAAGAACTAGGAAGTACTTCTACAGCTCCAATTAGTTCTTGCTGTTATTTTGGTAACATTTTGATGACAACGGTTCCCGTTTGGGGGAGCTTTTGGGGATCAGTGCACTCCAGTATCTCAAAATCTGGAAACTAATTTTCTATACCTCAACACAAACACGAGATCTTACTTAAGTAGCTAACGCTTATTAACGTTCACCTTTCTTTTGAGAGTTTCCTCATTACATTTCAATTTAGTCTCATGTTACCTCAATACCAGGTTAGCTAGCCAGGTAACTCACAACATTAACCAGCAGCTTGCAGTTTTACTACAGCTTGGAAGCCCCATAAGCAAATTCAGCAAGGAAAAACCCGCTCTAAACAGACTTACAGATGTTTCTCGCAAAATCCCAGTCTCCCCAAGCAGTCTGCAATTTCATCTAATTCCTCTCCACCAACCCAATCCACCCATTTCCTTTGTTTTCAGAATGTGAGAAAGAATATGGATATTTGACAGCTGTAGAATACCACGCATATTTTAACTTAAAATACGAAAATAAAAGATTGGTTTAAACCTTGTGAGAGAGTTTTGTTACCATGTGAGGGTTCATATAGGAAAGAATAATACCAGAAAAGTTATCCATGTAACTATCTCCTCATACTCCATCTTATTTAAATCCCTGACCATGACAGACTTTGCTGCAGCGTAACTCTAAATTGTTCTCAGTTTCATTTTTTTTCCAAGCTTTTAGGAGGCATCCATTTTCTCCCATTGTATGAAGACCGAGTTACCTTTTCCAAAGCCGAAATAACAAGAGCTCTTGCGTGCCAGCCTAACATTTGGCCACTGCCAGGACGATGACTCAGGGCTCCTCCTCTCCCCGGCTTTCCCCAGGTGCTCCCGCCAACCACACTGCGCTCACCCGTGGGAAGAGAAGAGAGGGCTTTCTACCGGCACAGCAAGATGACTTCGACCAGTAAAGGGTCTTTTCTAGCCACTGCCAGAACCGGCAAGGCGAGAGAAAGCCGTGCAGCCAGGAACAGAAGATTCCTGCCTGATGGTGACAGCAAATAACCACTAAACGACCTCAACCACCTCCCGCACCTTCCCCCGGTGCCACTCGTTCAGAATGTCCAAGTTTTTATGTTTCCTAATGAAATACTTTAATCAAGAAACTCAACACGGCTGATTGCTCACACGAACCAGGATCTTGAAGGCACCTTCATCCCATTCTGTCTGGAGGAGTTCAAGGCCAGGTTGGACGGGGCTTGGAGCAACCTGGTCCAGCAGGAGGTGTCCCTGCCCAGGGCGGGGGGTGGCTCTGGATGGGCTTTTAGGTACCTTCCAACCAGAACCATTCCGTGATTCATTACGTATGCGCATACAATCACGCTGATCACTACACCAAACGCACTTTGATCCCATACGCACTACGTGTAGTAAATATGGAAGCATCACGAATTACCGCTGCACCCCAGCTACAGACGTACCTCGCCAGCAGCAAGCAGCTTTTTCACCCATCTCGCTGCAGATAAGCGTACAGCAGGTACCCGCCTCTTGGGTTATCCCCTGCTTTAAAGCAGCAGCTACAACTAGGACTGAAGTCGAGAGACTAAATAATACAGTAAAAGAAGACTTGCCAGTTTTGTCGCAGCAACCATTTAAACAGCAATTCAACGGCTGAATTACTTTAAACAAAGCAAACTGAAGCTCACAGAATACGGAAGAGCTTGCAGATCAACACAAAGCCTGAAGAATGATATTCAGGTACAAGAAAGTGTTCATATTTGCTCTAGCAGAGAAGCCAAACTTTAACACAATTATGAACTGAACAGACATTAATGATGAACTTCTCTAGATCAGTCTGGAGGGTTCACTCATTCTCTCCTTTTCCTTGTTTGGTTTCTTGTTTGGGAAGGGGGTAGTGTTTGTTCATTTTTGAAGTATCTTTGGAAGAATTAAGCCTTGGTCCAAAACACAGTGAGAAAATAAAACTACTTGGCATGCACTGAAAGCTACGACACACACAAAGCCCTGGACCGAAGTTCTTACCTACAACTCAGAGCTGAGCTTCAATCGACATGTAACCGCTAATTTACCTCATCTTTGATTCCACAGCGTCTCCGCAGACCAGAGCATCTGCTCGGCCAGCATATTCAAGAGGCAACAAGATGGAGAGGTAAGACAGAAAAGAGAGGAGAAAGGAGCATCTTCCTCAGCCCCAAGATTTTTACTGGGAAAAAGTTTAGTTTCTTCAAGGAACTTGGCTTTTTTTTTTTTTTTTAAATCAAAGAAAAAAGTGTAGGGCAAAAGAGACGAAGCTAAACTAGATCTTTTCAATGTGTGGCAACATTCCTACAAAAGAGGTTCATTCAAACTATCTGTGTTTTCGCTTGCAAGACACAGGACATTCAAGTACAAACATTTAATTTGACCTTGGAGGAGGAGAAAGCTTCTGTTCACACGTTATGGGTTAAGAGCAAAGGTAGGCCAGCCCAGAACAAAGAAAACAAAACAAAAACCCACGGGGAAAAAAAAACCCAAACAAATGAAAAACCCAGCAAAAGGGGGGGGGGAAACAAACCAACCCACTTCGGCTGACACCCATGGGGACTGCTGGGTAAGAACTGCACCAGGACAGAGTCAGACTAAACAATTATTCACCAAAAAATTGCTCTAACCCTGGGACAGCTGCAACCCAGTAACTACAACTGGTGTGAGGCACCTGTCAAGCCAGGGGTGATCTCCTGATCTCCACAAGCACACACTTCTTTTTTGCTAGATTTTCTCAGTCTGTAAAGATCTGTCCACTAAGCATCTCTATAGGAATATTTAGGAGACAAAACATAAAAA
>VXBH01000177.1:110409-138334 GCA_013400035.1 Rynchops niger
AAAAAAAAATAAATTCTGCATCCTATAGAAAGGTCCCCCTGCCTCTCCAACCTCGGCACGCGCACTAGTTCTAGCGAGTGCAGGATTGCACAGCCACATCTGACAGTAACGCGGGTACCTGTGTTTAACAAGTCACAGAGCAACAGCTAATTCTACCAGCTCCAGGAAACTGTTGGGGGTTGCTCCGGTTTGTTGTTTTTAATTCTTTTTGGGGGGGGGGAAGGGGGGGGGGAAACAAACCAACCCACTTTTACCCATGGCAACTAAGACCTCCTTTCTAACTTGTTTTTGATTGTAAGAAAACGTATGGTCTTGCATTTGAGAGGAATATTCAAAACACAATGCCAACTTTAATCGAAATTATAAAGGACGAGGATGGCATTAAGCACTAGTTTCTGAACATCTACATGACCCTGGACATGAGTTTACTCTGGCGCTTCCCTAGGATTAAATAGGGGGTACTGTACATTGCAGTACAATAGGAGTTTATCACTTGATTTTTGAATTACCAAGTCAGGAATTTTTCTAGGGTTTTTTCCCCACCCTTAACATAGATAAATGCCAGCGATTCACACCCAGGAAAATTTGCCATGGCAGCAAAATCACAGCTAACCGCTTGGGTGCCTGATGCTTTTTTCATTGCCAGCCGCCTCCTCCCTCCTGCGCTACCTCCTCCTGCAACAATCCTGCTACATCTCTTCCAGGGCTGCAGCACCAGCAAGTATTCAAACACATTTATGCACTTATATGCTCTTCTAGTTGTATCACGCTTGCCAGTATTACTGTGATTAGCTAAGGGAAAACTTCAGCCACAAGCTGAATTGTTTGCCCGGCTTTGTTTAGCTTTTAAATGGAGGCAGACTGAAATGGCAGCCTCAGCACATCTCCCCTCCAGCCGGGCAGTCCCCCCGCTCACACCCCGTCACACCACGCATGAGGGCACGCAGACATAGCACCGCGCTCAGCTGCAGCCCCACGGCACCGTACGCTGCTAAAGCGACGGGCAAGAACTGGTACAGCCTACCGAGTGCCCCAGCAAGAGTCAAAGGCTCCGAATGCAGAGCTTTGGACATCAGCTCCGACGCTCCTGTATTTCAAGGAAGCATCCAGGCTAGAGACTTGAGAAAAAAGAATCAGATGGCTTCTGGTTGCTCACACACAAAGTAGTACTAAACCCCCAAGTCCCTCTTGGGGAATTTATTTTATTTGAGATGGCAGTGCTTACAATATTTACCCATACAACTATAAAGGCAGCAACTTTGTAAGGGATCCAGAAGCAGAAAGCATGACCTCCGAACGGAAGGCTTCCAGATAAATTCTTAACTTTGTGCCATCAAACACGGAAAAATTTACAAGGTTTATGTCATTATTTTACAGAAAAATACCGAGGCTAACGGTAGGCAATTATTCTTTAAACTCCTGTCTCTTCCCTTCATGCCTTATCAGAAAAGTTAATAGTTCCTCATTTCGAGTCCGACAATTGCTTGCCTCCAAGAATCTGAAAGGTACACCTCAAAGAGCCGACTGCTACTGAAACACGGAAAGGAGGAACATAGAAATGGTACCGTCCACTGTGGGAGGACAAGGAGCAAAGAGAGACTCCACATACCCCTGAGAAACATCAAGTGAAGACAAAAAAAAAAAAAAGTTATTCATGCTGAAAAAGGTGCACAGAATTCCTATTCTTGATATCTGGCATTCTAACTACGAAAAATACTTTAAGTCTCATCTACTTTAGGGCTTCTGACCCTTGAAAACAAGTTACTTTACAGACACTCTCACCTATTGGGTGGTAGGAGGAGAAGAGTGGAATTATTTTCCCAGGTAACCTAAGGCTTATGGAAGAAAAGTATCATACTCCTACGGAGACTAAGGCCAGGAAGTGACCCCCATGCACGACAGAGACGCAGGAAGAACTCAAATAACCTTTGAATGCTATTTATAGGCAAACGTCCCACTTGAACTCTCTTCTCCAAATTTCTAGCATTCAGTGGGAAACCGCATCCAAACGGGCTGTAATTGCTTTCCTGAATCAGAAAGCGGCTCTGGGTCAGTACAGTACTCGGTGACTATCTGGGGGAGAAAAAAAAAAAAAAAAAATCTGAAAATACTTTTACATTTTCAAGCAAAGAACTAAGAGTAAAATTCAAGGGCCAGTAACATCATTGACTTCACCCAGAAGCCCATGGACTTTTAGCCCCCATTTTGTGCCAATAATGTATGGCAAAGCAAGGCAAAATACACAAGCATTTCTTAGGCTGACCAAGTACACCCCTTCTTCAATAATTAAAAAAAAAAAAAAAAAATCACCACCCTAACAGTGTATAGCACAGAGCAGTGCATAAATTCATGTTTCAAATTGAACACTTGAGAAACTGTTCATAAAACTGCTCCTCTACCTAAGAAGAGCCACAGCCTTTCAGCGTACTGCCGTGATATACACGCCGCATAACAAACCATCCTGAAAATAAGATCTCGGGGAACACCACAGTAGATTACAGAGTGTAAAACAACCAAAACTCAAGATTCTACAGGTTTTGGAAAGAAAACAAGGAATTTCTTTTACCATGACCCAACTTGAGGGAAGAACGCAGCAATCTACTGTTAATGCACTTGAAAAAACTACCCCTCTACAAGAACAGTCCAGGGGACTCCCATCATCACAGCTTTTTTTTTTCCCCCCCAGTGTCCTCCTACAGTTGCTCAAAAACAGAAAGGGAAGAGGACACAGGTGCATCAAGAGATGCATTTTCACTTCAGTCAGTGTCTCTGAAGCTCTGCTTCTTCAGGTGGAGCTGTTGTCCATCAGAGGTCACAGAATCCAACGTGTGGCACCACAGAGCACGCGTTTTACTGAGCTGCTCTGGAACAGGATGCAGAGAGAAACTCTCACACATTAATGCAACGGACACCTTCTGGGGGGAGCTGCTTCCAATAGCGAGTATGGAAAAGTCTGGCCAGTTACGATTTTACTAAAGCAAACTTCTTCCATTGTTTCTCTCCAGGTCTTTACTCCTACCTGCGTAAAGACTGAAATAATGTTGTTCTATCTCTAATTCTGTCTCTAGAGTTTAGGAACACCAGGCACGGAGCGTGCTCACTGTTATAAGAAGGCTGATAGCCAAAAGCACAGCCACATTGCAAACTTCTCTTTTCATTATTAAATCTTTCTACATGCTCCTTTCCCTATAAAGACTCCCAAAACACGCTGCTTCCTTGTTTTTGGCAATCCAAAGCAAAGCAAACTGAAAGTCAGGCCCGGATGGTTAGAATATCCTTGCTCCCAGCGGCCTTCCTCTGCCACTCAAAAGCCACGTAATTGTTTGAAAGCGAAGACAGAATTTTAGCCTTTACACAGATTCAGATTCAAGGTTTTGTAACGGCCGTATCCAAACCGGGGCGTCAGTAAATAAAGTAGCAAGCAAGCACACAGGAATAATCAACTGCACAAATACAGAATAGTTTGTTCAGCTAACAGTTCCTCTGAAAAGTATTGGTAGATTTGAAGTCAAATTCAACCTGTAAACCAACGTTTCTCCTGCAAAAGGCAGACAACGACGTGAGATATATAAACAAACGCACAGCTTGCAGGACAGATGAAACAACCCTGCATCAATAGAGCTCCACTGGAGTAATACGACTGCTTTGGGGCAACAAGCTCTGAAGAACAGAGATCGCATACAGAGACTGCAGAGGAGAACAAGAGCAGATGAAAACCTAAATAATATGAGTTAAGGGCAAAGAAAGATTTGATGGTTATTTAGCCCCCCCCAAAAAAAAAAAAAAAAAAAGGAACTGCGGAAGGTAACAGTCTGCAAGTCGGTCCTCAGGATGGCTGCATCAGAAAAGGGCACACTGAACTTGGGTATGATGCATAAAACAAGCAGCCAAAGCAACTTCACAAAATCACCCATTGCTTTAGGATGCCAACTTTCTTCCTTCCCTCGTGAAGCTCTTCCAAAGCAGCTTAGTGCCCCCTTCACCCCCAAGTTACGTATTTCAGCGTGTAACACCGAGGACTGATACTCAGAAAAACCTTCTCTTCCCAAGGAGTGCAGTTGGCTTGGCACACTGTGGAGCTTCCAGCACTGGAGACAGTCTGTCTACCCAGTTCTTAAAGCCACCCACCAGGAACGGCACAAGCATGGCTGGATTTCCCCGGGTAGAAGGAAGAGGAGGGGGTAGAAGTAGATCACCTGAGATTTCTTTCAGCCCTATTTTTGAAAAAGTTTTAAGAAGCTGTACAGAATTTGAGGAAAAGTCGATGGCTAAGTGACAAGTTAGTAATTGCTGGTTTAGAGATAATGCTTTGTTACACAGGGAAAAGAGTTGTTGCAGAACTGCACTGTGCGTTTTTCCCCACAGCAAGTATTTTCTTGATGGGTATGACGACAAATGCAATATGCAATGCAGTAATTTTTTTTTTTTTTTTTTTAAAGTTCCCTAGTATGTGTTGAATCCTCAAGTATTTAGACACTTCATATTCACAAAGCCAGGAAGCCTGTATGGACGAACAAAGAGCTCCTGGACAAGCTCGAAAGCAAAACGGAGGCCTACAGAGATCGGAAGCAAGGCCAGGTAGTCTGAGAGGAACACAGAGAAACTGTCTGAGCAGCCAGGGATCAGGTTAGGAAAGCTAAAGCCCGGATAGAGCTAAATCTGGCCAGGGGCATCAAGGGGAAGAAGAAAAATTTCTGTAAGTATGTCAGTGGCAGAAGGAAGACTAAGGAAGATGCCGGCCTTCTCTGGAAGGAAACAGGAGACCTGGTCACCCAGGATATGGAGGAGGCCGAGGTACTGAATGACTTTTTGGCCTCGGTCTTCACCAGCAAGGGCTCTAACCACACCAACCAAGTCACAGAAGGCAAAGGCAGGGGCTATGACAATGAAGAACCACCCACTGTAGGAGAAGTTCAAGCATGAGACCATCTAAAGAACCTGAAGCTACACAAGTCCACAGGACATGAAATCCATCTGCAGGTCACGAGGTAACTGGCAGATGAAGTTGCTAATCTGCTTTTCATCATATTCAAAAAGTCACAGCAGTCCAGTGAATTTCCCACTGACTGGAAAGGGAAAAACGTAACCCCCATTTTCAAAAAGGGAAAAAAGGAAGACCTGGGGAACTACAGGCTGGTCAGTCTCGCCTCTGT
Organism: Rynchops niger; assembly: GCA_013400035.1. Classification (NCBI taxonomy): domain Eukaryota; kingdom Metazoa; phylum Chordata; class Aves; order Charadriiformes; family Laridae; genus Rynchops; species Rynchops niger. The sequence goes on from VXBH01000177.1 coordinate 115,563, forward strand.
GCCTGGCAAGGTCATGGAGCAGATCCTCCTGGAAACTCTGCTAAGGCCCATGGAAAATAAGGAGGTGATTGGTGACGGCCAACACCAAAGGCAAGTCACGCCTGACAAATCTGGTGACCTTCTATGACAGTGTTACAGCGTTTATGGATAAGGGGAGAGCAAAAGATGTCATTTACCTGGACTTGTGCAAAGCATTTGACACTGTCCTGCACAACATCCTGGGCTCTAAATTAGAGAGAAACAGATTTGATAGATGGACTGCTCAGTGGATAAGGAACTGGCTGGATGGCCGCACTCAAAGGGTTGCTGTCAACATCTCAATGTCCAAGTGGAAACCAGTGACAAATGGTGTTACTCAGGGGTTGGTACTGAGACTGGTACTACTTAACATCTTTGTCAGCAACATGGACAGTGGGATTGAGTGCACCCTCAGCAAGTTTGCCAACAACATGCAAGCGTATGGTATGGTTGACATGCTGGAGGGAAGGGATGCCATCCAGAGGGACCTGGACAGGCTGGAGAGGTGGGCCCATCTGAACCTCAGGAAGCTCAACAAGGCCAAGTGCAAGGTCCTGCACCTGGGTCAGGGCAAGCCCAAGCACAAATACAGACTGGACAGAGAATGGATGGAGAGCAGCCCTGAAGAGAAGGACTTGGGGGTGTTGGTGGATGAGAAGCTCAACATGAGCAGACAACGTGCACTTGCAGCCCAGAAAGCCAACCGCAGCCTGGGCTGCATCAAAAGCAGCGTGGCCAGCAGATCCAGAGACGGGATTCTGTCCCTCGACTCTGCTCTGGTGAGACCCCACCTGGAGTACTGCATCCAGCTCTGGAGCCCTCAGCACAAGAAGGACATGGACCTGTTGGAGCGGGGCCAGAGGAGGCCACAAAGATGATGAGAGGGCTGGAGCCCCTCTGCTGGGAGGACAAGCTGATATGGTTGGGGGGGGTTCAGCCTGGAGAAGAGAAGGCTCCAGGGAGACCTTCCAGCCCCTTCCAGAACCTAAAGGGGCTCCAGGAAAGCTGGGGAGGGACTTTTTACAAGGGCACGTAGCGACAGAACAAGGGCTGATGGTTTCAAACTAGAAGAGGGGAGATTGAGATGAGATCTCAGGAAGAAATTCCTTGCTGTGAGGGTGGTGAGCCCCTGGCCCAGGTTGCCCAGAGAAGCTGTGGCTGCCCCATCCCTAGAGGGGTTCAAGGCCAGGTTGGACGCGGCTTGGAGGAACCTGGGCTGGTGGGAGGTGTCCCTGCCCAGGGCAGGGGGGTGGGAACTAGGTGATCTCAAAGGTCCCTTCCAACCTGAACCATTCTGTGATTCTGAGTTTGATAATTTACACTATGCATATATTATTTGTTTATTGTAGTTGCTTACTAAATATACAATAGAAATATTTAGTCAAAGGTGAGTTACCAACTGAAAAAAACAAGAAATATTGAATACAATTATAAAACTGATAGAAGAACAATGTATTGTAGGTCCAACAACAAGAGCTCAGTTAATTCCCCTCACATGTCCCAACCACTCATCACAGCACATCAACTCCATAGTTTAAGCAGCTCTTACGTAAACATGTAGCAAGCAGCCTTCCTTCCAATATAATTACGTTACATCTCACACTATGCTTCCAATCAGCCCCATAAAGGCTGGCTGCACACGCAGACTACCAACCTGACTTACCAGTCTGGCTAGTATGGAGCCAAGCGGCTGGCACCAGTTACTGCCACCACACTTCTTCATTAAGCTACAGAACATCAAAAAAAAAAAAAAGGAAAAATTGAAATCTGAGTGAGGAGATCCAGATTCCATCTTCTGCACACTATGAAGCATCCACTTAATGCTCAGACTTTGTTCTGAACAACTCTAAACCCTGGTTTTATCACCACATGCTAAGGAAACTACATGACTGACAAACGCAGAAACAATCAAAAATGCAAACTTAAACCCCAAGTCTGTGTAAGTGAATTTTTTTAAATAAACTATTAGTAGAGTCTTCTGGCAGGAGATACAAGCAAGATACACTGGCTTTTCTACCTCCTTACTCCTTTCTCGCTCTCCTGATGCACTCAGGGAGACAAGCTACATTTTGATGAACTCAAACCTGCAAATGCAGTAACTGCTCCATTTCACCAGGTTAACATCTACCTCCCCTCTCACGCCGGCGTCACAAAGCACCGTCAGCAGCCACCAGTTTAGAGAGAGCAAGCACGCACATGAACGACACAGAAGAACACTGAAAAAAATACCATACCATGCTTAAATAAGATAAATTCTGTGGTAAGACATTTCGGTCAACAGCAATTTTTACCAGATATTAGCTTTAAGCGACCTGTGGTTTGAGCTAATGGTTTGGGGTTTTTTTTCTTTTCCTGTACCTGGCTGATATCACAGCCCCACATAACTAGCTTACTGCGAGAGTGCTGCGCAAGATCTTTATTTACCAACTCTGGCACAAACCTGAAGACAACCAAACCAAAAACCTTACTTCAATGTACTGTCAACAAACAGGAGTCTGTTGGCTCCTGTACTGGCCGTCCCGGTAGCCTGGAAGGGGTACAGCTCCCCAGCACACACCACAGCGCCCCACCGCCGGCGGCAGCACAGAGCCCGGTGCAAGCTTCCGCATCCCACTGCAAAGCCTGAACCCAATTACTGTCACTTTGATGGATAAAGGAAGCAAATATTTTGACTTAAAAAAAAAGAGTAGCGCCTCCTCTTGGTACAGGCTAACCTCCGTCTCCATTCAAGCATTACACAGGCCTGTCAATAAAGCACTGCTTTATTTCTCCTGCTCAAACCCCCCCTACCTTCCTCCTTTGGCCGAGGCTACTCCAAGTCCTAATATAACAAGAAATCCTGAAAACAATACCCAATGGAAAAAAGTTTTTAACCAGGAACATCCCCATATTGGAACAGGAGAGCAAAGGGGATTTCATCTTGCAGGAGAATCCAACTTACATCAAAAATAAAACATGGCAGAAGTAAAATAGAAAGGAGAAGTAGAGTTGTTAAAAAAATATATGTACAGGACTTTGAAAAAATCACGTCAAAAGGATGACTGCACAAGTTGTTTACAGTACGGCTGTGGAGCATTGGCTGATTAACAACGACCTCTGAGATATATATAGACAGACAGGTATATAGATATATATAAATATGCAGACAACTTAAGAGACTGAGGATTAGCCTGGTCACTGTTAATACTTCACAAATTAGAAATTGTAACCCTTTGTCTTGTCTCTTCCCACGCCCCATCCCCACTGAAGAAAAGTTAAAATCTCGGGGGCAGAGAAATTCCTTTGCCAAAGAATTCCAAAAGCATAGTGTTCAGATCTGGCACGATAATTTAGCTATATGATACCTAAAAGCATCAATTTAAGTGTTACAACAATGAAATCGTTCTTCACAGCAAAATCAAACTGAAAAAGAGCCAAAAAATATGAAGCTGGTACATTTAAAACACTTTCAAAGTATGGAAGTTAATTTCAGTAAGAGCAGGGTTAGACTACACTTTTTGTAATCTAAAAGCCTATTAGATTAGAAAAAAAAAATATTTAAATCATGCAAAACCTCAGAGAAATCTAATATTAATAATTCATGCACAAAATTCAGACAGCTTATCCAACTTACTGAAAAGTACAATATACCTGTCCATTTCACATACCATATATTCCTTCCCACTCTGAATCTTTAGATGGTGAAGAAAAGAAATGAGCAAGTCACTGTAATGTGCCAGTATCTCAAAAAGCAAAAGTTTTCCAGTTAACATGACAGTGCTGATTTCAGTAGCAGTACAGCTTTCATCTCTAAAGAAACGCCTAGACAAAGCCTACTTGAACTTTCTTAATGAAAACTGCTCCTCTTATTTGAGCTGTATACCGTATCCATAGAACACCAAGTATTTCAGAACAGGTAAAATTAGGGTGAAAAGCCTTTCTGGGTTTAAAAAAAATACATATGTATAAGTAAAAAGAGTTGCACTAAGGGTAAGACTTTTGCCATGATGAAGGCAGCTAAACATACTTCAAATCTGATATTGCTACATTTTTACAATAAAGTTCCATCTTTGCTCAAATTCCAGCAATCCTCTCTCGGGTTGTCCCCAATAAAGAACCTATTTTTCTTTTTCATTCAAGAACACTGACATGGATCTAGAAACGTGCGTTACATTCCACACGCACAGAGGTGCAGCCATTAAATTGACAAACATTGAGTTGTCTGTTTTCTGCAGCCCTGAACTTCTACAGTTTGAAGTGGAGCTTGGATAACCCTTCAGAGGTTAAGTTCCTGATGGCTTAGATGCCCACCTCCATTTCAATCCCAAGTTACTCATGAGTCCTAAGAAAAGAAGCACCAGGTCCACACACGAACCTTCTTGATCAAAAACAACATGATCAAAGAATGTATCTAGCCCAGTCTCCGACACTTTGCAAGGGGTTTTTCCGATGCAGGATGAAAGCAGACTGCGCACCTCTTGAGCTGTTCTTTTAGACCACAGCTCACTGCCCAGCAGTGCTGGATCACAGGTCTATCTATTTGCAGCACAGAAGGCCAACCGCAGCCCGGGCTGCACCAAAAGCAGCGTGGCCAGCAGATCCAGAGAGGGGATTCTGTCCCTCTGTTCTGCTCTGGTGAGACCCCACCTGCAGTGCTGCGTCCAGCTCTGGAGCCCTCAGCACAAGGAGGACATGGACCTGTTGGAGCGGGGCCAGAGGAGGCCACNCCAGAGAGGGGGTGGAGGCCCCATCCCTGGAGACATCCAAGGCCAGGCTGGATGAGGCTCTGAGCGACCTGATCTAGTTGAAGATGTCCCTGCTGACTGCAGGGGGGTGGGACAGGATGGCCTTTAGAGGTCCCTCCCAACCCAACACATTCTGTGGTTCTACCTTGTCACATTCAAGCCCTCTAATGTTGGGGGAAACAAATACAGTTTACTTCATTTTATTTTAATCAAAAAAACCCCTTGCTATTAGGGAATAATGAATGGGTCTGGTCACATCACCAAAAAAAAAAAAAAAAAGCAGGTGTGGTCGGCAGCTTGGAAAGTGAGTAAATACAGAGAGGTATATATACACACAGCGGAAGGCATCCAGTTTTACAACTGCTGAATCTCACTCTACCCTTTCAGTTGATCCTAAAGCAGGCAGATTTTATCTGGGCCCACTCATATTTTGACCTGCGTTCTGTATTTCCCCCAAGCAGGTGATTACTTCCACTTTTTGCCTTCCCCAGTTCCAGAATACACAACTCACTGCCCTCCCCCCGCATCCCGCCAGCTTCCTAAAGAGCCCTCGTGCCTGAGTCAGCTACTGAAACGCACCAGGTATTAACAGACACTCGTTATTCAAACTAGATTTCTCTTTCACCATTTACAGTGCGTTTAATCCCCCATAGTCTCAAATACACCCAACCATCCATGTGAGCGTCTCTAGTTTAATCCTGTACTTCAACAGAACAGAAGGACGTATATAACTCTGCTCCCTGTTTGAACACAAGGATGGGCTACTCACACCTGTCTCAATAAGCAAAACCTTGGCTGAACATGATTCCTCTCCAAAATACCCTCATCTTCCTCACAAGCCTCTTTCTAAACAACAGTAGGACACCTAAAGAACTCACTGCTAACAACGCTCCTCCCTGTGTACTCCACAGGAACAGCAAGTGCTCCAATGCTAGGCAAAGAGGTTCTTCACCACTTTCTTCTGCATCTATTTTTGATGCTTCATTGTCAAAGGGCTTCGACATTCAGATTGAGAAGGAGCACGCTCGGAAGGTCCGCTGGTAAGGACACAGGCACCCCAGCTACTTCCTCAAGTTAAAAAGCAGTTTGGTAACATTCTACGTCACTGCCCAGAAAACTCAGCAAAACCATGCTGAAACACAACAAACGGGATATTTGAACTGCAGGGATTAACATTGTGACGTTTTACGTGGGATTACGTGTTCTGGGTGCAGAAAACACTAAACGAGCAGCTGGGGTTTTTATTTGACCACATGCTTCAGCCAGCACCTTTCTCCGTCCTCTTTAAGAAACAACCTGTACCCCCGAAACAGGACTGCACTACATAAGGAAGTCATTTTCCCTTCCTGATGCCTATAAAAGGCGGGACCAGAAAATGAAACAGCTTTAACCTGTCAAACTTTCCCCAACTCTTTGAAGGTGAGTTTGCCCTTATAAGAACATATGTTGAGGGACCCTCAGAGGAACCTGCCAAGACCAGGAGCTCTGAACACTATACCCATTCATTCACAGCAGCAACGAGCTCTCGTCCTCCAGCAGTCAACTCCTGCCCCTACAAAGGAAATCTAGTAGGTAATCTCACTGAAGATCCACAAAAGAACCAGGTCTGACTGTTCAGACCTGGAACATTATTTTAAGAAATCAACGGTAGCCTAATTAACAGTGGAGCTGAATGTTTCTAGTGCAGAATATGAATCCACAGTCAGAACACTAAGAATCTGTTTAATTACAGTCTGAAAAAAGGAAACATGTCCAGAGAGTATGGTTCTCTTTCCATAGGTTATTTTCCCTATAAATCACTTCTTTGTCACTAGGAGTCGAACTGAAAGTATACAAAAGACTTGGTTTGTTTAGGATAACTTCCCAAAGAACAGGATTCAATTGTTTCAATTTATCTTCAATTTCTGAAGATGAAAACAACTCATATTTATAACATTCATAGAACAGTGAAGCCTCTCAGTCTTCAGAATGGAAAACTATTTTTTTTCATGAAATATCACAGACAGTTGTTCAGAGATAGCAGTTGTTCGTTAACAAAGTGCCTGTCCTTTGCTTAAACAGATTACAGAAGGAAGTACGGTTGTCCAAACTAGAGCTAATCAGCCAGATTTTCAGAAGACATAGTAAACATAAGGAATCTAACCGCTGCTCGTGTGCGTATGCATATGTACGTACACTCGCGGCTATGTTGAGGGGGGCAAGGCACAATCCTCTTGCTAGAAGTTCTACTTAAGGCTGTCACCCTCCGCATCCAAAACCACAAAATGTTTTAAGTCCTCTTGGAAATAAACAGAGTTTTTTGCAGGGAACTGCAAAAAAATATCCAGCACTCTTATGATGGGTAAATATAGCGTATATAAACATTTTCAGGCAGTTCAACTAACCTCTGTCCTCTACACATGCATAAGCAGGCCTAACTGGCTCTCAAATCAAGACAGCTACTTAAAACCAAAACAAAACTCCCACAAATCTTAGAGTGCGATGGCTGAAAACCACTTCTGCATTAAGAAATTTGAAGAACTCCTCCCATCTGGCTGCAGTTGCTAGAACTTACCTCCCCGAATTAATAAACAGCATGTCCATGTGAGATCTGAGCACTAAAGGGTTCACGAAGAATAAGCAAAACGAGTTTTGCAAGTCATACTCATTAAGATCCTAATGACGCAGCCACAAATCCTGCATGTCAGAAACCCTAAGAAACCTGAGACACTAAAACACAAGACCAGTTTTCCTCTAGGTGGTACATTAGGATCAAGCCTCCCACAAGGAGAGGGGATCATCACAACGAAGGCCAAGCTACCCTGGAAACCGTATCAGACAAGGACGTAGCTAAACTACTTGTTCGAGCAATAGTTCTGCCATCTGCTTTTGCAATGCTGGGGACTAAAACAACTAAATAATAAGGAGAAATCACTTGGTTTGGCCAAAGTGCAAACCAATACAACATCCCAATACCAGGCTGCTTTGTTTCTTGCAATGATGGAAGCCTAGAAGCTCATTTAAGGTTACAAGGGTATTTTTAGCCAAACCAGGCAGAGAAATCCAGTGAAGATACTAGAACATGTCCCAGAAACACTAGCTTCTTTTTCACTTTCAAATTATGGCTTTTGTTAATAAACTACCAGATTCTCAGGGTCTCCTTTAGGTTAGTCTAATGATATTTTAAGTGTTCATATTCACAGTGGGAACGAGAAGTGCTGCTTAAATAGAGAACTTTCTTCTGTCTTTTGATCCCACACATTCATCAAGTGGTATTAATGTTGTCCCGTCTTTTTCGAGAGGGAGCTCCCAAACAAAACCACTCTTTTTTCAACTTGCTCTTCTTTCCAGGTTCCTTCTGTTCTGCCCATTTTCTACATCCTTACTCCAAGCACTCGGGGAACCAAAGCATGGAAACTGCAGATTAAAAACACACCATCTAATCCTGGGGACAACTGGCCAACTACTGCTTAGAAATCTAAAGAAACCATTCTGACAGGGACTACAAGAAGCAGTGCTACCTCCTAAATTTGTTAAGTACCATGAAATCATTTTGAGCACCGCAACTCTAGACTGACTGCCCTTGTAACAGCAGACGTCAGATATCTCCATTGACAATTTATAAAGCTAGCAATAGATTTTAGGACACACCAGCCATCAGGTACACGAGAGAAACTGAAACTGATTTTCATTTTTAAAAGTGCTTAAAAAGGCATCAGATTATTCAAATTCTCTCAGTGTCCGGAGTACCCCAGAAATAGTCTATCTTCCCTGCAAAGCAAAGTTCAGTCCCTAAGAGTTACATGAGGTTAGAATAATTTTAGAGGTCCACCTTTAATGAGTCTGCTGCAACTTTCTGCTGACAAAAGCTATGCTATGTTGCAAGCTGGATTGGTTTGGTTTTTTGTTGGTTTGTTTTTTGTTGTTTTGGTTTTTTTTAAATTCAAAATGCAAAGACAGCCCAAAGCTTGAGTCCCTTGCCCCCTTTGCTTCCTCAGGATGAAGCTTTCCTCTAAAACTGTACATAGCTTTACATCTAAACATCCCCGCAAATAAATGCTATTTCATCTGGCTCTTAAGTGTGTTCAAAGCTGAAGTCTGAAAACTCTAATTTCAGCACACCACTACTAGTCTGAGTATGCACCCATAATGATCAGATCGGATTTATTTCAAAGCAGGGTTTTTACATCTTTTTGTCCTTGGGATTTTGAAACTGACAGATGATTTGCAAATCCATTGCAAACACGGGAGTCACAAACCCCAGAAAGACTTAAATTAGTCAAGCTTTCACTATAAAAGTAACAAACGTAGCGGCACTACGTTCATCTAGTCCGGTCCTGAAACATGAACATTAAATACCTATTTTCCAACAGTTGTATCTCAGAACTACAGAATGGAAAAATATTTTTGTGAGAGTCAAAACAGAGGAACAAGTATTTCACCTGTAAATTTTGGGAGTAATGAATTAGTAACTACATATTGACCAAAGCCACAGAAAGAAGTGACATTTTAGCAAGTATACTTCCTTCCATTCTCTCGCCTTTAATCCTCCCTCTGGTAACACATGTAATCTCATCCGGTCAATGAAATGACCATTTAATTCAAATTAACTTTTCTAACTTTGTATATACAGAAAGAGTAGACCAAGCAGCCCTCAACACCTGTAAGAATTATGTGCAAGTTAGGTTCAGAAAAACACTATACAAAGAAAGTACCTGCTGCCTCCAGTAAGGCTTCTAGTCTTGCTTGTGTTTCTGGATCCACGGTTCTCAAGTCCGCACCTTCTGCAGCACTCGATAAGAATAACTCCGACGTGGTTTTAAGTACTGGGTTATCAAGATCTTCTTGGTCCAAAATAAATGATTCAACCTGTTTGCCAAGTTAGAAAAGTTGTTTTATAATTTTTGAAGTTGTATACTAAATCTAAAATATTAGGAAAAAAAAAATTTAATTGTACTATCATAATCTTATTTTAACTGCAGAAATCATAGGACACACCCATAAAAGTCATATGGTCAAGTCACTGAGAAGGTAGTTGAAATCACAAAAGAAAAAACTCTACATGAAAAAAATTTTATTGTAAAACTTGCAATTAACAAGGTCTTGTAAAGTTACAATTAACAACTACAGCAAGAGCAAGTCAGATTAAATACTGAAAAAAAAAAAAGTTACCCACATTTGGACAGTTAACCACCAAAACAGACTGCCACAAGAGGCTGCAGGATCTTTGTCACCAAAGTCTGTCTACCTTGTTATGAAAAAAAGCTGTCAGTAACAACTTTGGTATAGCTGAACCCATGAGAGACAGGAGGTTTCCTCAGATGCCTTTCACTTCTACTTTAAAAGTAATTTCAAGTAATGTAGCACAAGGATTTTGTTTGGTTTGAGTAGAAGCACCATAGCTGAACAGAAAGTTGGCTCTGCTCTACCCCAAACCAGACAAATTCAAACCTAAAACGTCTGTTTCAAAGCTGGTACTTAGTATTACCGCAGTCATTAATGTTTTCTAGACAAGAACAGATATGCAGAACAATTAAGCAAGCAGGTATTCCAACCGAGCAGCAATAATGCTGTCCCACCAGTGGCCCACATGATCTGCAAATACAAGCTCATGGAATTACTCAACATAACACACTGTAGTTTTATGACAGCTCGCCAGAGTAAACAAGGAGGATACCTGACTCATACTCTAATGAGAGCAGAACTACATTTCAGAATCTGTCCCAAATTCAGACATAATTTCCTCCATTTCCAGTAATATTTTAAGATTAAAAAAACCTCTATTTTGTAATTAGACATTATCTGTTCAACCCTACTGGTGCCTTAAATACGCCGTAGAAACGAAACATGCTTGTCATACAGCCATTGCTGCCCCTTCCCACTCCATGGCCCAGTCTCATCTTCCTTTCTCTGTTTTCCCGCAATACTTCCCCGGATCTTTCTCATGCCAGCAGTAATCTATCATCATATGCACTCCTATCACACAATATCCCATGGAAGGGACAGTTTCTAATTCAAAAAAAAAAAAAAATCAAATCAGGCCATCTGCAAATTCATTAAGTGCCCCATTATGTGAAAAATGTTAACAGGAGTCTGGAGAGCTACATAGAGCACTGCTATTCTGGAGCAACTCGTGTGATTTCTTCTCTCTTTTGATATGCAAATATTCTGTAACACTATCCCCGGTGTCCAAGCCAAGCCGTGGGTGCCCCGTGGAATGCAGTGCGAACACACGATTACAATGGGCATCAGGGAGAAAGAGCGGGTTTGGGCAACACAGCACATGAGTTGCACATCTCAGCGGCTATGCACGACATTGGCTAACTGACAGGTATCGTTATTCTTGTATCTTGTGTGCCAAGGCATAAATATTACAGCTAGGACAGCAGGCTGTGATTCGGGGCTCGAGGAAGCAAGATTCCTAGGTTCATCCAGACAACGGTCCTAAAATAAGAGGACTGTCACCGTACCGTTCAACAAGCAGAAAATTAGCGACGTAAAGCAGCGATACGCATTTTTGCTACAAAGTGGAGCTATTACAAGTCACAGCAAAAACGTGTCCCTACAGTCAGATTCCCCTCTGCAGAACTCAAATTCCGGGTTACGTCCACCCAGACAGCTTGAGGACTCCCTGCGGGCACCAGCTCTGATGCAAAACTGACTTCTGGGAAAATTCACCCTTATCTACAAGGAGTCCTTCAGGGTTTTTCCATTTTCTGCCCCAAGACGACAAAAGGCACTTTGCCTCACCAATATGCTAGAAATATTATTCCTATTACAACAATTTTGTGTGACCTGGTGACTGGCAGAAAATCCCACTGTGTGCATTAAGTGATTTTTCCTTATATATCGTTGATAGCTACATACATGAAATTTTATTACATGCTAATGGACTTTTTCTTTCTTTTTGTATTACTGCCCTAAATTTAGCAGCAGCCCTCCCTTCTGAAGACCTAACAAAAGCAGTAAAAATGTTATCTACCACTGAAGCAACTGCGCTTACGAACAACAAACGCTGCAGAAACATTCCACGTGGCTTCTGGCAAGCCGTAACTTTCCGCCCCAGAAGAGCCTGACAACACCCAGGCAGAGGTAAGCGCATCGGCCTCGCACCAACCTTCCAGAAGCGGTCCCACTCCAAGTTTTACAACTCCATTTTTTGACACTTTGGTGAAGATACCGATCATTTTCTCCCTGACTACTGCCTGCCAAGCTCACTTGTATATATTTACAGGACATTACCTGCAACAATACACCTCTTGAACCTAAATCAGTGCTAATTCCCCATTCACAAGTACTCTATCAACTTGCAAGGAAGTACATTTTGCATACAGGAATCCCTAAAAAAGTCTGTCCTTTTAATACTGATTATGCAAACAGTAGTTGAAAATAATGACATATACTTTACTTGGGGTACAAGCTGGGCAATATTGGGGCAGTCTCTTCTTTTCACCCCTCTTTTCAACTCTTACTGCCTTTCAGCTCTTCTTCACGTCTGCAACTCTACTTCCAGAGACTCGCACATTTGAAGTCTCACACAAAAATCTTGCTTCATATACAGTACTTTCATCTTAGTTTTATACCACAGCAAGAAAAGGCAGCTGCTTTCATTATTTCTGCACATGTTGAGCATCAATCTTTAGTTTTTGTTTTGATTTTTAGTAAGAGCTTAATAACATACCACAATACAAATATGACTTGAGTGTGAAAATACTGAAAATCCATATGCAAAATGTTAAAATAGCTGTACCGCTGCCAGTCTCCCAGAACCAGTTTCAATGCGTTTTCGAATCAGAACATCTGACATTGGTGTAAATCAATAGTTTCTCAGACACTAACACAAGGCTAGAGAGGATGAAGAATTGGAGACCTTATCACTAATAGCAGAGGAAGAAACTACCTAATCAACCAGATGTCTCTTGTGAATGAAAAGTGACCTGTGCCGATCACATACTAATAATTTAAAAAAAGAAAAATTAAAAAAAAAAAATCAAACTATCCCAAATATATCAAACAAATTTTACTTTTTCAACAAAAAATAAGCTTTGTGGGGAAAAAAAAAAAACAAACAACCAAAAACAAAAGACAAAAAAACACCAATCCAACCAACCACTTCATGTTAGCATTCTTGGAAGACTTAACACACTGCTCATGCGGCAAAATTTAGGCACTCTGCTCTATCCTGATCAGATCTGCAGTAAAGTGATAAAGTAACCAGTCACTGTGCTATTTTTGGATTATTTTGCGAGCTGCTTTGGGCAGTTAATAAGCACCTTACTTGGTAAGGCTCATTAGGAACACATGGATTCAAGACATTATTCCAACTGCCAGAACAATTGCAACTAGGGCTAATTCCCCAGGGGAACCCGAGGAAGCTGCCAGCTGCATGGGACCTGGGGAGAGGGCGCTGCACACCAGCCTGCTTCCCTACATCCTCGTGTTTCACCCCATCCACGGGACCCACGGACCTCCCCTGAAGTCCTGCCAAGGACTGCAGCAGCTCCCAGCTCTGCAGATCCAGTTACACCACTGGTTCCTCCCTCCACAGCAGCTCCGTTCACAGCTATTTGGCCTCAACTACATCAGTATTTATATGTTAATGCCTTGATTGAATTTACCTCAGGTCAGGGGTATGTAAAGGCGACTTAGCAAGCGCTAACATCACAACTAACGCCAGCAATTCTTGCAAGATGGGCAGTGACATGCAGGGTTAGAAACACGTTGCTAATATTAAGTCTAAACTGATCTTTCCTAGGTAGCACTACTGCAAAAAAGTGCTTTTCCCAGAGCAGCCCGGACCTGCTCACAAATAACCTGTTACTGACACAGGTTACAGAAAAGCTTCCTGTTGTAGCAGTACCAGAACCGTAGTTCCTGAAAACAGTTTCTTCAATTAAAAAAAAAAATAAAAAATAAATCAAGTTTCATCCCAAGAAGACAGAAGCCACTCAGATCTGTGAATCACCGAGAGATCCTCGTCCAGTGATGGCCCTACGGTGACGGTCCCCTATCCTAACCAGGCGCCTGGGGACATCGCCACCTCAACAGAGAAAGCACAGACTACGTGAAGTGTCATTTCCAGTCACTGCTCATCTTGTGACAAGTCAGGCAGCTATCAGACACTTTCACGTGTCCATTTAGCACATCAAAAAGTGATAAAACTCGAGCCGGGGGGGCGGGGGGAGGTCGAGAAGTAATTTCCTACTACTTTACTGACTGTCATAGACTTACAAAGGGGGCTGGTAAACTGGAACATGGTTCTTCTGGGAATAGCGAGCTCCCCGTGAGGCTACAAACCCGACTGCCCTCCCGCGTTTAAGCGGAGCTGTTCGTACACCTTCGCAGCCTCCGACAGCCGCTCGGCAGGCAGTAAATCAGAGTGGGGGGGGGGTGCAAATCTATTCAGCTCCAATTACAATAGGAAGTCGACTAACTGGAGGCAGGATTAACTAAAGGAGAGCCTTTATTCCAATGCATACTAAGCGATTATTAGGTAATGAACAAGCAGCTACACGGTCCAGGCTGCGATAAAGTCCTTTCAAAACCGGGGTTCATTTTGCAAAGGCTGCTACAGATACAAGGTAAATGACGACGGACGCGACTTTGCGCGTTGGCGCTGGAGACAAGGACAGTGCCTCTCGCCCAGCGTGGTCCAGAAGCCTGACATCCGTGTGCGAAGTCGTGCCGCGCCTTCGTGATGCGTTAGCACACGCTCCGACGGATCCCAGCGTCCGGTCCCGCTGCGAGGGGCGAGAGAAGGAGCAGGGCAAGAGGCCCCACATCTGTACGGCCGCTCCTCCCCGCGCAGGCCAGCCCCTGCGGAGGATGTCCAGCCCGGCACCCCGAGTCAACAGTCGATTCTCAAAATTATGGCTAATATTTGAGACGTGCAGATAAAACAGCAAATCAATGTTTTATGGGACTACTCCTCCGTGCCAGAGACTGTTGATCCTGGGTTTTCAATTTTCTTGCACTAAAAGCATAAGCAGGCATTCATAAGCAAGCGTCTGTCAAATGGTTCGCGTAAATTTAACCACTTACCTCATTTCTCTCTTAAGCAATCAACTGACACTAGATATCCTTATGCCAATCTAAGTAGTTTTGAATACTACAAATTACACCTTATCACACGCCCCTGGACAGAGATGTCCGATTTATGATTCTTCCACAAACAAGAAATTCATTTTTATTAAAATGTTCCACACCAATAAGCCCAAAAACATAACTGCACCCCCAATTAACCCTCAAAAACCTAAGCCACAGAACACACAGACTGAGTCCTCTTGGCACAAGAGGCTGCCAACAGTAAAAAGTTTCTGCATAGCAGAAAAAAAAAGCATTACTTATTTTTGAAAAACAAAAAACACAAACCCAACTGTTAAAAACCAGCCTGCAACCATCACATATTCAATGTCTGATAAACAAAAATAATTGTGACTAAGTTTTCCTGATGTACAACAGAATCTTTTGCAGCAAGAGCTGCCATTTACAGACCTGGAACTGACAACTGAAGTATATTCAAAATTCACATGAATTCCAGTAAATCAAGTGCCTGTTCTTGACATGTACAGTCTTCATACTGAAGAAAATCATTAAATGCAGACCAGTAAGCCTTACTAAAACAAGTATCACTTACACTAAGCACTCCTTATATGCATGTGTTCTATCTCAGTCCACTCTAAATCATGCTTTCAGCGCTCCACCTTCCCCACATGCATTAAGGTTCCCTTCTGCCTCCTGTTTTTTTTCGATCTAATAATCCTGCAGAAACATCCCCTCTTCTTTCCTTACTTCAAACCAAGAAACAGCAGGTGTAACTCTATATTCTGATTTATTAGAATATAAAACAGGATTGTTGCATCAATTTAGCCATAGCTTCCAGGGTGGGATCCTTGCTCAAGTATTAAATCCCAGGCATTAAAACCAAGTGAAGGAAACTTCAAAACAGAAGATGACCAAATGCATTTATTTGCTGGTGTAAAAGCTCACACTTAGCCAAGATGGGAAATATTCTAAGTCACCTTCTTGGGAATGACTGTTTGAGGTCTCTTGTCAATTCAAAGGGACGCAGTGCTTAAAAAAATCACACAAGCAGATCTGATGAACGTAGCCCAGTCTAGTAACTCAATCACCTGTTTCCAGGCCACCTCTATGTTTCAGAGAAGAGTCTCAACATTTAAGGTGACTAACTGAGTTATCATCTGGAGGCTTATACCAAACAGAAAATCATACTGGGCTTTCTGCTATTCTCAAAGCTGAGGCTAGTGGTAGCTATTTTTTCAAGGCCTGTATAAACAGGTTTGTGCATGCTCTACTACTGCAAAACCAGCAGAAACCGTAATGTAACTACTGATCCATCAGTCAGCCATTTAAAAGAAACCATCATAATGGGCAACACAGCAGAGATCCCTGCCTAAAATATGACCCACTGAAAACTCACGATGTTACATTTTAAAGCCCTTTTACTGCTACTATTTTAGAAAAACAGTAAAAAGATGTGCATTTATACCAGGTATGGAGTTTACCCTAACAAATACTAAATGTTAAGCATCCACTTCATAGAATCCCTTTCCTCCTGGCTACCTTGTCACGCTGTGGAGGAACGCATGCTCCAAACAGGCGATGCGCTGAAGCCGCCATGACCGAGGAACATGGCTGGGAAGCAGACCATACAGCCCTGAAAGCTGATCTCCTCTTTTCCATTGGTTTGGAATACGACTGATTTACTACCTACCCGCCACGTGACATCATTAGTTTTATTCACAATTTTGGAAAGGGAAGAGTTCAGCAGGGTTAGGGATATTCCTAAAAGAAACTCTTAGTTAATTAGTAATCTCTATGTTTTACTGAAGGCAAATTGGAATAACTTGCGGACCCAGCTGAAACTTAACGCCCATGAAACATTAAAACAACCAGAGGGGTGCTTTTCAGTTGGCCCACTGTTCATCAGCCAGTAAAACACCCTTTTTTTTTTTTTTTTTTTTTCCACTTGACCAACAGGGAATACTTTTTCCTGCAGGATGCATGTGCAGTTAAGTAACTTTCAAAACCTCCCCTGGTCAGAAGAGCCAGTCACACACGTTCCTTCTCTTACCACCAGCATTCTGACAAACACAACATAGTAACTCAACCATGAGTAACCCTTCTCAGTCTGGGACACTTTTCCTTCAGATACGGGGACGCTTTGGAAGAGGTAAAGATGAAAAGAAGTTTGAAAAAAAAGTCTCCCTAACTCCCTTTGAAAGGCAAAAAGCAATTAAAAAAATAACAGGATCCAGTACAGGAACCAATCTTTTATTTGTTTTATGGTAATAATTGTTTTTCACGTGCATTTGAACAGAAGGTGTGCAATACTGAAAAAAATGAGAAAATTTCTAGTATTTTATAAAACTTTCAAATGATCAATGTTACCTAAAAAAATATTTTATGTAATGAGTTGTAAAAGGAAGACATTATCCTCTGACAGGATGCATCTCCATAAGTTTCACTTGCTCGGCATTCCTCCAAAAATAAGAAAAATGAAACTTCTGCACCTTCATAACAAAAACAGAGAGCTAGTTGTTAGGGTAAAAAAAAAAAAAAAAGATACAGAAACTATCTATTAATGAGGTATACCAAAAAGGTTAGAGTTCAGACAAGCATATTATCCTAACTAAATGAACCCTTAAATCCAAGTATTAATCCACCTGTACATTTTTTCCTCTTATTCAGAGGCAGCATGGTTTTATAACATAGACTGCACTAACAAGGTTACTCCGAAAAAAAATAGTATTTATATTTGAAAGCTAAACTAATATTCAGTTTATCACAGAAGACCAGGGTCATATGAGGTATCAAGTTTCTATTTAAGATAACCCCCGAGGCCAGGCACTTTTCAAAAACTTCCTAAATTTACAGAAGTACTTGAACAAATCACTGATTTCTGGAGTTTTGCTTACAGTATCCCATTCCTCACACAGACATTCCCATTAGTGAGATAAGCTTTACGTGAGGGCTTTAGATGGGATTTGCATGGTGCATGGGCTGCTATTAGGAAAGAAAGTAGCCACAGAAGGAAAATGAAAGCACCCTACTGAAAACTGGGGCTTCAGAGCTTAATTTAGACACAGAGTTCTGCAAACGGTCCTCCAACAAGATGTAGAAGTTATGTTTCTTGCTTCATGAAGTTTTAAGTGGGAAACAAATCTAAGAAAGGCTCCTTTTTCCACATAAGTCAAACTTGCCTGTTTCAAATCTGAGAGTCACTTTTACCCCCCAAAAAACAGCTTAACACTTCTGAGGAATCTTCATATATGTTACAAGAACTCACAATGAGCTACCAAGATCAAAGCACTCCTTCAACAAGTGTGCCAGTTCAGTAATGTCACTGCTCCCCGTTTCGACGGCCAGGCCACACATGTGTACAGAAAAAGGAGTGCCTTTACATTCCCCTTCCCCCTACACCTACCATTCTTTTAAGTGAATGTCACAGGGATGCTTTGAACTCTAAGCACAGCACAACTGTTGCAACAGCATCATCCAGCTGCATTTCAAGACCCTCGGAGGAGAGGAGAGCATCCCAAGACCAAACCCACAGGGGAGCAGCTGGGTAACCCCAATTTAAATCAGAACACAACCACTCGTCATTCACCAGCTGTAGTCCTGCCTTGCGTTAATGCACACCCCCCCTCCCCTCCCCAAGACTGTAACTTGTTGACTGGTGAAACCTATGTGCAAATTTGTAACTAAATATAGATGTTCTGCTAAATCTGGTAAATCTCTCCTTACCAAGGGGTTGTACCGCATATTTATATAATTATACAGTAGTATTTCACATCTTTACTTTCTACACCTATCATTAGAAAACAGTTGCTGACATTTATTTTAGGTCATGTACTCAACTGGGTCAAGCTGCACTGACGGGAAACTGAAGTTCTGCAAGAAACTTTAGAAATCAGTTCATTTTAAGGTGTTATTGAATAGTAAGTATTAACCGCAACTAGACTGATTGTTTCTGGCTACCACAGGCCAGACTTTCAAAGTTACTGAGATACCTACCATGATTTTTCCAAGAATTAGATGCCTAATCAGGCTGGGAATGAACGAACACCCTACTAACCAGCTCTCTCTGCATCCTTAAGCATCACCTCAGCACTTTTGGAAACCTAAACCCATTATCCCTCAACGTTTTCCAATCAGTGAATTATTCTTGAAGAAAATTTTCCATTTTGTTCCACCTCTTACTTCCTCAACTTCGGAAGAGCCAGTGAAAATAAGAAAAACATCAACTGCCACACTGAAATTTTCCGGAGAAAAGCTTTTCTGCCTAATCTTACCTACCTGAATTTGCATCAACTTTTTGAATGTCTGTTCCTTATGGTCAAGAAACTGCTGCTATTTGCATTCTTTCCAATAATACAGAAAACCAAAATGTGTAAGTATCAAATTAACCTCAGAAGTCAAAGATGCATTGTGTATACAATTTAAGCAGCAGTGCCATGTTAAGAAGGTTCACTAACATAGCAACAACCTTAATAGACTACATTGCAAATTTAAAACAAACCACCTAAGTATTCACCCTGAATTCAAAACCCAGTTCAAAAATGAAAAGAACTTGGATTTGAGGGGAGGAGGAGGAGGAGGAGAAAGAAAGATTAAGCCCCAGACAAACTCTCCAAGTACTGAACTGATCTGGAGTGCATGCCATTCGACTATTAATTCTACTCATTGTAGGAGGTAGGTTATGTCTGATTTTTAATTATGCTTTATGTAAATATCCCCAGAGGCTTATGCAATAGGTAGAGGCTTAAGTAAGGCAAGCTGGTGGGAGGCAGGCAGCCTGCTCTGGAGAGGGAAGCCGAGAGCTTAGTTGACTCCACAGCCAAGCGGTGGGTGAGCTCCAGTTGTCACTGAAGGCCTCAACCCCCTGAACTACAGAACACAAGAGACTTGCTACAGTTCTATGCTCACTGCCAAAAGCCACTTACTGAACCGAGCTCCAAGATCCTCTGGTACTTTTGTCAGCACAGCTGGCTTCTCCTACTTGATTTACAACAGATCAGCAAACCGCACAATCCTACCAGCACTAACACTGCCATATTTATCACTTGCTTCAACTCTCTATTTCTACAGTCCAGTTTTTTGCCATGACAGTTTTGGTAAGGACCTGCATGCTCCGTGGCCAGAAGCCCTCAACCACCAAGGACCCTATGGACTTCACATACGTGCACTATTACTCACCACCCTGCCAGCACACCTTCACCTTGACCTACAGGCTTCACAACTAGCATGGAGGAGGCTGTTTAATACTCATGCCTTTGGCACCGCTTGAAATGCCAGCAAAATTCACAATGACTGGTAATAAGATACTTAAAATTGCACCAAAATCTCACTCTAAGCAAGTTGCAGGCTGTGTTCAAACCCTGATCAAGCTTAGAAGGCAACCAAGCAACTGTTTACACTGAGGTCAAAACTACCTCGTCTCTCAGACTGTGACCAGTGGCGAAAGCTTCCCCAAACGCCCAGGAGAACCATGGCTTTCCCCTCTGTTTTACTCAGAAATAGCACAAAGCCTCCTGGCCTCATCCTTCCATGCCCAAAGGCATGCTTCAGCTTGCAATTGTTCCTATTTGCATGTGATAATTTTAACTGGTAATTCTAGAAAATATTCTGTACAGCTGCATTAAAATTTCACCTTGCAGACCTGATACAACTCATTTATACAGGATCCACTTCAGTCCCTGGATTCCCAGCCAGCAGCCTGGTGACTACCATAAGCAGGCACTGAGCTAGGAAACCAGAAAGCTTTGATTTTTCTACCAATTCTGCAAGGCAGGATAAATGCAGTACACTCTCTTCACCATCTTCACCAGTAAAATGGGGACCGTACTCCCACTGTTTAGTACTTGAAGGTCCGATGTAAGAAAGGCAATATATTTTCAAAAAAGTTAAGCTAAAATATATTGCTGTCTTCATTCTTTAGATAAATACTTCATTACACTCTTCATCCTGCTCTTCCATGATAATTTTCTTTTCTACCTAATTTGCCATTTTGACTAATCCAATTATTTTAGCATATTAAACTCAGACTAATACAAGGACACAAAACCTAAACACCACTGCAGACACACAATAGAGCCTACAGAATATTGTACCATTATTTTTATGACTTCAAAAGTACAGAAAAGAGTACATATCAAGGCAGCAAGGCAAATGCTCACTTTATTTATTTTAATTCTCCCTTCTAGTTCTCATTAATTCCACTTACTGGTAATAGCTGAAGGCATACACCCAAATCAGTGACTCATGGCACAAGACCACAGTCCAAACAGTCACTGGGTTTTCAAAGCAGTGCTGTTCAAGAATTGCAATGTTCCATCCCAGGAGTGTAATTGCCATTTCTTTATTAAAAAAAAAAAAAAGCCCCAAAAAAACAACCACAAAACCCCAAAAAATAACACTGACAACAGGTGCTTCTTTAGTTCTTGTACATACAGAAGAAAAAAAATTAAAAAAAAAAAAATTCACTCTTGGTCCTCCCAGCCATACCCCATAGTCTAGCAAGGCGGCACAGATGTGAGGCACATCCTTCCCGCCCATGCTTCTTCCCCAGGTTACTCCCCACAACCAGAAACACAAGACAGAAGAACTCCCCAGGCAATTTCAGCTTCAAGATTAGCCCAACTCCTCTACCCGTGTTCTGGAAATCTCCAAGTATTTTAATTCCAACTTAATTTTTTTTGTTACATATTTTAAATAAGAAAGCTTTTCCCAGGTTTTTTAAATGAGTAATTTTACTTTAACAGCAGTTTGGGAACCTTGATTTTTTTTTGACCTCAACGCCAACCTCACAGACACCTTACTTATAATAGGCTGTCTTTCTTAATACTTGCTTTTAGTCAAAAGACCAATGGAGTGCTTAGTAAATACCTTAGCTGTTCAATCTTCACATCCTTTAAATAATGGGGCAGGTTCAAAAGAGACTAGCTTTCAAACCAGAACTCTGCTCATCTTGTAAAGAGCCACAAACACTCTGATACAGCCCACCTTCCCTCATTTTCCAGGTTCTCTAACTACTGCTTTGTATCTTCAAAGGTACATTAAAATGTGACATAAAAGACATCCTAGAGTGCAGAAACTCACAAATTACTTGCACCCTATTCTATCTACAGTAGGCCTTCCAGCTCCCCACAATGTGTGTTCAGGATACCAACCCCACCAGGAACGTTATGAGCAAGCACTCATCTGCCTGACCATTACACAATTTTTAACCTAGGTTAGGTGGTCACAAGCAAAGCGCAAATGTGGGTCTGCATCAGTTTGATCACTTTTTTATTCAGATAAGACCTGTCAGTTCGGGTTTCAGGAGGGCTGGAAAAAAGAGGATCACCAATGGAAGGCAAAAAATTTAGACATGGGAGGATGAATGCAGGGCCCCCTCCTTCCATTTCTTCAGAAGAAATGTGGCCACATACCGAAGTACCCACTCCTGGCCCCCAAAGACCAAATGGCACATATCCCTTGGCTGCCATCTTCTTCCTCCTGCAGAAGCACACAGAAATACAGAACACTGGAACCGCAACAAGCCTGCAAATGCTAGCCTCCTTCTCCTGCTTTCCACAAAGACCACCTAAGGGCTACCATGGCAGCTATGATCTCAAGTCTTCTTTCTAAAGGAGGCAACTAAGGAAATAAGATTCACCCTTTGGTGTAGGACAAGTGGGCAGTAGTGACAGATAAAAGCCTTCATTTATCTTCTCTCCTTAAGCTACACAAAGCAGTATTAGATGCGAGTTTACAGGCCCAACAACGCTCCATTTGGGTTGGGATAAGCCTCCAGTCCCTCCCCCACACCCTTCCCTTGAAACTCTCTGCAGGTTTGAAAGATCAAAGGAAGACACCTCCATTATCCTCTTCCATTTTGTGGGGTGAGAAATATTTCTATCGCATAAAAGTGTGTGTGTGTATATCTATACATCTCAGGAATTTAGCAGAGTCCGGGAATCCCGTATCCTTCTCCCGAGTCCAGGACAGCAGTACTGGGGGCCGGAGGCTTTACTTTGTTCTCCGCTG
>VXBH01000177.1:139625-150186 GCA_013400035.1 Rynchops niger
GCATCAGCTCCGACTGGAGGGAGAAGTGAGACGGGACGAGACCGGCGGCGCTCCCGGGCCTTGCTGCCGCCAGGCCCCGCCAAGCGGCTCCGGCCCGGCTCTCCCCAGCCTCGGCCCCCGCACGGAGGAGCCTGGCACCCGGGACATCACCTACCCCCTCGCCGCTGCTTTCCTCCGCCTGCCGCCTCCCGGGCCGTGTCCCCTCCGCCTCCTCCCCAGCCGCGTCCAGCCAGCTCAGGTCGTGCGGGGAGAAGACCCGCTCCAGCCCCTTCCGGATCCCCACCAGCGCCAGCAGCTTCACCAGGGTGAAGCACGGGTCAGCATCACACGGTGCTCGGGGCGGGGGGCCAGGGATCCCCGTCACACCCCCCTCTATGTCCCCAGTAAGTGCCGGGGAAGTGGCGTGTCGCCTCTCCTGGCTTGGTCCCCGGGGGGGATGATAATTGCACGATGCCTGCAGTGACAGCCCCGCCAGCCCCAACCCAGGAGGGGAAGGTTGGTGGCAAAGCCACGTTGTGGCCCTGCAGGGACCCCACCAGCTCTTGGGGGTCTGAGCACCCACGTACGCCACCTGCCAGGGCCTGCGCCCCCACCCAGGGCAGCGCCTGTATCCCTTGTCTAAGGCGAGTGCTGGGGCTCCGGCGATGCTCGGGGCACGCGTGGGCAGCACCCAGCCTGGCACCAAAGCGGTGCCACCCAACTGCAGGGGATGTCATACCATCACTGGGAAAATAATAGCGGCCACGGTGGACTTGATGACCCAGAGGAGGGCCAGGCACAGCAGCTGGATGACGGTGAAGAGGTGCACCCGGCGCAGGGGCACGTGGCGGAGGTAGGGAAGGTCTGGCTGGTGCTTGGCTGGCATCAGGAGCAGCCGCACGCGGTCTGTGAGCTGTAGCAAGAGGACGGCGCATGGGTCACACAACTCCAGCCTTCAGATAGCTCTCACCCCCCCCCTCCCCGTTGGGACTGGGGCTGGCAGGATGGGTTTTCGCCATTGTTTTTGCGGTTCGGCCCTCCCGCCATCTGCGCTGGCTGCCAGTGTGGCGCCCGGCTGGGTGAGTTTGTCTGCAAGACCAGGGGTCCTGGTACCACCATCACCCCAGGCCAGGGAAGCACTTTCCAGGCAGACATCTAGAAAGGACTCAGGCTGGTCCAAAAAGGTTGATTGAGAAGTAACAACCCCTTGATTCCCCTCCCTGCATGCAGGAAACTGATGCTGCCTTTGCCAGAGCACAGCCCTGGCTTCCCCAAGCAGAGGGAGAGAAGGAGGGAGGGGGGTTCCCAGCCTGTCATCCAGAGAGCAGGGTAATTGCAAAGAAATTGTACTGTTTAGAGGAAAAGGGGGGGGGAAGGGGTGTAGATATTTCTGGAGTGGGGATTTTTTTCCCCTCTGTGGGTTTCTCGGGAGAGGAACAGAGCTGGCACACCAGCAGCAATGCCAGGACCAAAGGACCAGCAGGTCCCAGCTCTGCAGCTCCCATACGGTTACATCCCTGTGGCTTTGAGAGCAAGTCTGGGTTATACACCAGTCCCGCCACTCCTCCAAAACCACATGATCCATCAGTGCAGAAGTTGCTCCTGCTCCTCAATATCCCGGATACCTCCCTTTCTCTTTCCCCTGCCCCAGAAAGGTTCCTCTGTCCCTCATTGTCCTGGACCTGGCGGGGGACAGACCCGTGCCAGGCTGCACGTCATGCAGAGCTGAAACCCAGGCTCTGCTGTGCAGTGAGAGCTGGTATCGAGCAACCCCCCTCATCCCCAAAACAGCCCTTACCGGCACCCCCAGCGCAGCCCCCGCTCACCTGGATACTGTTCAGTGCCACCACCCCCATGTGCAGAAAGACCCCATAGAGCACCGGCATCGGGATGTGCTGCAAAACAGCGGGGCGAGAGGT
Organism: Rynchops niger; assembly: GCA_013400035.1. Lineage (NCBI taxonomy): Eukaryota > Metazoa > Chordata > Aves > Charadriiformes > Laridae > Rynchops > Rynchops niger. Next base: position 141,524 of record VXBH01000177.1, read on the forward strand.
CCGCGGGGTGCGAGGTCCCAAGGGGGCTGGGTGCTCGCTGAGCATCCTCTCCTGTATAACAGCCTGCATGCGCGGCCGCAGCATTTGCTTCTTTGATTTCCAACAGCCCAGTTGGGCTGGATTAGGAAGCCCCCTTGCAGGATACGGCCACCCCCCGGCCTTGGAAAAGAGGCCAAACCCAGCAGCCAGGCTCCCTACCTTGAGAAGGGGTGCCATGAAGACAGAGACCCCCATCAGGACAAAGACAGCCAGGCCGGTCAGCCTCTGCTCCCTGCAGGAGGCAGGGCAGGTGTCACGGGTGCCACAGGGTCCCTCGGGAGCCCGCAGCCCCCGCCTGTCCTCTGGGTCCCCAGGGTCTCTGATCTTTCCAGCTTTGATGGCCACAGGGACCAGTGGCATCCCCAGGGAGACACAAGCAGCCCCACGGCTGGCTCTGCTGTCCCCCGGCTCCCCAGCCACGGGCAGGGGGTCTCCCGGAGCGGGGTCCGGGCTCACTGCGTACCTGATGCCCAGGAACTCAGGGTGCTCGCCTGGGGCTGAGGTTACACTCTCCTTCCTCAGGCTCTCCATGTGAGCCAGGGAGATGACAGTGGCCGAGACATACCAGGGGAGGCCGGTGGCGGAGGTCACAACCATCAGGAGGGAGACACAGAGGAGGTCCAGGTGAAAGCCCGCTCCTTTCTGCAACAGGAGAGGCAGCGCAGCTGGGGGCAAGCCGTCTCCCAGGCAGCATCACAGGGGCATCAGTAGGGTCTGCCCACCTTGCTGGCCAGTTCGGGGTGCTGCTTTCCCCTGGGTGCCCCCCGGCCCACAGGGTCCAGCCGAGACCTGGGTCCTCCCTGTTGGCTGGGTCCTGCCCGACCCCTGTCACCCACTCACCTGCAGCTTGTACTCCCTGCGGTTAAGGATGACGGCTGTGATTTGCTGGTCCATGAAAATGAGGATTGTGACAAGGACGGCAGGCACCGCAGACACCAGGCAGACCCACCACGGGTTGGCTCCGAAGGGGAAGATGATCCAGCCCCGTGCTGGGTTTGTGGGCTGCAGAGAGCAGAAGGGTCACGGCAGCCGCCACCCACCTGTGGGGTCTGCGGCGTAGCTGGGTGACGGGACCAGCCCTGGGTACGCAGGCTGGAGCCCTGTGGGCACGCAGGGATGCTCCATCTGGGGAGAGGAAAAGCATCCTCTCTCATCCTGGGGAGGCTCCTGGGCAGCATGACCCACCAGCCCCCCACAAGGACATCTTGGTTGTGGTGGAGCAGGGGCTTGCTCCTGGACACCGCAAGCCAGAAGCCAGGCATGTACTCCTGGGAGCAGGTGGAAGAGGTGGCATTGGGCGTTGATGATGGCAAGCCCAGGGAGGTGGCAGTGAGCACGGGCTGCTCTGAGGTGCTGCCAGCCCTGCTCCACACCCAGGGCAGAGAGCCCAAGCCTGGACCTGACCTTGTGGCTCTTGCTCCAGTGTAAGCTGTACCATGACACGGTTAATCCTGGACCGAGCCAGGTTATTTGTAGAGTGTGGGATCGGCTGCGGTTCAACCTGTTCTTGTTTGCTGGGGCGCACACCAGATCCCTGTGGGGTTGGACTCGGCAGTGGGAAGGACAGGAGCCACTGCGATGCACAGACCCACTCCCCAGCCGCGCCGTGCCCACCGCGCCAGCACCTTCAGCTCGCTGGGGACGAGGAGCTTGGGGGTCTCCAGGCCCAGGGTGGCATCGATGGCGCAGGAGGCAAGGATGGTCAGGATGATGGCAAAGTCGCTCACCAGCTTCCGCACCTGCAGATGGAGAGGGCTTGGCCTGGGCTGGCCAGGGCTGGGGGCTGTCCCAGGAACACCCCTGGGTCGTAGCACCCAGAGCCATCCCCATGCCATCTAGATGGGCGGCCATGCCACCGGGGTGGCCGAAGGATGCTCACTGCCGCAGGGAAGTAGCGGCTGCTCCTAAAGCGCTTGAATGCAGTGCAGGAGAGGAAGGTGACCCCAAAGAGCAGGAAAGAGATGAGGGTGACATCAGGCACGTACTGGCAGCTGGTCCCCAAGAGGTGCCCACCTCGAGCCAGGCACTGGGTCCTGCTCAGCCCGGCCAGGGTGGGAGGATGCTGTAGAGACAGGGCAGGCGGCGAGGAAGGGTCATGCCCAGACACCTGGGGACCCCCCAACCCCTCGCCCACCCGCCCAGGAGCAAGGGCTGTACCTGCTGGGGGACCAGGGGTGAGGGGAGCAGCGTGTCATTCCCCGCAGAGCTGTGACCTGCAAGCGGAAGGTGGGGTCCGTGTGTCAGCAGTACGGGGGTGCTCCATCAGGGATGAATGGGACCGTGCTGCCCTCGGGGCAGCTCCCCAGCCTCTCTCCAAGGGCTCGGGGTGCTGGATGGGGCCCCACGGGACCCCTGAGGCCCTGGCACCGGCTGATGCCCAGGGAGCATCAAGGGGAGAATCCCACCCCTGCAAAGGTCTTGGCTGAAGCACCAGCCACTCAGAGGCACCATTGGCCCCAGGCTGTGCCCAAGACTGATGCTTTTGGCACACGGTGTGGGTCCCATTTGCAGGATCAGTGTGGACACACCTTCAGGTCCCGGGAAACACCCGCTGATTTACAGACCAGGCTAGAAAGAGCCGTGCAAACACACCCAGGTGCCCACCTCCAGCCCCTGGCATCCCCCATCCCGGAGCTATGGGAGCTGGACCGCGGTTCTCCGTGCTCCCGGTGCCGCCCTGCCCGGTGCCTGGGCAGTGCCAGGAGGCAGAGGCAGATGGACAGATGGCATGGAGGGGAGCGGAGGAAGGTGCCAATGTGGTCAGTGTTGAGCAGCCTCCTCCTCCTCCAGCGCCTTCCCCCATCTAGTCGGGTGGCAGGATGCCAGCGGGGTCCCAGGGTGGCAGCACCGTTCTCCCCACCAGCCCCATGGCTGCTTGGGCTCACCGGGGCTGGAGAGGTTGCAGATGCAGCCGTAGGAGGTGACATTGTCCAGACGATACTGCCAGTTGATGGGAAAGGCATCTGCCAGACTCCTCATCTTCTTCAGGGAGTCGTAGATGAATATCAAGCTGATGAGGGCGCAGAAGCCTTCCTCAGTGAAGCGGGTGAAGTACCGCACCAGGTGGCTGGCCTCAGTGGCCACCAAGACCACGCCAAAAAAGGCCACCCAGAGCCCAATCCAGAGACGAAACTCCAGGTAGTCCAGGCTGTGGTCCCTGGTGGGAAGGGTGACCCAAAGCCTCAACGATGACACCTGCCCAGTGTGACGGTGGTCTGTGCCCCAGCTAGCGGGCAGTGGCCTAAGGGACTGTCCCTGGCAGGGTACTTACTGGCTGAAGGAGAAGAGGAGGCGCTCAAAGACCAGCACGGGGCCAGTGCTGCTCAGGATGGTCAGGGGCTGACCAGAAAAGAGGCAGAAGATGGAGCCGGCAAAGGCTGTGCCCAGGAAGTTCTCCAGCACCCCCTGAAATGCAGGAAAGGGGTGCCAGGCACCAGGCACGCGGCAGGGATGGGGGTCCCGGGCCTGTCCTCTGCCGCGGCACAGCTGCAGGCAGCTACCCGCCCCTCCCTGCGCTCGGGGACTGCCGAGGCCAGGGACGGACGCAGGATTCAGGCAAGGCTCAGGGTGACCTGGGGCACCCCTAGCTACCCTGGGCACCGTGGGAGGTGGGCACCCAGGAGTCCCGCAGACTGGGCCACGTGGGGTTTGTGCAGGGCACCCTGTGGCCGTACTGACCTGCATGTTGGCGGTCGCATCCCCCAGCATGCCCCCGAAGGTGATGGCGTTGGTGACCGTCGCCAGGTAGATGTAGAGCACTGCCGAGAGGCACTGGGGGTGCAGGGCATCAGAGAAGTCACTGCCATACCATGGCGCCTTCCTCCGGATATCTCGCAGCAACCCCCCGAAAAGCCTGGGGCAGCGGAGGGAGATCTCAGAGCAGACCTCCAGCCGGCCGTCGCCCCCTGAGAGAGCCGCAGGGCAGGGGACAGTCCCTTCCCCGGGAGACACCAGCCCAGAGTGGTTTGGACACGTCGGCCCCATGTGCTGGAGAGAGCCAGCGCCCTGCCCTGCATTCAGCATCCCGCCGCACCTCCCACCACCCCCGTCCTTCCAGGCACCCACCTGCCCGTCCTCTCCAGTTCCTCCCCAGAGCGTGGGTCCCCCAAGCCAGCTCTGTCCCCAGCTGCTGACGTGTCCCCATCACCATGCAACTGCCGATCTGATGGGTGCGTGGTGGTCCTGTGGCAGACCAGAGCCTGAGATGGCAGGCTTCAGGTTGGAGCCCTCAGGACCCAGCTGCATCTAGGGGACACTATGAGACGTGACAAGGGTGAAAGCAGGGCTGCACCCCTGACATCCTGTATCCCTGATAATGAGGAGGAGGAGAAAGATCAAGAGGAGAGATGAGGGAGCTGGACTAGATGATCTTCAAAGGTCACTTCCAACTCAACCATGATCAACCAACCAGCAAGCCCTGGAGCCAGCCCTAGCAGGACCAGTTTGGGTGGAAGAGCCAGAGGCGTCCTGCTCAGAGGATGAGTTTCACCTCTGATTGCTGAAACCCGGTGTTCCCTAGAGGGCACATGGGGTGGTTTTGCCATCCCCTGCCAAGCGGGGACAGCAGGACCAACAGCATCGGGGACCAGAGCTGTGGTCATTGTCCAGGGCTGCAGAGGCCCTTGGCTGGGAGGATCTCACTGGCAAAGGTTGGCTCCTGCACGGCTTCACCCCCCATGGAGATGGAGATTTCAATGTCACAGTGTGTCCACAGTCACAATGGGACCCTGCAGAGGGGCTGGCAGAGGCTGTGGGTGCCCTCCCTCCAGCCTACCTCCTGTGCGGAGACGGCAGATAGCTCGGGGGAGGAATTCGGGCACTGGGGTCCCATTTCCCAGGAGGAAGCACGGTCAGCTCATCCAGGAAAGCCTCCATCCCTGCAATGATGTCCTCTCGGTTCTCAGCCTGCCAGGCAACCCTTTGGAAGAGCTGCGGGGAGATGCCATGGTTCAGCCACCACATCCCTGTGTTCAGCCCCTTGGAGCCTTCCTCCCAGCCTGTAACCATCACCAAGAAAGGCGCCCATCCATTTCAGTGAAATGGGTGCATCCTACAGACCCACCCCAAAACTTTGTTTTTTTACCCTGGGAAGCGAGGCCATCAGCTCGACCCATCCTCTGCCTCCTGCATTGCAGCCTGCAGAGGAGAGGAGCCTCGGTGTCCTCAGCCTAAGCCTCATCCCAGGCCCATCCCACTCATCGGTGCTGCACCAGGCTCACCTCATCCGTCAGCAGCGTGGCCATGGCCCTGCCAACCTCGTGGTAGGCTTTCACTTTGGCTCGGGGACCCAACAGGATGAAGAGAAACCTGAGGGCGAGACAGCGTGTCTCCTGAGCAGCGCTCTCCTCGCTGGGGATGCTTCTCCCAGGGGAGACCACGGTGCTGCAGGGATCTGGGGACAGCAGCTGGGCAGTCCTGGGGGGCTGCTGCCACCCTAAAGGGTGGCCACCCTCAGCAGGGGGTCAGAGAGAAAAGGCAAGACACGTGTTTGCTTCCACTCCCATGGAAACCCCACGGGGAGACCACGGGGACACCAGGACCCTGGCTGGATCACAGGGTCTGCAGAAACGTGGGATGGGGAGGATGGGGGTCAGGTCTTTGGGGCAGAGAAGGAGACATCCTTGGCTGGGAATGTCTGTGGGGTGATGCTTTAAGCTGGAGGTTTCTTGTGGGGTCAAAATTTTGACCGGGGCTGTCTGTGGGGTCCTGCTCGTGGGGGCGTTGCTGGCAGGCAGGATGCAGAAGCGTTAGCTCTTGGGAAGGAGAGCTTGCCAGCTGCACAGGCAGCAGGTTGGATAGGAAAGAGCTCAGAGCCCTTGAAGAAATATGTCTAAAGTCCCACACCTCAGAGGCTGCTGCGAAATAATAAGGTCTCCAGATGGACTGCATGTCCAAATATTTAGCCAAGACCTCCACACTTTTCAAAACCGGCAAAAACAGTTACAGTCCTGGTACCCCGAGGCTGCGGAGCGGTTCCTGTGATCGTATCCCAAGCAAACATCCAGAGATGGGGTAGGGAAACTTCCCCGACAGCACAAGCAGGACTGAAGGGCTCAACGGAACCTGCTGCAGCCCTGACATCGGACATCAGAGCTGGAGGCCTCCTGGAGCCTGCTCCAAGGGGTCAGGAGGTGACAGTAGCAACCTATGATTGCTTTCACCCACGCATCTTCATCAAGGCAATGGGCAAACCTTAGGATCCTAGAGATGGAGCCGGGTGGGAGATAGCCCCCAGATGGTGGTTGTGCCCACGGGACAGCCTGGGGTGGCCAGCAAAAGGGGGTTGCACCACAGGCAAAGGGACGGGTAGGGACAAGCTCTCCTTCCCCTCCTGTTTGGGGGAGGAAAGTAACAGGGCAAAGGATTGTTGTGAGCCCCTCGAGACCTGCACAGGCTCCCTGGGAACCTGCCACCCATCTCCCACCAAGGAGAGAGCAGGAGGTGGACAGATGTCCTGCTCCACCCAGCTCCTGGAGGACGGGTGCTCTGGGCAGAGTGACCAGGAGGTGGCAATGTCCCTCCTGATCCTCGCCTGCCTCCTCCAATGCTCCCTAAGGAAGTCCCCAGCTCAAGGGGTACGCTGACCATTTCCCCTTACAGCTTCAGAGGACGCGCTCCTCAACCGTGGAGAAACACCTCCTGCCCTGCTCCTTTCCCCCTATGCCAACAGTACCGCAAGAGACACTCCACCGCTCAGGAGAGCATTGTGGGCAGCGCGAGGGCAAGAGATTCCTGAAAACGTGCGTTCCTTCCCAGCCGCGAGCTCCAGTGCTCCCAGTCAGTAAGTGGAGAGCATCCAGAACCTCCTAAGTAGGAGAGTGAATGCAACAGCCCAGGTGGGGATAACCCAGGGGCTGTCCCCTTCAGGCTGCCCAACAGATGCTGCACTCTCAGCCTGCCACGGGATGCTCCTAAAGAGCTGGGAGAAGCAGGAGAGGAAGCAGTGAGCTAGGGTTCTGGGACTGTATGGGGCATTGGGGACCATACCCTTTGCTTTCGCCAAGCAAAGCCTTGCCCTTTTGGGCGGGGGGAGCAGGGAGACAGGGAGAGAAGCGGGCACAGGGCCGTCGGCCGTGCTCTGTTTACCTGCTGGGGAGGGTGACTTCAGCCAGCGAGCCAAGGGCCACCCCTCGCCTGAGGCGGATGAAAGCAGCGAAGGGCTTCTCCAGGAACTCAACCTCACCAACAGCAACGTGGGCTGCTTCGGCCCCCGGTGGGACCTTCTTCTGAAATTGGTTCCTCAGCTGAAAGGAAAGGGATGCAGCGGCTGGGCACACGGGATGCAGCGGCTGCTCTCAGCCCAGCGCCATCCCACCTTACCTGCTCCTTAAGGGGCGTTTCGGAGACCTGGGCCCCAGGGTCAGTCCAGCTTTTGGCCTTCCCTGCAAAGAAAGGGAGCAAGCAGCAAAACAGGTGTGCGAGTGAGCAGAACAGCAGGCTGGTGGCAGCGGAGGGACGCCGGGTGGGACAGCCATGTCACCACCCGTGGCTGGGTGCTGTGCCTACCTCGGCAGGGAGAGAGGGCGAGCTCAGCGAGGAGCCGCAGCAGGGATTTGGTGGTCTGGTGCCGCGGCTGGCAGAGCAGGAGGGCTGCCAGGCGTCCCCGCAGCTCGGGCCGCAGCTCTGCTTCCGGGGGCTGCTCAGAAAGTGCCTTGTCTGCAACAGGGACGGGGACAGCCCTGAGTCCCCCCGGTTCACCGGCTGGTGGGGGGCTGCCCAGGGAAAAGCCCACTTTTGCTGGAGCAGCAGACAGCCACCCCAGGCACCCAGGACACCCTCCCTGGTGGCCATCCCATCCCGGGAGGTGACCTTTGCGTCCCCCACGTACTGATTATTTCCTTGAAACTGAGGGCATCCAAATCCAGGAGCATTGTCCCCTTCTGCAGGCACGTCCTCAGCTGGAAGAGGCTGTGCAGGGGCAGGGCTGGGACATGGGGCGCGCTCCAGCGCACTCCACCATCCTCCACCTTCTCCTCGAATTTTATCCACCTGCCCGGGAAAACGTGCGGGGTCAGTGACAGAGTGGTCCCGTGCCCCCATGCCAGGCAGCGGGAGCTCGAGCTTGGGTCAAACTCTGAGCTTGGCATGTGGCTGGCACAGGCAAGGAGGGGTTTGGGGGGCTCAGAGGGGGCTGCAGTGGGCTCGCAGGGCAGCGGCGGGTGGGAAGCCTCTGCAGTCACGTCCCTGTTCCTGCTGACCCACCGTCCGCTCTGCCCCCCTGAGCAGGGGCATTTCACCAGTCATGGGAGCACAGAATGGTTTGGGCTGGAAGGGACCGTCACAGACCATCCAGCGCCACCCCCCTGCCATGGGCATGCACGGCTTCTGCCAGACCAGGTTGTTCAAAGCCCCGTCCAACCTGACCTTGAACCCTTCCAAGGATGGGGCATGCACAGCTCCTCTGGACAACCTGTTCCTGTGTCTCACCACCCTCACTGTGAAACGTTTCTTCCCTATGTCCAACCTAACCCTGCCCTCCTGCAGTTTGGCGCCGTTGCCCCTTGTCCTGTCACTACGGGCCCTGGTACAAAGTACTTCTCATCCTTCTTACAAGCCCCCTTCAGGGACTGGCAGGGGCTCGAAGGTCTCCCCGGAGCCTTCTCTTCTCCAGGCTGAACCCCCCC
>VXBH01000177.1:178298-202169 GCA_013400035.1 Rynchops niger
CTTCCTTGTCTTGGTTGGAACTAGGTTATTCATCTGGAATGACTAAAGTTGGAATTTGCTGGGGTATAAGCAGTGCCTGTTATGAGCTGCCTAGGGAATCATTGCCAAAGGCATACGCGGACCCTAGGAGAGCAGAAGGGGGCTGCTGGGTGCTTGCAACTGTGCGCAGCCGGCTCCTCTTCAGTCGAACTAGATTGCTTGGGATCAGCTTGTTGGAAGCCTCTCTTCCATTGGCTTTGAACAGTACTTAAAATGCAGTAATCTCCTCCTGAGAATGCTCAAAGCCTGAACAGCAGTGTGAGTTCAGAATTAAAAAGCGTCTTTAAATACATAAGGGCATGGCTGGGCTTAGCCCAATTTTTCTCATGGAGTAGTCTAACGAAAACACTTGGTTTCAAGGAGCAGGATATTCCATGTGTATGACTGTGCTGTGTTATAGCACAGCGCATTAGGTTTTTTTTTTTTTTAGAAGTACAGTAAACATGTTAAAATAATGTTACGGCTTTTTACAAAGTTGTTAGTTTTCTTTTCAGAATCTGTAGTTTTTGTAGAGAGTTCCCCAAATGCAATGGGAACCATAAAGCTGAAGTTATGATGACCTTTTGTGTGAACGGGAAGCTGGGCTGAAAGGGCTTTAACATCTGTCATTCGTCACTATTGTGGCAAAACAGCGGTGGAGCATCCCTACCTGTAAAATTGTCTGTCCCTGGAACTGGGCAGAGAGATAGCGGTATCGGGCAGAGGAAAAGCTAAGGCTTCCCCCGGTACCCTGAGCAGATTCTGGCAGTGGCCTATGCAGACCCAAGTGGGAAGAGTTGCTTTGCAGACTGGCAGGGGGGGGGNGAGGGAGCCCCGTGGCGTGCTGCGTGGCTCCCTCCCGCCTGGTTTTAAAACTTTAACACGAACAGCCTCTTGCGCTGGCAAACTGCAGGAGAAACACCTGAACCACGTTCCCTAACCGGAACAGGAAGGGGAGAGAGTGCTCGTGTCTAGGGCAGATGCTTGCCACTGAAAGCTTCAGACATAAGGGTGGCAGTTGTAAGTCATTGAAAATAGGGGTTCTTAATGGAAAACCTTAACTATGAGCATCACTGGTACTCCACCTTTAATAACTTTAATAACTTATATGTCATAATGAAGAGTCGTGTTCTGAACAAACATCTCCATAACCTCATTCATTAGGAGATGAATCTTTCAGTATCTAATATGATGTCTTAAAGTCAAGTAAACAGCACATTTTGGTGCAAACAGACTGAGTTATGGAATTACTTACACTGTATGGACATCACTTTGTGGGTGTGTGCGTGTAACACAAAGGAGCAGACAGATGATGAAGCTGACAGCGTTGCTGACCGGCCTGACTAGAGCCTGAAGACCGTTTTGACCAGGGCATAAGGGAATGCTCTATAAACACTGAACAAATGGGCACCATATCTAGCAATTTATAATTGGGAAGGGGTAAAAGATCCCCTCAGAAGGAAACGAGCAGTGATTCTCAGAGAGAGTATATAAACCACTTTCTCTGCCTTAGGGAAACAAAAATCCTGATGTGGAGCTAGCAGGAGGAGGAAAATAGAAACAAGTGGGAATATTTAGAGTTGAGGTTTCTCTTTCAGTTCCCTTGTGCTCTATTTTTGTTCCTCGTGTTACGCTTGAGAACCAGCAGTCACCGGGAGACCAGAGCACGTAGGTACAGCCGATTCGCAAACACTTCACTCTGTAATAGAGCTGCTCTTGTTGGCAGCCCAGGTTTGGCTGAACATTGCTGTCCTCAAGGAACCCACTCCTCTGTAGCTTTCTTTTCTAATTTTCGTTGGTTTGTTTTGAGTTTTTACCTTTGTGGATGTTGTAAAAGTATCCAGAATAGGGCAAATCCTGCTCTGTTTTTACTAGCCATTTTCTTTGAAATGAGTGGCCAGCTGAGATGTGGTGAACTTGTCTGTTCTGACCCAGATATTTCTGATGTTATTTAACAACATGTCATGGTTTTGGCCAAATTGGCCAACGGCTGGCAACAGATGCTCTCCCCCTACCTCTCGCACACGGAGAGGAGGAGGAGAGAGAGAGATTTACAAGTTTAGAAGAAACTAAACTACTTTAATGAACTATTAATAATAAGATAAAAAGGAAAATAATGAGGTAGATACAGTATATACAAAACCGTATTCAGCTCCCAGGATGATGTCACCAGCACGCACTGGAGAAGTCCCAGACTGGGCTCCGCAATGGCTGGGAACTGGATTCCACAGATGGAGACAGGAACGCACAGATCGGGATCAAAGGCAGATGAACAGAGTCCTCCTTGGACGTCAGCCATTGAAGAAGGAGGCTGACCTTTGATCCCTCAGCTTTTACACCGAGCATGGGGCAGATGGGATGGAATACCCCTGTTTGTCAATTTTGGGTCACCTGTCCTGTCCGCTTCTCCCCGCAGCTGGGACCCCTCTGCGCTTTTCTGTTTCTGACCCTCCAACGGGGCAAATAACGACGTTAGCTGACCTTGGTTGTTACAGCAGTAAGTATAAGCAAGAGTCTCTGTGCACACCATTCCTTGGCACTAACTGTAAACGTTGGTCTTACCACTCTGAGAAGGAGCAGTTTTCGGCACAACATGCCGTTAATTTCAGAGAGTCAGAAGAGACCCAGCTAAGAAGGAAAATTACTGAACAGAAAGTTGGTTCTGTTTTACCTCAAACCAGGACACAACAGTGAAAACGTTCCTGTGTGAAGAGGTGATTGTTGCTAAGCTTTGTAATTGCCACTGTGGTGCGGAACGTTTTTCTGAATCCTTGGTTCATATTTGATAGCGTAGGTGTTATGTTTGACAGGTCTATTGGGGCGCGCTGTGATGCTTCACTGGGAGAAGGCGGACACAAGTGAACTCACTTATCTGGAAGACGATTTAGTTTGCTGCTTGTCTTCTGTGGACTATCAAGACTTAAAAGCCATCCCAGTTCAATGCACAAACTCTCAGAGCTTGAAGCCTCTATGGTGGGCTCTGGCAGAGCAGCCTGTGGAGGTAGCTCTTCGGTGCTGATTTGGGCCAAGGGCTTGGGGTTAGTGAGGTCATCTGCCAAGCTCAGCATCACACAGCAGAAAGCGTATCCTCAGCTCTGTGAATCAGTGACTCTGATGTGGGGCCAGTTCTCAGCTGGTGGTGTACCTCCAGGCAGCAAATGAAGTTCATGTGTTTGAAAGGCTTGTTCACAAACTCACTCAGGGAAGAACTAAGTGCTCGGAACCTCCCGTGACTCTTCCATGAGCCTAAAAATTCATAAACAAAATAATCCCATTTAACTAAAAACAGGCAGCAGAATGACACTGCCCTTTTCTCCAGCTTGATGAGAAAAAAAAAAAAAAATCGTCAAGTTGGTGTTTTACTTAGGGTAATTGGAAGAATGAAAGCCAGATTAAATTTAAACTCTGATTTATTACAAGTGCCCTGCAGCACCTCTTACCTAATGAGCAGAACAAGCTTCTGCTTTTTCCAGGTGCTGCCATAAACCACATTATTTCCTTAGGTGAAAACTTTGGCCAAGATCTTCATGTGTGTATCCCAAGCTAGAAGCTAAAACGCCAATGAGTTTTTTTGAGTCCTCCTTATGTTGGAAAGCGAAGCCACAGATTTAAACAGTTAACTGTGGATGTGGCTTTATAGCTTCAGCTTTTGGAAAACTGGCCTTCAACAGCTTACGTGGCAGCACCTGTGCTCTTCGGGCTGAGGGCTCCACGGTCTTGCGGCAGGGAATTAAAATGGGTGGCTTGAAACTGGTACTGGTGAAGATGTTCTGAAGGATGCTGATGGCCAAGTCAGGGACACTTGATCCGCTTTGGAGCCAGCGTGTGAACGGACGCAGGTTCCAGCCCACTATTTAATGGCAAATAAAATTGGGATGTTTGTATTTGTGTCCAACTGCCCGCATAAGTCTCGTCAGTGCTAACTTTGGCCATCCAATTTTAATTTGTTGTCGCATGTCTGCCAGAGCATTGCAGGAGGGTGGGAGGGAGGATATTTTCCCTGATGACTGCTGTTGACATTTGCAGAACAGAAGTGAAGTCAGACACTTGTTTGTTCAAAGGTTTTAGTGCCCGTAGAGGTTCTCAGCCAGCCGGGATCGCTCAGCGCCTGTGGCCCAGCAGGGACCTTCCCAGCTGCAGCATGGGGAACACTGATCGAGCTGTGTTGGTGTTTAACTTTGTTTCTTAGGTTCGGGGCATCAGTGAAACCAAAATGATTAATCTTGCTATACAATTTGGACAAGCAAATGAGAAGGTATTCTCTTCTTCTCTGCTGGCCCCACAAAAAAAGGAAATAAGGAAACGTTCGCATGCATGCACAGGCTCAGGGAAGCTGTGACGCGGCAAAGGACTGATGGCTTTGTTGACTGAGGGCATCACGCGGCTTTGGTTTTTCACTAGTAACACCTACTACAGAAGCAAGGCAAAATTTTAGTCTTCACCCCAAAATCTGGTTTGTGAAGGTTAATGTTTGTTTCTTCGGGTGTTGCAGGCTCAAGGTAGGAGCGTCGGAATGATGTGGTTGCTGGTGGTCCTGAAAAGTAGCTCCTCTCTGCCTGGATCCTGGCTCTGCATCTAGTAGCAATGTAAATAACTTCTCTCTCCTAGAAGGACGGCCGTGGACTTGATTTTCACAAGGCTGAACAAAACCTGTATTTTATTTCAGCAGGCTGCTGTGTGCCGGGGCCTGAAAAACATTAGCACTGTGTGAAAGTGGGTTGTGGGGGCGCCTGATGGAAAGGGGAGGATGGAGGGGACAAAGAGCGTATGGGTGAGCTGTGTTTTAAAGAACAGGAGCAGTTATACGACAAAGATGACACCAGTAATAAACATGAGACGAGACTGGGAAGAAACAAGGAGAGATTTGAGAAAATCGCAACGTAAAAGATATAGTGGAAGTTACTGTAGAAAAGACAAAGTGAAGCGGAACAAGGGAGAGAAGTGGGAGAAGGAGGAGGAAGTGGTTGCTAAGCTCAGTTAATAGCATCACCGAAGAGAGTTTTAATTGGAAACCTTTTATAATTAACCGCAGTTCTGCTCCCATGCATTTCAGGAATGCATGCGGCAGGTAGTTTTCCTTTTGGCTGTTGTGCATGCTGGGTTTCGAGCCAAGTGGCAGATCCGCATTTGCGTTTACCAGGCCCTGAGCAAACACATTAGTAATGTCATCTGTCATGGGAGGTGGCACTGCCAACTGATCTCAGTTTTTTTTCTGTAGCAGACAGGGAATGCATTCTTATTCTGCCCTGTCTAAAGCTGCTCATTTTAACTGTTAGAGCACGAGCTCTTGTCACCTGGCAGGAAGACATTGGCCCTAGTTGGTGCTGGAGGGAGACCTTGACCTCTTTGGTATGACACGTGGAGGCTCCTTCTAAATCCACTGGGGGACTTTCTAAGTAGGGAAGGGGCGAATCTGTGGCTTGTACATTTGTGTCTGGAAGGATGAAAAACAACCATGGAGGGTTCCTAAAATTCATTTCAACTTAGTTGTCCTTTACCTCTCTGTGGGATGCCAGTGCCGTGTGCTGGGGAGCTGCTTTGGATGCTGGTGCTCTTTCAGAGACTCTTCTGAGCCAGTCAGACAGCTTTTTGCATGCCGGTGAGCAGGATTGCTGTGGCTGAGATGTTACGGATATATATCTTTCAAATCCCTTCGGCAGTTAAAAAAAACAGAACAAGTGGAAACCAGTGGCTGCAATTTCAGTTAAAAATGACCGCTTCCCACCCCACAGAAAAACCCTCTGAATGTAGAAAGCCTGGGAATTCGGAGGTGAGTGAGAGTGCGTGTTAAAGCCAAGCCTTGAGAAGTGGGAGCTGTGAAAGCTCAAGTAAAGGCGGATGTACCATGGCTCTACGTTTCTGGTGGAAGCACCTGGCTCTGTATCATTGCATCACAAAAGGGTTTGAGTAGGAAGGGACCTTGGCAGATCATCTAGTCCAGCCGCCCTGTCACACAGCTCCCCCTGGTTGTGGTGTCCGGCCCACACCTCCCACCAGCCCAGGTTGCTCCAAGCCCTGTGCAGCCTGGCCTTGAACACCTCCAGGGATCGGGCAGCCACAACTCCTATGGGCAACCTTTTCCAGTGTCTCACTGCTCTCATCATAAAACATTTCTTCCTCATATCCAGTCTAGCCCTGCCCTCTTTCAGTTTAAAACCGTTGCCCCGTATCCTGTCACTACAGGCCCTGTCTTTCTTACAGGGCTCTTTTATGTATTGGAAGGCCACAGTATGGTCTCCCTGGAGCCTTTTCCAGGCTGAACAGCCTCAACTCTCTCAGCCTTTCTCTGTAGAAAGGCTTTTTTTTATTGTGCAGGTTTGTTTAGCTTGTGAGCGCTAAAATGGTAATGAATGGCTCTTATCCATTGAAAGACACTTCCTTGACTATGTGCCGTCAACTGATTTAGATCCCTTTGAAGGGAATCTGCTGACAGACTCCCCTTGCTAGCTGTGTGCAAGAGCTTCCCGATCGTGCAAGGACACTGAATGATAGGGGGAGATCTGCATGCCTCCATTTTCTTCCTCCCAAATCATGGGTGGGATTAGTGAGCAAGCCTTTGAGGCCAGCCTGGTGCTTTGTGTGAGCTATGGTAGCAATTTCTTCTGCCCCTGTCCAGAACGCGTGGGTTGAGGATGAGTACTTTGCAGAGATCACTGTAGTTTAACTTGGTGTGCAGCTAGGTGTACCATAGGTGTAAAAAAATAACCAACAGCTGCCTGTCTCTTTTTTTTTTTTCATTTTTAGGTTCATTCTTCAGTCTAAAGGAGTGATTCATAATCAGCTCTTAGAAAAACAGAGAATAGCCGAAGAGAAAATTAAGGAATTAGAGGTAAGTTTTTGGCAGGTAATGATGATGGAAGTACAGCACTGAAGGTCAACAAGATGCTGTTTGCTACATCACTTGTTTTTATCTGGTACTTTTCATTCTGAAGGGTTGTAACTAGGTGCCTGTGACAAGGAACCTACAAGTAATTCATATCCCTTGATTTCTTTGCTAGATCTACAACCCCAGTAGGGATTGATTGTTCCCTCTGCCTCCTGATGTGAAAACTGGCGGTGAGGGATTCAAATGAGATTAGCAGGAGCAAAGTTTAAAACTAGCAAAAGGATGTTTGTGTGGTTATTTGCAGCAGAGAGGTGATGTGAAACTGCCAGTGCTGTGGATATTAGAAGCTTACAGTGGCTCAGGACAATTGCACAAATTCATGGAAGAGAAATCCATTGAGAATTACCAAATATGTAGAAATGGCATCCTGCTCAGGAAGTCCCTGAGCTAAAAACGTCTGGAGGCTGGGAAAGTATGAGGAGGAAGTACCATATATGCCTGCCCTGTCCTTACACTCTGCCCTAGGCATCTACTTGTGGCTGCTGTTGAAGACCGGAATCTATGGGGAGATGGGACTTTGTTTTGACGATGTGGTCAGAGCGCTTCTGTGTTCTTATGTTTATCCGGTTGGAGTATTCAAGGCAGAGAAGAATATCTAGGAAACATGAAGTAGTGTCTGCACAAGTTCCAGTGTTCGAACAAGTTGTCTAGTAAACCTTGATTATCTTCTGGTGGCTACATGTACAGCTTACATTTTCAGAGATGATGTTCAAAATGTACTTTTCCAAGGCCATTAGTGTATTTTTTTTTTTTTAATTATTAATGCCCCTAAAATATAATTAATACAAAACCCTGTTCCTTGGTTTTTGTGGAATGGTAGAGAAAACAAAGGCTGAGTTTTGTCAAGCTAGTTATTTCATCTGTTAGTGTTTTGGAGACAGCGAGTCTGGATACCAGCTAAGCAGGGACGGGCAGGAATAAGAAGTCAGTGTTCAAACCTGTGTAGTTCTGCCTCCGTTGTCTCCTGCTTACATTAAAGCAGAAGTAGAGTTTGTATTTTTTTTTTTTTTTAATTCCTTCTTAAAACTCAGGTTGCCCTGGGGATCTGTAGGGCAAGCACATCACTATATGTTGTGTTATCCGGCACAGAAATCGCTCCGGGCATTAAGGGTTTTTTTTGTTTCTGGCCGTGAGAACTTCTTCTGCACAGGGAAAACAAGTACTCCACGGGTAGGCTGTATACGTAAGGTGGTGTTAATGCAGACAAGGCACAGCCATTTTCATGGTTATGTGATAAAGGTCGTTGTATCTGGGCTACAACTGAGCCATCCCAGATGCCAGTGGCTTTGTGCAAAGGCGTCCCTGCGACTGGGGTTGGAGAGCTTCCGAGCGGCACGTCTGGATTTGGAAGTGATTGGACTGTACTTGACAGCCCTTGTTTACAAACCGCCCATGGGGTCCCTTACTGCCAGCTCCATCGGGCTGTGGTCAGCTTTTTGGCTACTGTGCCCTTCAGCTGTGCATCTGAGTTTCTTCCTGTTCCTGGTGGGCAATGATCTTACTGAACTTTCCAATTGCTAAGTTCAGCAGAATGCGTGGAATTGCCCCTGAATTATAACTGTTCTTACACAAAGCCTTAGAGCTGGCTGCTTCGCAGGTGTATTTTTCTGATTTGTAGGTCCCTGTTGCTTGAGTCTCTGGTCATGGCCACTGACAGGTTGAAGATCCCAGCAATAGTGACTGTCTCAAAAGGTGGTGGGAGCGAAAAGGTTATTGCTACACCGGTTGGTTTGTCTTTTTAACCATGGGGAGAGTAGGGCTCAGATTGTCAAAACTTCAACAGTTTGTTTTCAAGTCCATGTTTTAACTACTCTGCTTCCAGCTGGCTGGCAGTTTTGTGAAAAGGTTTTTCCTCAGGTTTTGGATTCCCCATGGAAGAGGACAAGATCTTAGACTAACTGCTAGAAACTAAGATTTCAGGGGAAATACATGACTCCAAGTCAGAGAGCACTTATCGCAGGAGTAGGGGGTTTTGCTCTCCTGAGAACACATTGTGACAGAAGCAGGAAAGAATGTGAAAATTTGTGACCTTGTGCTTCCACTGCATCATTTTAAAATAAATATCTAAACCAAGATACGGTAAAGCTTCCCTCCATCTGTTAGTAAAACGGGAAGGATTTTAAAGCTTAGGTTTGTATTTTACATTGCTTACCTTATTACTTAATCACATTTCTCACTTCGCATAGTTGAATCAGGCTGGTCAGAGCAATACTCCAGTGTCCATACGGTGTGGCTGATCTGGTTACTCATGCAGCGTGAGCTTGAGACAATGATGCCGCGCTGTTATGATGCTATTGCTAAGGTGTTCTGAAACTTGTATTTTTAATACAAGCCTGAATCTGAGAATGCTCTCGCTGCTAGCTTGGTGCCGTTGGCAGAGGAGCACAGCACGGGGGGCTGGGTTCACGCTAAGCTCTTCTGAAAATCCATCCAGCTGCATAGCAAAGAGAGCTCCCGAGTGCTGTTCGTGGAAATGAGGGTTTTAACCTGCTTCAGAGACGTGAGCTGGGTCTCCTGACATTCACAGCTGTCAGAGTGAACTTTGAAAACAGTGAGGGGTTTTGCGTCTGGTTTGAAAGCTTCTCTTCTCCTTTCTCTGACAGTCTCCCCTGCAATGCATGATTGCGATTATTCTCTTTCCCTCACTCCCCTCTCATGGGTTCCTCCGCTGTTGAAGCTGTGCATTGCCTTTTTCGGGGCAGCATCACAGAATCGGCGTGATGGTTTGGTCCTCCCTGCTGTCATTGCATGGCGAAGCAGCAAGGAGAGCCAGACCCGTCTTTGTACAGGGCTGTGAAGATAAGGTTTGGCTGGAATACTCAGTGGCTGTACCTAGTGAGAGGTGTTCTGAAAACACCAAAGGGGTATGGGTGTACGAGGGGGCAAATGCGTAGCCTGGTGGTTGCTCTGCGAAAAAAGCAGGGTAGCCTTACCCCGCTTGTTAAAGCTAAGGTCCGAATGTGAATATACGTATGTGTATATGCAGCATTCTTAACTTTCACAACTTGTATATAATCCTTTGGAATCCAAATAGACTGCCCAGGTTTGCTGGCAAAAACCACACGCCTGCTTAAAGGCTGCGCCAGTGAGGCTTCCAAAAACCTACTTGAATCTCGCAGAGGCTGAGGGCATAGACTCGCTCACTCACTAGCATGGGACGCTTCCCACTCAGCGGCAGCGATTGGATTTTTCCAGTCCTGATACTATCAGATTCTTGTTGTGTTTCACAGTACGAGGGGTATGCGTTAAATCTATTTTGAAAGCATTCTAGAGGGATGAGCACAGACTCTTTTTAGCTCAGCAATGTTTGTGCAGTATTAGGAGAAAAACCAAGTAATGTTTTTCTTCCCTTGTTTTTAAGGAAACATGATATGCGAGGGGTGGAACAATGCTTTGTTTCAGGAAATGTTATCCGTTTCCATTGTAGGGCTAGATGGATTCTGTTTTTGAATGTGGCATTTTAAAAAGAACAAACTCTATGATGTTATAAAGACACGGAAAATTGATTCTTCGTTAGGGGTGGAGAAAGTGATTATTGCTGTGTGTTTTCTCTGATAATATCTGATAGTCCCCTTCTCTCCTGCTATATTCAGCATGTTTAGTTGTCAGGCGTTGTCAGACTAAATTGCTAAAAATAACAAATAAGGGGGAGGCTCTGCTGGGTGGCTCTGTCTACTGTGCGCCACTGAATTTAGCTCCTTCATGAAAAGGGCAAAAGCAACCTGCAGCTTTCTGGTTGAATGGGATTTTGGTTTTAAACTCTGACCGCAACGTTGTTGTGTACTCGTTTCCCAGGCAATTCTTTCACACTTGTATGGGGGACCGAAAGTTTACTGCCGCGGAGGTAATGGGTTGGTGGTTTTCTTCTCTGTCTGCCTGGAGTAGAAAATGCGATCGGGAAAGCTATACCGAAGTACTTGATTTCTAATTCAGAAATTCGTCACGTGATCCCGAAAATGCTATGCCCAATTGCCCTGTCCCACGCAGAAAATGTCTCTGGTCTTGTTCACAGTGGAGAAATGAACGCCCTGCTCTCAAACGCCGGCGTGCTTCACGTTTAAAGGCTTGGATGGTGTTGCAGGGCTCCTTCCTGGTAAAGTTAAAAAGCGATAGCATTGCAGTGCCTTATGGTGACCAGGCACCAGAGGTGACAGCAGACTTCTTCCCTGGTGCTGCCTGGACACAAACTTGCTGGTGCTGTGGCTTCCATTTCTCTAATCTTCTTTCTCTAGGAGCTTTAGAATGGCTTTGCTGCAGCCCTGAGGCATACTGGTGGTGCCCCCCTTCTGGATGAGTCGACCTGGGCGTCTCTGATGGTTGCCACAACAGTGTTTTCATACCCTGTGGGAACAAAGATTCAAGCTGGTGAGGTGTGGCTGGGGAGAAGTGCCGGAGCCTGGGAGTTCTTGTTCTCTGAGCAGGTATGGCTCAGATGGACCCGCTCAGCGTGGCCGCGCGCCTCTGACGTGCTCCAGCGGCAGCTCTCTGGACGGCCCTTCGGTTTTTACACTCAAACCGTCACTGTGGAGGCCAATTCTGAGGGTGGCTTTAATGATGTGAAAACAAGACCCTTGAGATTTGTGGCGCACTTTGCAGACCACTAAGCAACCATCAGAAGGTAGCAATTGTTAAGCCGTTCCCAAGTTATACCGATTTTCTTCCTGGGATTTACAGCGTAGAAGCTCTCATCCCGTAGTGGGCTAAGGATAGGCCAGTGCCCAGGAATGTGTGGTGGGCTTTTTAAATAAGCAAGGGAAAATAAGGAATGCTCCTGTTTGCTTTGGAGAGGCGAAGCCTCGAGAATAGCCCTCTGTGCTTTAGCCTGGAGCGGATTTTACTTTGGATGAGTGTGCTGTTCTCTCGTCCCATTGCTGGCATACGTGCACGTACCGAGGACATGATTTCAAACACGTGTTGTCACAGAAGCTGCCCCTGTTTCTAAGTGTGTGCATAGACTAGGTCAGTCCCTGGCTGGGTTTCATACCTGCTGGCTTTGTGGCCTGGTCTGCCCTAGGGAAGGCTGGTGTGCCTCTGTTGCTGCTGGGCAAACAGGAGCCAAGCCAGGACCATCCGTGCAACCTGGGGGCTCGGCTGCAAGCGTGATTTGCAAACATGCGCAGAACTCCTCTGGCACAGATCATTTGCAGGTTTGGGATGTTGCTGGGGAGGAGATTGGTTTTTATTTTCTTATTTGCTTGTCCTGGAAGGAGGTGGTATGTTGTGGGGTTGATTGGCTTTTTTTTGGTTTTGGCGTGGTTTTTTTGGTGTGGTTTTTTGGTTTGGTTTTTTTTTTTTTTTCCTATTTCTATTTGTTTCCCCTTCTCCCCTCACAACTTCACAGTATCTGATGTTTAGGAATTCAAAGTGGTGATACCTCCTTCTCCTCTTGCCCCTGAATCACACTTTGGGGTTTCATTAACTCTCCCTGGCCATCTATGAGTCAGGAGACGAGATGTTCTCTGCAGCCAAGAGAAAGACAATAAATGCTTCTGGAGGGTCACTGGTTCCTAGAGATGATCTTCCTCTGCTTGTTGTAGGGGGAGGCTGGACACCTGATGTGGGGACAGGTGGAGCATGGAAGTGAACTTAACATGTAGTGTTAACATTTGGGCTTGTGTGGACCTTTTAGGAGGAAGCTGTGGGAGTTCCACCAAATTACGGAGACTGGTGTGGAAGAGAGCTGCAGAGCTTCATCAGGCCCCCTGTGAAGACCAGGCCAGGCGATAGCCTTCATCTTGCATGGTTTTGGGTGTTTGAGGCAGCTGCAAGGTGTCCGGGCAGGTCCTTCTGGGTACGGACGTTCGGACTTGGTGACGTTCCTGGGAAACGTCTTTCATCTTGACTCTGTCGGCTTGTCAGCCCGGCCTGAGTCTGCGCCTTCACTGAGGGCTGGCTCCTGCTTTTCAGGCTGTCAAGCTGGAGGCTTAGCTTGCTTTTTGAGGACATGGGTGGTCCAGCTGCCTGCCTAAGCTTGCTGTCAGCTGGGGAGCATCCACAGGCACTCTCGTAGGAGAGCAGAGCACAGCCTGCATGGGCAGAGCTGTCAGCATCGCTCTGCCCTCCATGGAGATGCTTGTTTTGAAGAAGGGAATAGCCAAAGCTCTTTTTTTCTTTCTTTTTTCCTATAGATCTGGCTGTCTTACAGAGAGTAGAACCTGCATTCTCATTCCTGGTTTTTGAGATGAAACATAGTCTGAGCAATGAGAGAAATAGGCTTTAAAATAATAAACTGGTGAGAAGGTTTGAGAGCGTAATGACACGGAGCTAACGCTATCAGGACAAACCCATTCTTTATCATAGAATCACAGAATGGTTCGGGTTGGAAGGGACCTTCAAGATCACCTCGTTCCAACCCCCTGCCCTGGGCAGGGACACCTCCCACCAGCCCAGGTTGCTCCAAGCCCCGTCCAACCTGGCCTTGAACCCCTCCAGGGATGGGGCAGCCACAGCTGCTCTGGGCAACCTGGGCCAGGGGCTCCCTAGCCCATAGTGAAAAATTTCTTCCTAATATCTCATCTAAATCTCCCCTCTTTCAGCTTAAAACTGTTCCCCCTCGTGCCATGGCTCCCCTCCCTGCTCCAGAGTCCCTCCCCAGCTTTCCTGGAGCCCCTTTAGGTTCTGGAAGGGGCTGGAAGGTCTCCCCAGAGCCTTCTCCAGGCTGAACTCCCACAACTGTATCAGCCTGTCCTCCCAGCAGAGGGGCTCCAGCCCTCGGATCATCTTCGTGGCCTCCTCTGGACTCACTCCAACAGGTCCGTGTCCTCCTTATGTTGGGGGCCCCAGAGCTGGGGAGAAGAGCCCCAGAGCAGCTTGTCTTTATGCAGAAGCCCTCTGACATTGGACTGGGGCCATACGAATTTAAGGTAAATCCTGGAGGAACTGGGACATAGCTAATGCTGCTGTAGTTCTTTCTGTCCCCTAAACTGACTCTGCTGATGGTAACGTGAATAACCGGCATTATTCCTTGCTTTCAAGGCTGTGATGAATGACTGGCTTAACTTTTTCTTTATGTTTAAAGCCTCTCAGTCTAATTGTCATTTGTCAAAAGTGAGGATAGCAAAAGGATTGTATCTTACAGCCTAACTTAATGTCTATTTCATGCTGTTTCTCCTTTGTCCAAGTGGGATCACCTCTCATCCCAGATAAATGAAAGTTGATTGTGCGCAGCTAACACCTTTACAAGGCAACAAATATATTCAGTAATCACAAGAAAGGAGGTGTATGTTTTTAAGTACTGGTTCTGATTCCTGTGGTAGATTTGTTAGATAAAGATGAAATAAAAGTATGTTCTGCTTTGAAAATTGTGTAAGGAGCTTGTCCTATGTTAAATAGTGCACAAGTCACTGGTTGCAAAACATGACGTTGTAATCTTAGAGGCACAGAAAGAAGAAATCATCACATTTAAGAGGGGATTCCTGGCTTTCTGAAAGGGTCTTAGACCTGGTTTAGACCTGGGATGGCTTATAAAAACTTGTAGCGTCTCACCACGTTTTTGTGAAGCGTGATGGTGGATGATGCTGACTTTGGTGGAATGGTGTGCATTTATAACATCATGTGTGTATGGTTCTGCATTTGCAAGGCTGGATCTTTCATTTGGAACAATTGTTCACCGCGGCAAGTTTTCAAACTTTCAGATTTTTGCAAGCAACTGCTTAATTAGTAATTCTTTGTTATTCTTCCCTGCACTGCGAACTGCAAAGTAAGCACGCAAACTAGCTGAGAGGGCACAGGCTTCATGAAGGGAGAACTGGAATTTGATGACTCTTTTATTTTCACTGTTCCTACCTTTATTTTTAAGTGGATAATTGTAGATTTTAAAAGCAGGAGAATAATTAACATGGGTGTTGATTACTTCCTTTTAAATCTTTTAGAAGCTAGTTATAGAGATGCTTTCAAAATAAATGTTTCCTGAACTCGTTTTAGGATTCTTTTTTGGGGTTGCTCTGATTTTTAAAAAAAAAAAAAAACAAAAAGCTTTTCAAGCACACTTGGCCACTATGCTCGCATTCCTTTGTAATTTGGGGGAAAGTGAAATGCATTAATAAAAAAACCCACTTCTGCTGCTGTCTCTAAATGGTTTTGTCCGTCCAGGAGCCTACATTTAGTCATCTGGGTCTGCAAATGTTGCTTGTTTCCTCTGATTAGCAATAAGCTGCTTTTATGGTTACGCTGAAATCATTTTAACACAAAGTTGGTCGATAAGTCTGTCTTTGTCATTTTAAACCGGGGCCTGATTCATTGTCAAAGCTCTCCTTTGTGCTTATGGCTGCAGAAGTATCCAAAGCAACGAGGCGAGCTGGATGCGGGTCCCTCTCCAAATTCCTCCTTGCATGAGTAATAGTTAGTCACAAACCCAGTGCCGCTGTCCTTGCCTTAGTCACCGGGCCCATGCAGTCACTCCTCGCTGTCCTTTATGCCCAGCAGCTCTGGGGAGGGGGGATTATCTGTGCCCGATAAACCTCTCTCCGGCCCCCATCTCCTTCATCTCGCCTGGGGAGAACAGGAAACGATTATTTAGAAAGCATGCTCCTGCATGTGGGAGACCTGACCCAGCCCTGAGTCAGCTTTGTAAAGCCACACCTTGCTCGCCAGGTATGTGAGGAGGCTGTCACGACTTCCTGCTGGCCCCGCTGCCCGGGTCGCTCCTCTCCTCCGTCTGTAAATGTGTTCCTAGCGGGGATGTGGCCGCTTTCTGCCTGCGAGGCAGCCGGGCTCAAGGGTGTCTGAGTTAGGGGGCGATGCCGGTTAGGTGGGAGTTTACATCATCTTTTCCTTGCTGATTGGTCGAGTCTTTGAAATTTATAAAAGTAAATTTTCTGTTTAAAATGGCCTTGTTTGGCCAGGACTGCAAGAGATGAAAGGTGTGGTATGATTTTGCAAAAGTGATATTGCTAGGAGGTATTCTGATGAGCCATACTGGCTCTGCCGGACCATAGAAACCAAAGCACCAAATTAGGGAACTTAACATATTTTGCAAGAGACAGTTTGGTGAGGGACATTTCCGCCAAAGCAAAACGTGGGGATTTTCAGAATCTGGGTGAGTTTTCCCTTCACAAGTTATCATAGAATGGTTTAGGTTGGAAAGGACTGTAAAGGCCATCTCATTCCCACCCCCCTGCCCTGGGCAGGGACACCTCCCACCAGCCCAGGTGGCTCCAAGCCCTGTCCAACCTGGCCTTGAACCCCTCCAGGGATGGGGCAGCCACAGCTGCTCTGGGCAACCTGGGCCAGGGGCTCACCACCCGCACAGCAAAGAATTTCTTCCTCATATCTCATCTCAATCTCCCCTCTTCCAGTTGAAAACCCTTCCCCCTTGTGCCATGGCTCCCCTCCCTGCTCCAGAGTCCCTCCCCAGCTTTCCTGGAGCCCCTTTAGGGACTGGAAGGGGCTGGAAGGTCTCCCTGGAGCTTTCTCTTCTCCAGGCTGAACCCCCCCCAACCATATCAGCCTGTCCTCCCAGCAGAGGGGCTCCAGCCCTCGGATCATCTTCGTGGCCTCCTCTGGACCCACTCCAACAGGTCCATGTCCTTCTTGTGTTGAGGGCTCCAGAGCTGGATGCAGTACTCCAGGTGGGGTCTCAACAGAGCAGAGCAGAGGGTCAGAATCCCCCACCTCGCCCTGCTGGCCACTCCTTATGATGCAGCCCAGGCTGCGGTTGGCTTTCTGGGCTGCCAGCACGCGTTGCCAGCTCATGTTGAGTTTCTCATCTACCAACACCCCCAAGTCCTTCTCCTCAGGGCTGCTCTCCATCCGTTCTCTGTCGAGTCTGTATTTGTGCTTGGGCTTGCCCTGACCCAGGTACAGGACCTTGCACTTGGCCTCGTTGAGCTTCCTGAGGTTCACATGGGCCCACCTCTCCAGCCTGTCCAGGTCCCTCTCTGTTTGACCCGGCTCTGCTGTCGCAAATCTGGTTAAGGTACAGTATCTGAGTTGAAGCCTCGTGCCTCTAAGAACTCTCTAAATGGGTGATTTTGCTAAGAAGGGGTGTCCCTGAAGGAATCCCCTAGAGTGATAATACATTTCTGCTGCCATCTACTGAAAGGTTCCCAGTTGGCTTGCTTTTCTTGTAGTTAACATCAGGCAAGGGTGCAAGAGTTCACTGGAATAATCCATCATTTCCCGGTCACGGAGAGCAGCTGTCGCCACCTCTGCTGAAAATGCTGTCCTGTGGCTGAGACAGCAGGTACAGGCAGCGTGCTCCCAGCCCTGCTGAGGACGGAAAGGCTGCTCTGCAGGCACGTTTCCTTGCTTGTTCTGTTGCCCCTCCTTCTCTTGATTGTGGTCTCCCTTGGTACCAAGTGCGGGAAGCAGCGGGCGCTTTTCCAAATTAGCTTTTTCGGAGTACGTTTCTCAGGGTTTCAAGGTGCTGTGGTAAGGATGGGGGAAGCCCTGCTGGCTGGGCTGTAGGTCGGATTTATACATGATGAAGGGGGGTTTGCACGAGCAGCTTTTTAAGCCGGTGCTTCTAAAGATCCACCTGACTTGGCAGGTGCCCTTGCGTGCTTGGTGTCTTCTCCAGTCTAATCCAGATGGGTTTGAAGTGACCGAGGGTCCCCGTTACCTTCTGGAAAGAATAGCTAAGGGAAAACCCAGGGATCTGAATCATCATTTCTCCTCTTAGGTAAGTGTCATCATCGTGCTGCTTCTGTCAGCAGCTGTCATCAGAAACCAGCTGGGCTCCCTTCCTATTGCAGTTCGCTCGCTCTTGAGCAAACTCTGGGCAACTTCCTGAGAGCAATAACTCTGCTTGGAAAGTCTGGAAGCGGATCTAAATATTTGGTGGTTGCTGTAGCGTGGTGATTCCGAATGTGTACATGCGCCACAGGGTTGCACTGGGCGAGGAGCAGTGATGGGTGGGCCCCTCGGGGCGCAGGGCTGCCTGCTGACCCACCCCGCCCCATTGCTGGTGCCCACTATTGCAGGTTCTTTTTTGCCGGTTCTTTCCGTTTGCAGGTGTATGGGTTCCAAGTGAAATCCTGTTAAACAGAGCGCGCGTCCTGGGCGCATCATCTTCCGCGATCTCAGGCTGACCAAAATGTTTCGCTTGCCCACGGCGCGTGTGATGACAGCTCGGTGTCCTGTTCACCGGCAAGGGGTGTTTGGACAATTCCAGCCGCCCTTAACGGCAGCGGTGGCCTCGAGAGCGAGGGCAGCTCATGCTGCTGCCTGGCCCCCAGCGTGTGGGCAGCACAGCTTGCTTTCCTCTCAGGGAAGATCCTTCCCCAGACACGCGTGTGCTTCCAGCTCTGTCTCAGGATCTGCTGTTCGCTTTCCCAAAGAGTGCGCACACAGAGCCCTCAAGGAATGCCAAAAATGACCCGGGTTAACTTTGGGAGATACAGAAACTCTCGGCTAGCAGGTTTATTGAGACGATGTCACAAGATGAGTTGTATCAGGACTCCCGTTTGAGGCACTGCATCATGCCTGAAGACTCTACAGCATTCCTCGACGAAAGCCGCCTGAGCGTGAGAGCGGGATGCCAGCATCTGGCGGCTGGTAGCCAAGTGGGCTGTGAGCTGTGGGGAAGGGAAGCGTCCTTTGGGAAGAAACCTGCCCGCTTGTTTCATCCTCACAAGTTGGATGTAAAACAAGCTTGTAGAAAACCAGTTTTAAATAAATAAAGGCGGACATAAGAACACGTTGCAATACCAGATCCTTAAATTTCCATGGTGACATTTTTGTTTGGGTTTAAGCATATTTGTGTGTGCAGGTCAGAGTTTGAAGCTCTCTTTCTCTTGCTGAGGTGAAGAGAAGGAAGTGGAATTTGACGAGCAACAGGAGTAGATGCTGAGTGAGAAACCGCTATTCGAAACAGGAAATTCACCTGTGAGCACGAGGTGTAATGCAGCACGCACAAGCTGTTGCTGCTGTGTACTGGTGTCCTGCTGAGAGTGGAAGTGCTGTTTTGGCTTTTGGAGCTGAGCGTGCGTGCTGTGAGACACTGCGCGGAACCGCCAGCTCTAGACAAGGCTCCGCAGGCACGCGGGTCTGGCCACTGGTTGCCCGGCTCTCGGTAAAGGCAGAGGTGTCTGAATCACAGCGCTGGGAGAAATATGTTGCTTTGATCATCGAAAGCCTGTCCGAGAGGAGCTGATTAATAGTTTTTTCTTGCTGTGGAATCTGTGGATGCTGGCTCTTTAATCTGCCAGGAATGTAAGGTCTGGATGCATCATCCAGCGAAGCACCGGCCGCGCTGGTGGCGTGATGCAATGGGAACGGAGGTGGGAGGCTTGTGCAGGAGGTGATTTCCCACTGTGTCAAAAGGCCACGGGCCACGTCTGTTAACCACAACTCCTTTTCTTCTTCGGGGCGTGAACTGTAATTGTCTTTGCATTAAATCTAGTATTTCCGCAGCTGCTGCCAAAAGCAAATAGCGCAGAGCTGGTCAGGGCGCAAGTGCTGCTGGTGGCAGGGGTTGAAGTGCAGGGAGAGCCGTGGTAGGGGATGATGGCGGGAGCGAGTATTTATGGCGTTGCTCTTGCCGTAAGCACCAGTGCCAGGGCACAGGCTCGCTGCCCCTGCGCAGGTCGGTAAGAAGTGAGCGCAGCCAAGGGATGGCTTGTGGGTGCTGCCGCGGGTAGCCGCTGCCTGGGGCCGGTCAAGCTGGTGCTTCCAAGAGCTCGCGCTTCCTCCGGAGGTGAAGCGAAGAGGCAGCGGGGGCTGGCAGCAGCCGCACAGAGCCGTTGCCTGCAGCTGCCTAGTGCTGCCTGAGAGCAGAGCACCTTGGCAGCAGCGTTGCAGCCCCCCATCCTCGCTGGGGTTACGGGGTCCCGCGCGAGGCAGCTGCCCTCCCCTCCCCTCCGCAGGCTGGGGTTGGTGGTGCGCTCCCCGCCAGGCCGTGCGGCTCCTCCTGGGAAGGGTTCCTGGGAGACGGACACGCGTTGCCTGTCGGATGGGGCTGCGTGAGCAGCCAGTCCTATTTTAGTCTGCGTCTCTGGTCACAGGGGAGACAGCGCTTTTACTCTGCGTAGCTAAACTGAACCCTGGCACAGGTTAGCCCCTTGCCCCATGCAACTGCTTTCGGAAGGCTGGAGGAAGGCTTGGAAGTGGGGAAGGCTCCCAAGAGCTGGGAGGGGAGAGCAAGGGCCGGGCTTGGTGGCACCATGTGCGGGAGAGCCTCAGAGCTCCTCGGGGGTGCTGGCAGCTCCAGCTGGTAGGTTTGGCTCTGCTGCCCCTAGGAGGGTTCTTGGGAATCTCTTCTCGCCCTCCATCTCCGTGCCAGGCAGCCATTAGCATGGCAAACCTACTTCCAGAAAGCAGATTTAGGTGAGAACGTTTCCTTGGGGGCTAGTTTTCAGACAGATCATCAGGGCTGTGGTTTGTTTTGCTCCCGAGTGCTGCAGCCCTTCCTGGCTGGGGACGGTGACTGTTGTTGGCAGCAGGATTAGTTTAAAGGAATTTGGAAACTCCAGGCTGGGAGGCATTGGCTGCACTGGCTTTTTGAGGGCATCTTGCTGCACTTTTGCACCCTGTCGTGTTCTGCACGTGGCCCAGACCTCGCTAGCCTGTCACGGTAGCTGTGTGTTGTTCTCACGTCCCAGTGCAGGTGGCAGTGCCCTTCCTGCGCGGGGACAGCATGGGGCAGGAGGAGATTGAGGGACTGTCACCGCAAATAAGGGTTTGGATGAGAACTGGTGGGTGGCCTGTGGCGGGAACGAGTGAGGGTGGCAAGAGCTTGATCCTGCGCCGGAGCAGGGCAGCTGGCTTGATTTCAGAGCGCGTGTGAAGCGTGCTGCCTGCCTGGAAAGCTGTAGCTGCGAATCCCGCTTCCTTCGAGGCGGCCTCCGGCTCCCCTTCCTCGCTGCTGCAGCAGAGAGGCTTCTTGCACGCTGCCAGGACCGGCAACCTCAGGTCCTTCCTCCCTGCGTGGGAGCCGCCGTGTGTGGGTCAGGGAAACAAAGTGATGTTTCGGAAACCTCCGAAAGCCGCAGGGGGCCAGAGGCCGGTGGGGAGGGTGTGCTCGCTGCTCCGGCCAAGCGGGTGTTGGGAAGCTGTGCCTCTTAAGTAAGTTTATTAAGAATTGTATTTTGCAGTGCGGTAAATAAATCGCTAGCCAGTGGATGTGGCAATCGTGAACCAGAAGGAGGAACCGGTCC
Organism: Rynchops niger; assembly: GCA_013400035.1. Taxonomy (NCBI): domain Eukaryota; kingdom Metazoa; phylum Chordata; class Aves; order Charadriiformes; family Laridae; genus Rynchops; species Rynchops niger. Next base: position 199,299 of record VXBH01000177.1, read on the forward strand.
CTCGCTGCAGCCAGAGACACCGGCTGACAGACCAGCCTCTTCCCGCCGTCCTGTCTGCGTTTCCTCCTTCCCCACCTCCCCACACTCCTTGCGTAACTGCTGGGCAGCCGCCAGCACCCCGTGGCACTGCCCATCCTCGCTGCAGCGCACGGCCCCGTTCGTAAGCCGTTGAGTTTGGGCTTTTCTGGGAGCTGAGTGGAGTGTGTCACCTTTGCCCCATCACCTTCCCGAAGCAAGTCTCCTTTCTCGGTCCTACCCCGAGACTCCGTGACTCAGGCGGTGGTGGTTTCTCCTGCTGGTTGGGGTACTCACTTCGTCTGGCCGGAGGCCCGCGGGAGCTGCTGGGTGGGGGAGCGGGGACAGCTTACGGCCCCGCGGGTGTGGGGAGCGGGCAGGGGCTCGCGGGTTGTGCGGCCTCTGAAGTCAGTGGCTTGCCATGCAGGGCCAGCGTGCTGCCGTGTCCCGTTGGGCTCCTGACTGGCGAGCACTGGACTTGTGTTAAAGCTAATACCAGAGGCTGCGGGCAGTAGCAGCCTTTGCTTTCACGAGGGACCAAAGCCAGCAGCACAGTTCTGGTATTGCACTGGCAATTTGCTTCTAGCTGCACTTCTCTTGGGCACGGCAACTGAGAACTAACACTTGGAGCGGCAAACGCGCCTTCACGGGAAAATATATGCAGCTAATGGAGTGACGGGCCAAACCCTAGCAGGCACGGGCTGGCCCGGAACGTGGGGTCAGAGGATATTGGGTTAACTAGGGCTGCAGGGCAACACCGAAAGAAAGCCTGTGAGTTCGGGGAAGCTTGGAGGTGGGGTTTGGAAGGCTTGGGTAGCATTCCTCCCACAGGGAGCAGGTCCCACCAGCCTGGCAAATCTGGCTGGACCAGCACAGCCTCCAGGGTGAGTTAAGAGCTGTGCTGCCAGGCCGTCTCTGGGAGTAGGCAGAGTGTGTCAGCCGGCTTGCTCACGGCGCTGCTCCTGGCACGGCGCACCAGGCAGAGATGGAGTTTCCTGTCTAGACCCCGGTAATCACGGTGAGGAGGGGTTTGCACGCAAGCCCCCGCTCTTTCTCCTGTGATTAACGAAGCAGAAACCAGGCCGCAGCACCTTGGGAAGGAACACCTCGCGTCGCGGAAGGCGCAGTGACCGTCTGCTCCTCGGTTCGGGCTGTTAGTCAGATGGGAAGCAGCTGCCATGCTGGCTCCCTGCTGCCGGCCTGCAGGAGAGCTTGGGAAGTTTGCAGCCCCCCCCCACCCCCTAGTGCAGGGTTTCCCTTGATGCTCAATGGATGCTGCTTGAGCCGGGGGATGAGCCTCCCTGGAGCCTACTTTCGGGAGGTAGGAGTAAAAAGCTTCAGGACCAGCCCAGGTCTTGCCCCAGAAACTGACCGAGGAGAGCGATTGAGGGTCATAGAAATTCCCTGAAGCTTCGCCTGCCTGGGACTGCAGGTCGCGCTTAAGTAAGGAACTGGTATTAAACCACGTCCCTTTGCCCTGGGCTGCCTAGCTCCGGCCCCGCTGCTCCCCCGGGGAGGCCGGAGCACGCCCCTGCGCAGGAGTGGGCAAGCGCAGGTCCACGTGGGCCACACGAACGCCCGCCTTAGCGCTCAGGGTCCCTCGTCCTTGGGAAAGCGGGCTCCAAACGGTCTCCAGCGTGGCTTCCTAGCCGGGGAGGTTTGAAATCCCACTGTGCCAGGAGAGAGCTGTCGTTCGCAGACTGCCGGCTCCTCGGCTGCACGTGGGGTCCCTGCGCGGCAGCCGGGCCTGGCTCTGCCGGCGTCGCTGCTGGGACCAGCCTGCCTGCGGAGAGCAGCTCTCTGGGAATGCCTCTTGCTGCCTGGTGGGCACAAGGGGCAGCGGAGAGGACAGAAAGCTACAACCGTTCCGTAGGCTAATCGAATTGCATTAAAAAGAAAATGTTTTTGTAATAAACGAGCGTGCAGAAGCCAGCTCTGCCCCTCTCCTCCGGTGAGGGGGGTGAGGTGGAGCTCAGACCCACGCAGGTTTTCCGGGACCTGTCTCCCCTCGCAAGCCTTCAGATTCGCTTCCTTGGATGTGAAATCCCTCAGTGTCTGTCCGGGCAGCGTGAGAGCGGCGCGGCGGTGGCAGAAGTCCTGCTCGGGTGTCAGCGAGCCGTTGGCAGGAGGAACCAACCCGCCCTGCGCCTCCTCTCCCAGCGGTTTCCTGAAAAGCAGCTCTTGTAAGCGAGAGGGCTCCCACGTGCCTGGGGACCGCCTGAGAGGGACAAGCAGCCCTTTGCCGTACCCACGGCCCTAGCTGTCGCTAACAACCTTTACTGTTTAACTAAAAGCCCTTTCGTATTTAGAAACGGGGCTGGAAGAGACGTCCTCCCGGCGCGGGCGTTTCAGCCGGGCGCACGGAAGCGGCACTGCAGGTCTGCTGCGAGGGGACGGGGCGGGGGGCGACGGCAGCAGGACTGTCCCGTCTGCTAATCGGTTGTCTTTTGGCGTTACGGGTCCCGGCCTTGCAGGGGGAGCTCGTTGCCAGCCGGCAGCGGTCGTGCTCACACGCGCGGGCTCACACGCAGCCCCTCGGGCTGTGTGTCCCCCCCCCGCAGCACGGGCTTTTGCTGCCCTCTGCGCCCATGGGCGCTGCTCTGCGCCAGCCAGCTGGCAGCTGGGGGAGCGCCCCAGAGCAGCGGGTGTTTGTAGCCTTTCCGCCAGCCCCCCCCCAGCATGGCTGAGCGGTGCCGAGGACCTTGGCTGTGCCCCTTCTGCGGTCCTTGGTGGGGCTGGTGGGCTTTGGAAGTCATTCAGGCCATGTTGGGCTGCTCTGCCTGGGGCTGGGGGGGCGGTTGGTGGAGCCCAGGGCAGGATGCTGCAGGCCGTGGCCTGAACTCCCGTAATTTAATA
>VXBH01000177.1:203919-236346 GCA_013400035.1 Rynchops niger
ACGCGCGCTCAGCAGGGAGCCCTCACCCAGGACAGAGTTTAAATGGAATTTACTGAGATTGGACAGACTGCGCTGCCCAGGCCCTGGCCAAGTGTACCCACCAGCTGGGCGTTAACACCCCATGGTCCTTTCAGCCCCATCCCTCGCTATTTTTTTCACACGCGTTCCTCCCAAAAATCACCTGCACCCCTGGCTGCACCTCCACCACACATCCCATAGCAAGTCCCGTGCAATCCCAGACAGCTTTTCCCTGCGTTCCCCTGTGTCCCACCCCAGACATCAACCCCTTATTCCACAAGGCGCTCTGGAGTGCTGCGCTGGGTCGCGCAGGGGAGAGGACACAGCCCGGGCACGGGGCAGAAGCTTTCTGGGAAAGACCCTGGACAAGGTCCTCTGGTGTCCTTGGGCTGGGTTCCTGCCTGCCATTGTGCCCGTGGAATCCTCTGGGCTCGTGGCTGGGGCTGTGGGGCGCTGACTGTCCCTGTGATGGGTCTGGGACGCGCCTGGCTGGGGGTTACGTGGGCTCCCCCCGCCCCTCACTGGGTCTCTGAGCGTCCGTGTGGGTGTGCAGAGCTGCTTCAGCCCACGCCTGCCCACCAGCGCTCCCCTCTGCTGCTGCCCAACCTTGGCTCCGGTGCTGGCTGGCCTCTGCCAGCTGCCACCCTTGGCAGCACCCAGCAGGGTGGGGGGACATCCAGACCAGGTGTCCATGTCCCCATCCCCATCCCATCCTGTCCTCACCGCCCCGCATTTCGGTCCTGGGGCAGGGTGCGTCAGCCCACAGCTGGGCAGGGGCTGCCTTGCGCTGGGGTGAGCTGAGCATCACCCCCTGCCCTGCTCCAGTGCTGGCACGGGGACAGGTGGTGTCCAGTCTCGCTGCGTGGCCCGGGTGGGGGGCACGACACAGGTGGAGTCCCCTCTTCTCCAGCACCCCCAGCCCAGGTTCTGTTCCCCATAGCCCCAGGCAGCTGAGCTGCCCCCTTGCATGGTGCGGGGTGGCTGGCCCCCACAGCAGCCCTTCCAGCTGGAATGTGGGCGATGTGCTGTCCCCAGGCACTGTGGCATGGGGCGGGGGTGGGTGGTGGTGGGGGTGGTGGTATGTGCTGCTGCAGCCACATCAATCACCACATCAGCCCAGGCCCCGCTTGGTTGGTGTTCGTGGTGCTGGCACCTGCCAGAGCAGGAGGCAGGGACCAGCAAACGCGACACCGCACCCCCTTCTTCCCAGGCTGGGGGGACGTGGCTCCAGGCCAGCTCCTGCCTGAGGCAGGGCAAGAACCAGCCCGTGGCTGGGGTGACCGCACAGGGCCGGGGGGGNCCAGGACTGGGGGGGGGGCTGGAGGGAGGGGGCAGGCAGGGGCATGGGCGCAGGGCAGCTCAACACTCCACTTTTAACCCCCTGCCAAGGCAGGGTGAGCCAGGGACCACCCTGCTGAGCCCCGATGGCTGCCGAGCTGCCAGGGAGGTGACAGAGTGACCGCAAAGGTGACAGTGACCGTTCCTGGGGCAGGGAGCCTCTGGCAGCAGAGCTGAGCTTAGCGCTGCAGCCTGCCTGGGGGGCTCGAAGGCTCCAGGGATCCTCACCGACCCAAATCGAATTGTCTTGCTCCAGACCAGAGCCCCAAAAGTGCACTTCTAAGACCCAAGCGGAGGCGTACAGAGTGCTGGGCTGTGCCAGAGGCGGCAGACACCCGCTCAGGAGGGAACTCCCAGACACTAAAGCGCAGAGGAACCCACTGAGGTGCCTTGTGAGGCCTGAGCAAGCCTCGCGGCATGGCACCCGCGGCCCTGCCACGCAGTTGGCAGCTAAACCCTGTCCCTGCTTGGGTTCCTTCAGGCCTGGATGGCCCTGCAGGAGCCGGGGAGCAGAGCCTTAGGGTCCAGACAAGCCCAACCCTCCTTTAGCTTGGGCCACCCTTCCCTCTCCTGGCACTTGCTGCCAGGTCTCAGGGGCTGATGATGGATCTCAGGGGGATGACGAACCGCCGCCCAGAACCCCTGAGTGGGACTCGTCCTCCCCCAGGAGCCGCTGGCACACACGCAGCAGCTCAGCACGCGCTTCACCCGGCTCTCTGCCGACCCAGAAGGGGACCTGCCTGTCCAGCCCTGAGTAAGCAGAGGGACGAAAACCCGCCTGAGCTGCTGTGCGCAGGACGAGGGCAGCGGTGGGGTCAGACACAGGCGCTCTGCCCTCCCCAGCCCTGCAGGGCTCACAGAGCTCTCTGGGCAGCAGGTTGCTGCAGAAAATGCCCCAGATGCTGCTAAGAGCAGGGCCAGACCCCCCCAGCCCAGGCCTCCGCCAGGCGTGGGGGTACGAACTTCTGCAGCGAAGCTGCTCGAAGCCAAGACCATTGTTGCTGCAGAGCCAGCACAGGCGGGAGGCTGAGAACAGACAGTGACGGGGGACGCACACCCTCTACGGGCCAGATTTATTGAAACAGGCGGGAGCTAGCAAAGAAAATCAACGGTTGCCTTTAATTATTGCGTATATCTTCATTTCTAGGACTAGGAAAATTTCAACTGATAAATATACATTTCATCAGAATGCCTTTGGCTGAAATACACCATTAGCACATTCTTCAAAGTTACAACAAAAGTCTTAGAAACGTTAAAAAGGGATTTTTTTCCTTTACTAAAATAAAGGAGTGCACCCCCCACCCCGACAAGGCGCTAGGACTGACAGACGGGAAGTCGTGGCTGCGCAAAGCAGAGCGTTGATTACAGTAACAGAAAGAAGTCAGGAGAGGAGTGGGGAGCCTGCATAGCACTCGGTGAGAGGTACGGGAGGCGGCTGCAGCGGAGTCAGGTCAGCATGTCCCACAGGCAGCAGCAGCAAAGCGCGGTCCAGCACGCCGTCAGGCAGGCGCTCTCGCCCGTGTCGTCCCTCCGCCGCTCCTCCACGACGTACACTGCGGGGACAGGAGAGCTCAGTCAGTCAAAAGAGCGGTGCAAGAACGCCTGCGGCGTCCAACCAACCCTGTCTGCCGGCCCCGGCCCCCTCCTGTCACCGCAGCACCCCTTGGGCAGGAAGGGTCCCCGGGGGAAGCGCTTCTTTCCGCAGCCGATGCCAGGCAGGGTCTCGACACAAGCAGCCGGTGCAGGTCAGCCAGGACCGGACTCCTGTTACGTCACGTACAGTTATTGAGCAAGAAAACAGGCTCAGCCTGGACAGCCCCCGCCCTGAGCGAGCCGCCCCCCCCGGAGCGCCGGTGCTTCCCTGCCTGCCCCACTGCCCTCTGGCTCCCCCTCACCCACCGCAGGCCCATCACACCCAGAACTGCAGCAGTTTCCTCCCTTCACGCTTTCTCGGGTCTGTTTGCTGTGCCCCAGGCAGGCAGCCGGTGCTTTCAGTCGCATAGCTGGTGGCGGGGTGTTGACAGGCAGAGGCCTGGGCAGGAGACAGCTCATGCCATCATGCCACAGCCTGCTTTGGGCTCAGAAAAACGTTTTTACCCCTTCGTTCCTTCAGTTTTCTCAAGAAAAATGGGTGGAGGATGATGTGCACTGCACTGGCCACTGCACGGCACCACTGCCCATCCTGCCCTCCAAGGCGCCGCAGCGGCCCGGGCGCATTCGCTCACAGCGATGGTGACATTGCCTTGCCCCAGGCCCGTCGGGGGTGGAAGCGCATCTCTTCTCCAAACAACCCCAGAAGGAGGTGGCAGCGCGCTGCAGTGCTGTGACAGGCTGCGCTGGAGCAGGAGAGGTGCCATGTGCTCTCCTCCCCCAGGAGCTGCTGGCCCCACCTGCCCGTGCAGAGCCAGAGCAGGCGCCTCCAAGCAGGAGCAGGCGGGGGCCTGGTGGAAACCTGGCTGCCACGCACAGCCCAGGGCGCTGCGGGCTGTGGGGCTGCACGACCCCCTCCCCACAACCCGCGGCCAGGGCCAGCAGCACTGCCCCACCGGCGAGGAGCGCTGAACAAGGTCAGTGACGGGAGCCCAGCGCCCTGGCCGCCTCCTGCAATCCAAGAGAGCCTATTCCATCCCGTCCACAGGGTGGACCACAGGCCTGTCCCCGTCCACGGACTCCGGTCAGCCCCTCCTACCTGCCCACAGCCCCAGCCTGTGCTCAGAACAACGCACGGAAGACTTGCAAAGGCTTCACGTTCAAAAGCATGAAGACTTGAGAGCGTACAGCGCTGTATCAACCAGCTTTCTATTCGCTGCCTGCGCTCCCTGGTGAGGTGACCCAAGTCCGCTGGCTCCCGTACACCTCCGTGCGGCGCAAGCTGTCATCACGCGGCCGGTCGGGTCCCCGGAGCAGTGGGCTATAGCGGTCACCGACTGCGCAGCAGCGGGAGAGAAGGGCGCTGTGCCCTGCTGCCCAGCGAAGAAGCTGGCTTAGCAGAGCTGCCCGCACCGTTTCACTTCCCTTCCCCAAGCAGCGCCGCTGGGGGCAGCTGGACACCCTGACGTTGGATCGTTCACCCCCTCCTCGGCCGAGCATTCTCCCCTGCAGCAGCCAGAGCTGCCCTTCTGTCTGGCTTAACGCACCGAGCCACGGTGAGAGAAGCGAGCCCTGGCGCCGCACGACGCCTTCGTGCAAACCCAGTCACACGACCCAGCGGCGCGGGAAGGGCAGCGCTGCACACGACAAGTTCAGCTTGCGAGGACTGAAGGAGGCACTGGCGTGTGTCAGGCTGGGAAAAACCTTCGGGCTTTTTTTCGCCTGGAGGATCCAGGAGCTCTGAACAAGCAGCTAATTCTTTGGTGCCTTTTTTTTTTTTCCCTCTGAGAAGGCCCCGTTACAATAAGTAAAGGCAAAACACATACCAAATGCTCCGACAGCCCTGTTTAAGACGATGACATGCAGTTGTTCGGCAGGGCAGAGTGCAGACACAACAGGCAGAGATGGCCAGGGCTCCTCCCCAGAGCGGGGTACCAGCCATGCTCTCCTGCCTGCGTTCGGGGGGGGGGATGCTCGTCGGCTCCTGCCACCCCTCAGAGTGAACAGCCGAGGGTGCTTTTCCCGCGGCTGCTCAGGAAGCTCCCAAACCAGCTCCCTGCGCCGCAGCTCTCGGTTTGAACCGTCTGCAAGGTGCCAGTCAAAGCTGTCCTGCTTCGGTGCCATGGAGGGCTGGATCCCCGCTGCCAGAGCACTGCCATACCCAAAACTGTGCCCCAGTGCCTTGAGACATCCAGATCCGCACAGCAGAAGGGGTCTGGGAGGATGTCTGGGGGGGGCACCGGTTCCTTGGAGGCAGCAGGGCGACTCTGACCTCCGGAAAACACCAGCGAGAACAGATACCACAGAACCCGCTGCAGAGCGAAGTCCTTGCGGCTTCAGGCTGAGTGAAACCCAGGGCAACACGACGCCCTTCCCTGCCCCAGAAAAAGCTCTGCAGCGTGTGCCGCTCCCAAACCTGGGGGGCAGCGTAAAGGTTACGCTGCTTTGGGGGTGCTTCGCATACTCTCGGCTCCCCTGCTGGAGCGGCCGAAATGGCCCGAGCTCCCACGCTGGCAGCACCCTCTCCCCTGAGCACTAGGGTCTGGCGCTTCCCACCCAGTGCTGGCAGCCCGAGCTGGCCTCCGGCCGTTACCTGCTGACCAGAGGAGGCCACGTCACTGCAACGCAAACCACAGGCTGGGGGGCAGTTACGAGTTTTGGCCACCCCAGTCAAGCCCGTCTTCACCCTGGCTGAAGGTGGCCCCATCTGTAGCCGCAGCAGAGGCACTGTGCGGGGAAGAGCTCTAACACTGCTGCCCTTTCCTGCTCGAGTTTAAAGCAGCGTTACTCGAAGCTACCAAGGAGCGATGCTGAGGCACGCAGAAGACACGAGCTATCAAACGATAGACGAACATCGACAAGTCCTCCATCGTAGCACACCAACCGGTTAGTTGGCACCTTGCAAGGAAGTCGGTGAAATCGAGCCTAGCTGTGTACTTGGCTGGAGGATGGGCCTGTGGAACCTTCCCCACCCCAAAGCAGAGCTGAAACGGGTGCTGCCCTGCGCAATTTATAGCGAGCTGTCCGTGACTGCAGGCACAGGAGAAGAGTTTGCCTGAAGTATGAATGATTAATCCATTAGAAGTTTTAAACTACAGTCAAGCGTTGAGGACACGCTGACAAAGCCGTATAAAGTGCTGTTATGAAACACTTGCTGAAATAGTCCACAACAGGGCTATTCCAAATCTGGGCCTGTGCAATGGGAGAGCGGCGCTTCTACCACGCAGCCGCTCCTGTCGGATGGTGCCTCTCATCACACGTGGGTCACAGCGGCCGCGGGCATCGCTCCTCCCCTGCCAGCAGCACCTCCAGCGGCCGGCGCGGCACCGCTGCTGGCAGCTTGGGCCAGAGAGGCCTGCACTGAACTGGCTGATACGCAGGCACAGCTGGGACAGGAGAAGGGGACAGTAGCCATGTCGAGACCTTTCCAGGACTCACCGTGGCCCTTCTGTTAGAAACAGTGAAAAGCACTGGGAAGAGACCAGGTCCTTGCGCTCTCTTCTGCTAAAAGCCAGAGGTCATTCAGGCACATTGTGGCACAACTACCTTCCTGCAGAAACACTGAGAAAAAGCTGTGTTTTTCCCCACGCAGGGGGCGACGGTACTTTACCGAACCCATTCACCTTCCACGTTCAAGGAAAGCCCCGAAGGAGACCATTTGAAATACACATTTGAGAAGTTGTCGCCTCCCACTGCAGTTTCTCTCCCAGAGGGAGCACGAGTCTCACGAGGGCAGCTCTCAACCAGCGCCGGCTGATGGGAGCTGGTGTCACCTGCTGCTGTGGTTTGAGAGGAAACACAGCCGCCACTGAAAGTTTTCAGTCTTTGAGAGCATCTGGGCAATACTCTGCTAAACAAAACCAACCCACCTTACGGTTTGAGTTCAATGGTCGCTTTCTTTGAAGCTTCATCAGTGCTTCAGAAGTTGTAGCTCTGTTGCTGTCACCAGACAAATTACCTGAGAAGCTTTAAACACAGTCATACAGCATTAAAGCTGAAAAGCTTTTCTCATCAGCCAGCTGGGTGTGGGCGTTACACAGGAGAGGACAAGAGCAGAACAGCTCTCTATCTTATTCACTTACAGCTACCAAAATGCACAGGATAAACAACAGTTCAAAGGAAGGCCAAGCCTCTCCTTAGGCTGGAGACATCCTATTCCGGTCCTCTCATTCCGGACACTGCACAACTGATCATCAGCCTTGGAGCACTAACACAGCGACAGAAGGACTCCAGAGGGCCGTGCCGCCATCCAGCGTGACCCGGACAGGCTGGAGAGCTGGGCAGAGAAGAACCTCATGAGGTTCAACAAGGACAAGTGTAGGGTCCTGCACCCGGGGAGGAAGAATGCTAAGCACCAGTATAGGTTAGGGGTGGACCTGCTGGGAAGCAGTTCTGAGGAGAAGGATCTGGGGGTCCTGGTAGACAGTAAATTATCCATGAGCAATCAATGTGCCCTTGTTGCCAAAAAGGCCAATGGAATCCTGGGCTGCATAGGGAAGAGTGTGGCCAGTAGGTCGAAGGAGGTCATTCTCCCCCTCTACTCTGCACTGGTGAGGCCACAACTGGAATACTGTGTCGTTTTGGGCTCCCCAGTTCAAGAGGGACAGGGAACTGCTGGAGCGAGTCCAGCGAAGGGCAACTAAGATGACTGAGGGACTGGAGCATCTCCCTGATGAGGAAAGGCTGAAGGAGCTGGGACTCTTTAGCCTGGAGAAGAGAAGGCTGAGGGGAGACCTGATTAATGTTTACAAGTATCTAAAGGGTGGGCTGGAGGAGGATGGAGCCAGGCTCTTTTCAGTGGTTCCCAGTGACAGGACGAGGGGCAATGGGCACAAGTTGGAACATGGGAAGTTCCGTTCAAATACACGGAAGAACTTCTTTACGGTGAGGGTGACAGAGCCCTGGCACAGGCTGCCCAGGGAGGGTGTGGAGTCCCTTCTCTGGAGATTTTCAAGACCCGCCTGGATGCATTCCTGAGTGATGTGCTCTGGGCAATCCTGCTCTGGCAGGGGAGTGGGACTGGATGATCTCTAGAGGTCCCTTCCAACTCTGAAGATTCCGTGATTCCGTGAAGGCAACCAAGAGCGTGTGGTAGCACCTTTGTTTGCTCTTCCCACCCTATGCGTTAGCGCTATTTGAAATGCGGAGGATCCCCTGTAAGCAGCCCAGTGAGAGACAGCATAACAGAACCCTAAGCACCTTACTCAAACCTCTGAAAATCCCTTTGGAAGTCTTGCACAGCACATTACTGATGCAAGCCACCCCACCGCTTCCCAACTCACTTCAACCAGCAGCTTTCCATTATCAGAGATCACGTTTTCTACTGGAAGAGCTTTGCCAGCAGAACCCCAACCCAAAATACGTCAATTAAGGGAAGCGCTGGTTTTGTGTGCTTCTTGTCAGAAGCCTAAATGCCTCCAAGATAAGTCGAGCCTTACTGGCGACTTCATTAGCTGCTTTGTGCCTCTCTTTTTGACCAAGGTCAGGTGCTCCAAAGATCTCCCATGGCATGGCGGGGTCCTTGCCACGACGAGCGGATGCCCATTAGCGCTTTGGGACTGGCGGTCCGATACAGAAGAGGAACAAGGGTGATTTCTCTCAGAGGCACTAGGCAGCGCTCAGACTTAGGCTCAAGTTTTGATGCTTCCATTATTTCTTTTAAAACAGGATGGGAGAGGATGTAAGCCGAGCAGACCCTCCCATCTTCTAATCAACCTTAAAGAATGCAGATCACAATGAATCATGCTTGTCCCCAAAATGGTAGTAGTCCCTGTAATCGCACAGTACCAGCCTGCACAACCCAGTGCAAATAACTCCCACTTTGTTTTTAAAACAAACACTACAATACCTTGTCATTTCATGTACAACCTGCTTTATCTTAAGCATACACATTTTGTTTCTTCTCATGCCTAATTTATATGTTAATCATTAGCTCCACGAGGGAAAGGCATGAGCAGTACTTTTCACCCGGTTTGGTATAAACTAAAATCGCGACCTTAGACTGTAGCGCTCCTTATCGCAGTGGGTCTACAAGGACCACAGTACAAGGATACTGCCTTTGATGATAGAACCACCCATCCTGTCCCAGGGCCCAGGCACAGACATCACCGTTACGGTACCCACTTACTTACACGGGGAGCCCTTCCAGAAAGCAGGCTGCGACGCCACCCAAGAGCCCTCGAGCTCCACAAGGCCTCCCAGAAGTCGTCCTGAAGTCAGCGGGGGCCCTGGCCCTTGTCTAGGTATTTCAGGTATGACACCCAGGCAGACAGACAAGCAAGGCAGGGCTCACTTCGGGCAAGCCAAGGGGCAGGCTCAGCCAAGAAGTCCGCTGCCTGGGAAGAAGAGGAGTGCGCGCACCCCCAGCGTCGGCCCAGCCTAGCACCAGCCAGCTGCGGGGACTCCTTCCTCTTCCTAAAGCGAGAGGGCTAGGAGCATGAGAAAAGCAGTAAGTCCTGAGGTTTACTTCTTCTTTAGCTCCAGCTGCGTGCTGGCACTCAGACCCACTCTGCATGCGCACAAGAGGCTTACACTCCTGTTAGGCAAGGCCTGGAGCACGCAAGAGGAAGCGGCAACAGCAGTTTACCAACCGCTGCTACTGCTGACCAAAAGCTCTTCCTGTGGTGTCTGAACAGCTGACTGCCACGGTAACAACTGCTCAGAGCAGAAGTATTAATACCACAGTCTTCTCATCTGGGAGGAAGCACACAGTAGAGAAGGGACCAGTAAGTCTTTTCCCACATGTGAATAAAGTGGGTTTTATCGCTGCTTCTGCACCAAGAGATTTGTTTTTGCTTGTGCAGCCAGCACGCAAGAAGTCTTGCTTAAAACTGCACAACACCATTTTAATAATAATTTCTTACAGGGTTAAGTGCTGCCTCCAGCAGATTGCTAAGTCAGTCTGTGCATCTGGTTCGACCTTCAAAACATTCTTACCCAAGTCCAGTGAAAGTCCTTCTGTTCAGGAGAAGGGAAAGAAGGGGGTTAGTTGCAATGGAAGGACGCAGAGGTGACAGTGACTAGAAATCAAGCGTTTCTGAGCCACTCTTCGGGGCTGCAGACCCAGCACTGCAGGAGGAAGGAACACCCAGCCTTGACCTCCCAGACAGCCGCATGTCCTGGAGTAAATCCTACACAGGCAGCAAGTGCAGAAGAGACTGCATGGCTGGGGAAGAGGGATGTTAGGACTTCAACTAAAATTTCCATACTAGCTGCCAACAAGTCTCGTCTCTGCCCCAGGCCTCCCTTGCCCACAAGGCCTCCAGGGCACAGCCTGGGCACAGATGAGATCTAACTCCCTTGTCAAGAAAGGCATTTAATTATTCTTTCTCCTCTCTGGGGATATCTGCCCATGCTTTACAGCTTCACGCCTGTCACGTCACGTTCCCTGGCCCCCCAACTCCTTCCTGCCCAGAGGCTTTCACTGTACGCACAGTCTCTACTGACACCGTATTCAGATTTCAGGAAATACCTTAGCACGCTCCTGAAACAGATACCAGTCAGAGCCAGATGGAAATACAATAGTCTACTTCCAAGGGAAAAAAAAAAAAAAAAAATTCCAAAGTTGCAAAACACTCAGAGGAATTTTCACAATCCCCAGCTCCAAACACAAACGGCACTACCACCAGAGTCACCTGAGCAAAAATCAAGGAAGCAAACTGTCAGCGAGTACAGGTAGTTTCACATGCAAATCCCCTCTGCCACCAGGCTGCTGCTGACCCAGCCCAGATTTCAGCCTGGACTCAAGCAGAAGCGACTGATCTGTAACTACCCACACTGGTATCAGACCTGCCCTCTTCCGTGGCTGCATGACTGTATCCAGCAGGTTAGGGAAATTCCTGCCTTTCAGTTCCCGCTAGTCTGAGAGCTTACGGTCACCCTAGAGAGCTGTTTCAGCTTTCAGGGAGCTGAATAGGCAACACATTTCAGGGAAATTCCCGTGCCAAGTGAGAGCTTTCCAGCGCCAACGCGGCACCGGCCACATTTCACACAAGGGTAAGTAAAGTTGTTCCCCTCTCGCACACTGCACATGCTCCAAGCACGAGTTACATCTGATCATAAACCGTGCAGGAGATTTTCTTGCAGCTGAGCTCAGGGCTGGGAACGAGGTGAGTTTCCTCACCTGAGCACACGGGGATGGGATTCAGAGATCTCTGAGATGACTGAAGTCATACCAATCAGCATTTCTGGAGCACAGACGTGCCCAGGAAGGATTCAACATCTCTAAAAAGCAGGGCTACAGGCACTCCTCATAGGAGAAAAGCATAACTTAGGTACTAGAGTACTCAAGTCTCTGCAGGATGTCACCAGGCATCAGCCAGCACTCCAAAGCACTATAAACCCCATCACACAGGTTAGAAAGCGTGCAGAAGACGTGTCAGATAAGAAACCAGCTTCCCCCCAGCTCAAAAGTGCAGTAATTCAGGGCTTCAGACCTCTCAGTTTATTCTAGACTGCAACAGATGCAGAGACATCTCCCAAAACTACAGAACTTGAGAACTTCCTCTAACATTTTATTTTTTTTTTTAATCAGTGAAATCTTAGTTTACTGTTAAGGCAAGGAGGCATCTTCCACCAAGTCAATGACATGGCTGAGAACAGCACGTTCCTCAGCCTGAGTCGGTGTTTCCATTGAAAATGAGCATTGCTTCTAGATTTAAACAAGACCTGGCTTGGAGGGATTTACACAGCACAAACTCAGCCTTACAAGGGTCTTGCAAGAGTGTTCTGGGAGACAGACAGGAGGGACAAAGTGCAGTTTTAAAGCAAAGGGAACATGCCACAGCAAGTAGTCACCTAGTGTAGGAGTCTCCTCGAGCAATCTCCCCAGGGCTCAAGTACCACAATCTGCACAGCGCTTGCAGCGCCGGAAAAAGCCCTTGCACGCTTTGCTTCTCACCCAGGCCAGGTGCCCAGCTGACAAGGGCTGTCCAGAAGGGCAGCCTCATTTAATTCCATCCGCTATGGTGCCAGCCTTAGCCTCGTTTAGCCAGTTTGTCTGAAGCACGTTCTCACGTACAGGACCTGAAACTGGAAATCCTTCTCTTTGCATCGGGTTCTTCTCAGATTATGCCCTCCTTGGGGGTGAGATGCGGTGAAGGTGAGGTCAGCCATCAGCCCCAGGACAGGACTGTTTGCCAGTAAACAGCCCCCGCTGTTTGCGCAGTCAGATGATGTGAGCCAGGGACAGAGCGGGGTATGATACAGGGAGAGAGAACACCAGGTTTTAATGCATACTACAGTACGAGAAGCAGATAAGAGGACAACTGCCAAATGAGATTTTAAATGTTTTTTTTGGCAGGACATCAGCCATCTGGAGTTGCAGGTCCTGAAGGTATAGTAACAGTTAAACTAAATGCTCCAACAGATTGCTTGGAAAGGGTAAATACATGGGGAGAAAGCCTACTGGAATTGCTACGTTCTGCCCTCCAAATAAACTTTTCCTGGGGAAGGCTCAGCTTGACAGACGTGGTTTGAGAAGCGAGGGGGTAACCACTGAAAGGCACCAGAGGGCCGAACCAGAGCGATTAGGATCCCCTCCTTTCCACACTCAGACCTGCAAAGAGGAAAAATCCAGCCCTCTAGCAGAAGGCAGTGACTGTATCTAGGTCACCCGTTTATTCTTGCAGCTGGACAAACATTAGGAGGCAGGCAGCATCACTGTGACTATTACTCTTACCACAGCCGGCTTTGCTGCAAGTAATCAACTTCCAGAAATAAGGTTTCCACCCTGTGTGTACAGTAGGTCAATCGTAATACTGAGCTTTGTTTGCCTTTGATTGGAAGGAAGGCTGCTGACAGAGCCTGGTTCCCTTTGGCACAGCACGGAACAGCCTCATCCATTACGTTGTTATGTATCAGTGGGGTGTGGGGGTTGGTGAGAAATTAAGCTGGGCAAATTGCTAACATCAGCTAGCGCTTTCCAAATTAGCATGTCACTTTGTACTTTGGCTCATTCCACGTCTTTTTAAAGCACACCATTATCAACAGCGTTACATTTCACCTCTAATTTACAGAGACAAGAAAGTACCTGCTGACTAGTCAGCAGATACCATGGTTTCCTCATGCCAGTTGATACCAAATTATTCTATAATGAAAATACTGGTGGGGAAACAAGGTATTTTCTTCCTCCTAAGCGAGCCCCTGCTGCCCCAAAAGGCTCGGCTCCTTATGCCGTGCTCCACACAGGCATCACGCTCCGACTGCCGCACGTTTGCCAGCTTTGTTCTAGTGCAGGCGCGTTCCCTCCGCCCACCCAACGCACTGTGTGACACTCGCAGCAGATCGACCGTGTTCCGGGCACTCACGCCTGGACAGACAAGAAGACAGCCCTCAGTTTTTCCAGCAGGAAAGATGCAGACAGAAATCAGCACGAGTCAGTTCACAGAGCTAGGAAGATGAATTGGATACTCTTAAGGATAATATCCCTCAGGCTCAGGATATAAATTACCAGCTCTAAGTGTAAAGGTCAAGTTGTTTACTTCTAGTGGACAACAGCCAAGTCAGTTATTAGACCTCGCAAGATACAAGAAGTGTTGTTTCTTTGGAGACTTTGCTAGCAGTAGCCTGTGCAAACCCAGAAGCCAGCTATCAAAAGAAAAAACAAAACAAAACAAAACAAACAAACAAAAAAACCCACCATCAAGCCATGGCCATGAGGTCTTCTGTGCCACCTCAGCAAGTGACCCGCTCTGTCTCACTGCTCCTCTGTCGCTGTCGGGATGGACAGAAGAGCTTGTACGCTCATTAACAGCAAGTCAATCAAAAGAACAAAACCCTTTATTGCTTTGTTACAGCTTCTTTTTATATTTTATCTATGGTTCACGCGACAAGCATGCAGGCGATTCTCTTTATTCACAGGTTACCATTTGTCACGCACACACCCGTAGCTACAGTGTGATTGGTTACTGAAATCCTGTTTACCTTGCTCAAAATCTGGCTTTCTCACAGCCTAGTTCCTCCTTGTTCTCTGAGGCAGTCTTCTATCTTCTCCTTTTTGCAACGTTGTCCTTACATGATGCAACTCGCGGCCTTCTTACGGATACACTGCAACCTCCGTATCTTCTGTCAAGGGGTCTATGGCCCCGCCGCATTCCCCAACACTCCTCCACGCGGAGCAGAAGCGTACGCTTCTCCCTTCATGCCCAACAGGGCTGAAGTAGCTAGGGTGACTCTGAGGGAGTGCCAGCTCGCACACGCTGGTCTCCATCCACGCTGGGAGAAGGGACAAAGGAGCACCAGCGGCCGTTAGCAGCTGCAGCCTCCCCCTTTTACAGTGCTGTAATACAGGGGAGGCACGTGGCCAACACCACGAAGTCTTATCACGTAAATGGCAAGACAATTTCTGCAACTCAGGCCGTCATCGCAGCTAACTAGAGTGGAACATACTCGTAGTCCTTGTTTGGCACCGTTCTGGACTGCACCTTTCTCCAACAAGCCTTGAGGTATCATAGAATGGTTTGGGTTGGAAAGGACCTTTAAAGACATCTAGTCCAAACCCCACGCAATGAGCAGGGACATCTTCAATTAGACCAGGTTCCTCAGAGCCCCCCGTCCAACCTGGCCTTGAATGTTTCCAGGGATGAGGCATCTACCACCTCTATGGGCAACCTGGGCTAGGGTTTTACCAGAGTAAAGCATTTATTTCTCGTATGTAGTCTAAATCACCCTTTTTTAGTTTAAAACTGTTACCTCTTGTCCCATTGCTACAGGCCCTGATAAAATGTCTGTCCCCATCTTTGCTGTAGGCCCCCTTTAAGTACTGAAGGCCACTACAAGGTCTTCCCAGAGCCTTCTCTCCTCCGGGATGAAGAACCCCGACTCTCTCAGCCAGTACTCATAGGAGAGGTGTTCCATCTCTCTGATCATTTTTGTGGCCTCCTCTGGACCTGCTCCAACAGGTCCATGTCTCCCCTGTGCTGAAAGCCCTAGAGCTGGACACAGTACTCCACATGGGGTCTCATGAGAGCAGAGGGGCAGAATCACCTCCCTCGACCTGCTGGCCATGCGTCTTTTGATGCAGCCCAAGATATGGTTGGCCTTCCGGGCTGCGAACACACATTGCTGTCTCATGTCCAGCTTTTCACCCACCACTATGCCCAAGTCCTTCTCCTCAGGGCTGCTCTCAATCTCTTCATCCCCCAGCCTGTATTGATACCAGGGGGTTGCCCTGACTCACATGCAGGACCCTGCACTTGGCCTTGTTGAACCTCATGAAGTTCACACGAGCTCACTTTCTGAGCTTGTCCAGGTCCCTCTGGATGGCATCTCATCCCTCAGGCATGTCAACCGCGCCACTCAGCTTGGTGTCATCAGCAAACTTGCTGAGGATACACTCAATCCCACTGTCTATGTCATTGATGAATATATTGAACAGCACTGGGCCCAATACGGACCCCTGACACCACTTGCCACCAATCTCCATCTGGACATTGAGCCATTGACCACCACCCTCTAGATGCAATCATCCAGCCAATTCCTCATCCACCAAACAGTCCACCCATCAAATCCATACCTTCCCAATTCAGAGAGAAGGATGTTGTAGGGGATGGCATCAAAGGCCTTACAGAAGTCCAGATAGATGACATCCATAGCTGTTCCCTCATCCATAGCTCCACTAATGTAGTCACTCCATCTCAGAAAGCCACTAGGTTCATCAAGCAAGACTTGCCCTTGGTGAAGCCATGCTGGCTGTCTCAAATCACTTCCCTGTCCTCCATGTGCCTTAGACTAGCTTCAAGGACGATCTGTTCCATGATATCCTCAGGCACAGAGGTGAGGCTGACAGGTCAGTAGTTCCCAGGGTCCTCCTTTCTGCCCTTTTTAAAAATGGGTGCAATGTTTCCCTTTTTCCAGTCACCGTGGACTTCACCTGACTGCCATGACTTTTCAAATACCATGGAGAGTGGCCTGGCAACTACATCAGCCAGTTCCCTCACGACTCTGGGACACATCCCATCAGGTCTCATAGACTTCTGTATATTCAGGTTCCTCAGGCGGGTCACAAACCTGATCTTCTCTTACATTGGGAGGGACTTTGCACCCCTAGTCCCTGCCTTGCAGTTTATCCACTTGAGGTGTGTGGGGAGAGATTGCCAGTGAAGACTGAGGCAAAAAAGTTGAGTACCTCAGCCTTCTCCTGTTGTTAGCAGTTTGCCAGCGTACGGGGAGGTACACTTTCTTTGACTTTCCTTTGACATACCTCTAGAAATCCTTCTTATTAATCTTTGCATCCCTTGCCAAGTTCAGCTCCAGATGCGCCTTGGCCTTCCTGACCCAAACTCTACACAACTGGGCAGCATCCCTATACGCTTCCCAGGATACCTGTCCTTGCTCCCACTTTCTCTTTCCAGCCTAGATGTTTTCTACCCTTGCCAAGCATTACCCCAACAAGAAGGGCCAAACTCTCCAGCCGGGGCTTACAGCTCCCGTTCTCCTGAGGATGCGGAGGAACAGGCGTTGCGGCTGGGGAGAAGCATGGCTGCAGCATGCATGCCACGCACAGCCAGCGTAACTCATGTCCGTGCTGCTCAGCCTGAAGAGTCCATCAACAGCAGCCTTTGAAACAAGGCTCAGGGGTTCACGAGCTCTTCTGCAGCATGGGTGACAAAATCAGTACTAAGTTTAAGGAATTTTCCTGTTACATCTCATATGCAGCTTTCTTTTTAATACAGTGAGGTTATTTTTCTTCTCCAAGGGCCAACTGGACAAGCTATGACCACTGCTACTCCAGACAGTCCACAAGTTGGTTGATTAAAAAACACTGCCACCATGAAATGCTACTTTATTGTCAGATTTTGAAAGCTCAGCAGTAATCATTTCCATCTGTGTGATCCACTCAAGACCAAAATATGATTCATAATTACTTCCACACATTAGCACACTGGCTGCGATCCACAATATAAAAGCCTACTTTGCAGTTTGCCTACACAGTAAAATAACTTAAAGCATAAAATTTAAAGTACAGCAAATTTCCTACTTTTCAGTGCGGACACACATTTGTTCAGAAATACTAATGCATTCCTTGCAGTAGCTTAATTCATTAGATTAAGCTACGTCACCTAGAAGAGCAAAACGTCTGCTCTGAAAGGAAAGCATCCACACAGTAGCTCTTCCCAGATAACTGCTTGGAAACACCACGAGAACTGACAAACCACATTAAAGCATGTCAGACCAGCTAGGCAGACTGTCACGACTTGATTAAATTTAGATGTCAATTTTTTTTATATTAGAGGTTCAGCCACACGAACAGACATACAGTAATGGTGTAACAGATTTTTTAAAAATTAGCTTTTTTAGGGACACCCATTCTATATTAGACACTCCTGGAGGTGACCATTAAACAAAGCCTCATTGAAAGCTGTCTCAGAAGACTTCTGTTAAAGTGTCACAGGACAGATATCAGGTTCCAGTTTGACACACTGGCCAAAAAGGAGCAAGGGGGGAAAAGGGTGTTTAACAGAGGCAGAATCAAGAAAAAGGAAAAGCTTTTGCAGACAAACACAGAGTTATAGCCCTGACTTCATTTTGCTCACATTAATAAATGGTTTTGTACATTACATCCACTTCAACAAAAGCAATGCAAATTGGAGGCTCCTGAGGTGGGTTCAGAGGCCAGATACGGCTATAGGTAGCAGTTCGAAGACAGGACTTACCAGAAGATCTTTGGTTTCTGGGCTAGGGTGCTGCTTCTGCAGAACTGCAGTTGTGTTAGCTTAGGTTTAGCAACAAAACCATTCTTCCTGCAGCATAAACCTGGCCTCTCAGCGAAGATGCACTCAAACACTTAGACACTTGTCCTCTCCGATTTCCCAGCCTACTCCCTTGTGCTGGCCCACAGGTGCACAAGCAGAGCAGAGACCTGATCTAAGCAGAGGACACTCAGTGTCATCAGTTCCCCGATCCAGTCTAATGAGATCCTTTAAGCCTCCAAGGCAGCAGATTTGGCTCAAAGCCAGACTCTCCAAGGCAGCAGACCCGCTCTCCCTTCAGCTTCTGCTAGCATAGCCCTTTTTGTGGCTATAGCAGCAAAGTGACACTTGCACTAACCAAAGATGTTCTACCTGGGATACGAGGAATTTTTTTTTCTCCCTCAGTACCGAGAAATGCCTGTTAGCCACCCCAAAACTGTGCATTTCCCAGGGAAAACCCCAATTACACTTCGAGTCCATGTGGTAGTAGTGGTGGGAAGTATCACCAGGCTGCTACCCCCTCCTTCTCAAAGGAAAGCCCTTAAAGTTTTCACTCTTTTACAAAGGAAGCTGAACTCATGACTTGCACTCATTCAGGTTCTTACTCACTCACACCCATTGGTCACTGCTTATATTTGGGTCCTCTGGCCAGACCCACACCAGAGCATTCCTGACATCTTGCATCAGATATAAATCCAGGGATGCTTTTATATACACTGGTCGAGTAGTCCACCATTTGCAGCAAAAAAAAAAAAAAATTCTTGAAAACGTTCTCCCCACAGTTCAGCCTGTCCACCCATCCGTGTCAAGTCTCCTTTGGATTCACCACAGTGAAATACTCTTGCTGGGAACTTCTCAAGCTCCAGCTTCCCAAAGAATCAGGGCTTTGAGAAGACCTTTGTCACAGTGCACTGCTGAGTCAGAGTAACATGAAGTGATAGAGGGCCGCAGCTGGCAGTTATCTCAAAATGCAGCAAATGCGTATAGACCTCAGTCCTGAGCAGGCCCCAAGCGCACGTTGTCCCAAGCCATGGCAACAACAGTATGTGGAGAATGACCTTAATGTGCAACGGCCAAAGACAGCTTCACATAGTGGTAAAGGCCTTAGGGGAATTGTCTGAGTCTTGACAACTTTCCAAGTGATGTCAGCTTTGATACCCACTTCATCAGTCTTTACAGCAGCAGTACCCAAAGTGCTAGTATGCTGCACAGCTGTAACGCACTGACTTAGGTTTTGATTTGAGGTACATGTTAGTCTGATTTTTTTTTTTTCCACCCCAGGTTAGTCTGTCCATGACCATGCCAGACACACCCAGCACACGCAAACCCTGAGTGCCTCCTTTCCTTCCTGAGAGCAGGTCCCACCTAAAGCACAGTGCCTCTACACAAGTGCCCCCCACACTCCCTGCTGCAGAAGAGCCCCCTTGGTAGCTCTGGCAACATCCGCTGCTCCCCAAAGATAGCCAGAACAGCTATGGGTACTTAAGACTCTTCTCAACAGCTCAGGTCTGTTTGTGATATTCACTGCAACAGAGGAAGAGAGGTGATGATGGTTTCTGGCTCCCCGGTCTGGATGAGGATCTTTATCTTTCAGGCTTCTTCAAGCCTGAAAGGCAGCACTGGAGTTGGCATGACAGCGTGAGTCCCCGTGCTGACAGTGAGGGGGCGAGTACACCCCAAGATGAACGAGCAGAGATTTTACAACCAAAGCCTGTGAAACTGATGAGAATAAACTCGGTCTCTATGCAGGTGTCCTTACCAGCAAGACAAAGAGTTACCAAAAACACCCAAGCTAAATCCTCCTCTTTCCAATGGGGAAAAGGCAGGGACCACAACTCAGCCTTGCGAGAATCCCAGAGTTGAGGTTGGAAGGGAACTCTGGAGATCATCTGGTTCAACCCCCCTGCTCAAGTAGGGTCAGCTACAGCAGGCTGCCCAGGACCATCATCCAGCCAGGTTTTGAGTATCTCCAAAGATGGAGACTCCACTGCCTCTCTGGGCAATCTGTGCTAGTGCTTGATCACTCTCACAGTAGAAAAGCATCTTCTTGTGTTCAGAAGGAAC
This sequence comes from Rynchops niger, assembly GCA_013400035.1. Classification (NCBI taxonomy): domain Eukaryota; kingdom Metazoa; phylum Chordata; class Aves; order Charadriiformes; family Laridae; genus Rynchops; species Rynchops niger. The sequence continues at coordinate 223,620 of VXBH01000177.1, forward strand.
ATCCTGTGTTTCAGTTTGTGCTCATTGTCTCCAGTCTTGTCACTGGACACTCCTGAGAAGAGTCCAGCTCCCTCTTCTTCATTCCCTCCCATCAAGTATTTATACACATGGATAGCTGCCCCCCACCCCCTCCCTGCCCCGGGTCTTTTCTTCTTGAGGATGAACAGTCCCACCTCTCAGTTTCTCCTCATATAAAGATGCTCTGGTCCCTCAATCATCTTCTCAGCCCTTCTCTGACAATTTGAGCCTGCAGCAAGCACTGCAGTGAGCCCCACAAGAGCTACGGGTGCCAGAGTAAACCAGCATACCATATTGAAAGGATGTGGCACAACAGATGGACCAACTAGCTGCCAAGATAAGTTACACTGTCCTCCTGCCTTTCCCCAGAAATCTGTGCTTTTCCACAGAACAATAATAGCCTCTGAAAAAACCAAAAGCCCAGGAACGGTTTCAATGGCACTATTAGGTAACTTGAACAGGTATCGATGGGCTCAAGAGAACGGATGCACACTGATTTAGTAGGAACCGTACACTTGAATATTACAAGCTTTAACTGTGCAGCCTTCAGTTGAAGCTTATCAACCAAAAGGCAGACAGAATGAGAGTTGTGGCAAATATAAGGCCAGCAAAAAGCATGTATAACAATCTCAGCAGAAGGATTCCCCTGAGGTATCAGCATTATGGATGTCCAGCAGTATCTTCCAACAGGCAGAGAACTGTTAGAGACATAACAGCAAAATAAAGCAGGAAAAGAGGCTATAAACAGAATCGCTACTTCAAACAAGTCTCCACAATATTACTTTAAGGTCAACAGGTACTCACTCATTTGCAAACCAGAAAGGGTCACGATTATATCACCCCACGGCCACTAGGCATACCTGTGTTTTTAGGCCCATCTGCATACACTGGTCCTGGAGGCGGAGGTGCGTTTTGCCACCCATACTGAGGATAACCTTGATAACCTGGCTGGCCTGGCTGGTACGGCCCAGTAGGTCCGGGAGGATAGCCTGGGTACGGGCCAGGAGGACCACCCGGTTGCTGTGCATAGGGTGGATAAGGGGCAGTTGGGCCCGGGCCAGGGTAAGGTGGAGGATTTTCGTAGTTCATGTGGGATGCACAGTCTGTCCTGCAGAAGAAGGAAAACAAACAGAAGAACTGGTTTGCTTTTGTCCGCTTCATCCACGACCACGCAATCCCCGTTTCAGATTGCTCTCCAGAGAGGCCTACATTAAGTTTAAGAAACAGACCTCAAAATACCTGATCAAGCAGTGAGTTTATTTTTAAACCTATCACAGAGGCAGAGACTGCGTTGAAGTGATTTAAATGACATGAGTTCAGCAGCAGAGTGACTTGCTGCTTTCCACTCACCCTAAGACATTTAACAGTCTTGCAAAGCAAAATCCTCTGCTTCCACTCCTGATTAAATTGCTTTTAGGAGAGATTTAGAAGTGATTGCTTTATGTCGATATTAAAAAAGAAAAACCTGCAGAAACGCAGCCCATTCCAGACATTTCTGATGGCCTCGACCGGAGAAAGAGTGAACGCAAACATCCATTACACTTCTGCTAATTGTTACAAGCATCTAGACCAGCACTCTGGAGCAAGACCGTATACGAGTAATTTCCTGATGACACCGTAACCCACCACATTGCATATTTTTCCAGTAATATGCAACTGAATCATCAAGCAGCCACAAGCAGTCAGGACCTTGGACTCAGTCTCATTCAAAAAGCAACACTAATGACACCTCAGAGAGTTGGTGTTCATAAAACCTACCTAATGTATTACTCATGGTACAGCCATCAAAAGACAAGACTGTCACAATAATGCAACTTTAATTAACCTCTAAGCAGCATGAGTAAGCAAACCATTTCTTACATTAGGTCTCTGAAGCTTCTCCCTGTTTGAGAAACAGAAGTGTCCTTAATACCATGTGTTCAGGAACCATCCTGACTGAAGTAGCTGTACCCTGCTATTTCCTTTTACCATTACAGGGTGCAGAAGGGCCACCCTTTGCAGCACACCTCCTCCCACACGCCTCGCGCTTCAGCAAGAAATACTAGGAGCATAACTTGCCTCCGTTGAGGCTCACTGCTGCCGGCACAGAACAGGAGAGGCTGACAAGCAGGATCCCCTTCGGATGGCGTTGGAAAGGGCAGGCAGCCGGGCCAGACTGGATGCTCAGTACTGTGCGCCCACTTCTGGGTACATGCAGATTTTGAGTCCAGAGTAGACCATTCGCACATCTAGACTGAGCTCTGGCATGATGCAGATTAAAGAATTTCACCTTTGTAACTCTATGGCAAGCCCAGAGCAGTCATCTGCCAGGCAGAAGCCAAGCGAGTGAAGCCTCTGGGGCTATGTTTAGCTGCTGCAGTCCCTGACAGTGCTAAAGTGAGCTTTGTTTGTTTATGGCTTACTATTTCATCACCTCAGAGAGCACCGACTGTTCCTCCCCAAGGAAATATCCCCAGGCTCTCTGTTTATTTACATGTCACTCCTGCCTGATGCTCACTCTCCCATGCAGGCAGCCCCCTCCCACTCTCGCAGTAACAGCCAGTCTGGTCACATACGATGCCCAGGACCAGCACTGCTGACTCAAAACGACTCCAGAGGCAGGGAATAGGGCTGATGTCCCTCCCACGATGAAGCCCTTCAGTGTTGTCAGGCTGGGTCTTCCCAGGCCTCGCTAGCCTGCAGCTGTCATTCACTTGAATTCGTCCTAATGCTCCTCTTGCTGTGCAAGCCAGGCACAGTCCCCATTAACTGCTAAGGCACTGCTGTTACCTTTCAAATGATATTTCTTAACGTCTTCAACAAGAGTTTTAACCGTTTAACCAAAGCCAGGGATAAGAGGAATTTTATTTAAATTTTTTTTCCATTGCCAGGCCAGCCAGACCGCTTAACTGCTCATTTTAAAATGGACAAGCACAACATATGTTTAGCTGGAGGCTCTTATACCACCGTACTGCACTGCACTGCCTCTACCAAGTCTGCAGCAAGGAAATCCTCCCTTCAGTGCAAGGCTGTCAGCAAGCCCTACAACTCACTTCAATGCAACAAACTAGAGAACTGGGACATAATGGGCCACTAACGTTCATCTAACCCAGAAAATCATCCCAAAATAGCAGCCAAAAGCAAGTTCCCAGGGAAGAACAAGGCCAGAGATAGCACGTGTATACCTACCTACTGTTGTACAGGGCAGGGTAACCATTTGATGCCCAAGCCGGACAGGACCCTGGCAATCAGCAGACCCCTGTGAACACCCCCCCCGAGTTTGCTCAGCCTCCCTGAGCTGGCATACAGCTGCAGTGCCCGCTCCCAGCACGAGGGGATCCAAAGCTCCGCTGCATGCCTTGTAGAAAACTGCCCCCTGCCCCACTGGGGTGACTGTAGGAGGTAGGGATCAGCAGTCACCCTCCTGGATTTAGGGATTCACCAAACCGGGGAGGAGGCATGTGGGAGCCCCCTGTTCCAGGCTGAAGTGCCCCAGCTCACTCTCTGCTTCTCGGGCAGGAGCCAGCCCCTCCAGGCCTGTTCTAGGCTGTAAGGTGGCACTCTAGATATATGTATATTTGTGTATATATTTACACACATATATACACATAAAGCAGCAAACTGCAGATCGTGTTTTTTGTTCATAAACCTTTTCTTAAGAACCCCCAGGGCTCAGCTTGCTTTAGTGATCACGGCCAAGCTCCAGCAAAGAGTCACATTCATATTTTGGTTTGCCAAAGCCCTCCTACCCAACAAGACAGTCAGCTCAGCCCATCCTTCCCCATGAAGTTCACTGAAGTCCAGTCTTCCCTTCTGTCCCTTCATACGCATCAGTTCATTTTATCTACATTCACTATCATCACCATTTTAATGCTGTAGCAAAGCTTAAATGATGTTGCAGTTCTTCAGTTGGCAGTGAACTGAAATTCAGGCAGCGGTAACTGAAATTCAGCCATCACACTGCTCCCTAGCCATGGGGGCTTGTGCTGGGACGCCCAGGGGCCATCCTCCACCGTCAGGGCTAGCCATTTCCTCCCTTCCCTGCTCCTATCAGTACCCAAGCTGGAAGCCTGCCCACTATCCCACAGCTCCCTGGTTTCTGTACGAGCACCCAGCAAGGAACCATACCAAAAGCCCTTTGGAGAGCTGGTACAACTGCTGGTGCAACCACATGGGCAGAAAAGCATCTCTGCACAAAGGTGTCGAGATGGTTATCAGCTGTACGTGGTAAAGCTTAGAAACCACTGGAAGAGTGTGGTAAGATGAGAGCCTGGCTAAAACCAACAGTTGTGGGAGTTGACTAAAGAAAACTGCACATCTGCAGCTCTGAAAAGACTGAGAAACTGGAAAGAAAGTTAAAAACCCAAGTCTGACAATGGCTTGGGCAAACAGGAAAATGGTGGCATAGGGAACAAGCAAGAAATACCAGTGCTCTTTGCCTGTTTAACAGCTCCACGTTAGCCACGTCAAAACAGTTTCCGAAAAGGAGGCAGGCTTGGAGTGGAGCTAGTAACTGAGCTTCTGCCTGTTAATGCAGGAGAGGGACTGAAGAGAAAACTCGAGTCTACTAAAAGCCAGAAAGACGCCTGGGCAGAGACCTCAGAAGAACAACAGAACAGCAGAAAACATGAAGAGTGAGATTAAGAAGGGCATATTCCACCAGGGTGAAAGTTACTTTTCCCCTCGAAGTTGAGGGTAAAGTAACACAACTGAGATTAGGCAAGAAGTAAAGGAGAGCATCCAGCAAGAATAGTTTCAGCAGCAACTGTATGGGAGTCTTCTTGGCAGGGTGATCTGTGATGAATGAGAAAACTCCCGAAGAATTTATCAAGGTATTCAACAAAACCGGGAGGTGATTGTGGAAACCAGGTCCTCCAGAGGTCCTAAATACTACTTCTGTCCACTCCCTCCCTGCTCTGCCTCAGCTGTGAAGGTCAGCCTTCTCACAATGGTCTTTGGGCTCAGTTACATTCTCAGGAAGAATGTTTCCTTGTCCTCCACTACCAGTTACTGCCACGCACATACCCTTCCTTACTTGCCCTTTTTGAACCATGTGACATTTTCCTCATTCTCATGAGCTCATACATGATTTTAAATGCTTATTGGCCCTATCTGCTCACCTGGGTATGTGTTCACAAGGCAGAGCCTTGACTCATTAAGCAGATACTTTTCAGAGACATACTTGAGCTCCCAGTCAAACATACTGTCAAGCTTTGCTGTGGGTTTTCACCCCAACTAGTAATTCCATGTGAGCTGCAACCAAGACCAACTCCTATGAGCTTGCATCAGGGCTCATAACTGTGGGTTTCCCAATGAGCACCTCCCAGAGACAAACCTTAAAAGAAAGAAGCCAACGCACCAGTAAAACCCTTTGTTTTCCACAGCACTGCAGGAGGTCCATCAGGAAGAGCCAGTACAGCCCTACAGTGTCTCACCCAATGTGAAAATTCATTAAGCACTAAACCCAGCAAAGAAAGAGATTTCCTTGATTGTCACTAAGCATTTGTCCTCTGTTGCTGGTTAGCAATAGAGAAATTACTAGTTCACCTGAAGAGAATGACAAAATGTGTTCCTGCTCCTTTCTCTCTCCCCCCACCATTAGTACCTTTGCTAAGAGGTAAGTTCATTAATGTATCATTAAGCTTCCATAAGGTATCTTCAAACTCCTTCGTTCGACACTGCTGAGCAAATGTTTTTTCCCCTTACCCTAACAGAAGGGTTTTATTTTTAAACAAGCAGCTTGCCATACCCCAAAAGGCTGCACTGTCTCCCATAAGGTCTGTAAAAAAGAAATCACTGAAGTACACACACATGATATGTCATACAGCGAACACATATGGCACTATATAAGCATGTATATATAGAGACACATACAGAGATACCAGTACGCAAGAACTACCACCCTATGCAAGAACATAAGCCCCTCTACATCCATAACCCGTCTTTGACTAAGGCTTAGCAAAAGGTGCAAGTACAGAACTATGATGCTTTGCATACACATATACATGCAGAACTACGATCCTTTGTATACACTACATCTATAATTCTTTTTTAAACCTATTTTGGCAACCAATACACCTTAGAGAAACACATTTCATCATTAAGCTTTGAAAATACCTACTTCTTTCTGATTGCTTTGAACTTAGTGCCTCACACAGGGTCAGCATACCAATGCAGCTGTTACACAACCAGTCGGTCACTGCTCCTGACTCTCCTCTTCCAGCACACCCAGGAATCTATTCTTTTCTTATTCTCCAGGGATCTCTCCTGAGCTGAGGACAAAGCCTGTCCTATTCCTTGGTCGTTCTTGCCACCCACTGCTGCGCCTTTAGTTTCACCATTTGCCTGAGAGGGAGCAAGCAGGCTGCGTGAAGCTCTGCTGCCCAGTGCTGCAACAGCCTTCTGCTCTCTCTCCCTTTCCTAGCCCACTCTCAGGACAGCTCTTGCCGTACATCAAGCCAAACACAGAGCTCGAGTTGCACCGTACCAATTGCAACTGCAAGATCCTTCTGAGTGGGAACGGCTCAGGTAGAGCCTATCACTGCACACGTACAGCTAGGACTGTCCTTTTCACACACATTGCTCGCTCACCAACGCACGGTCTCTTTCACCGTTTCACTGACCAGGTATCAGACTCATCCACAAGTCTCTGAAAACAGCTTTAGTTTCAACCTGGGAAAGTCTCATCATCCACAGCATGCCACCTATTTACCCCTTTCTACAGATCAGCGCATGGTGGATTATGATTCAAGTGAGATCTACCTTTATCCCATCTATGTTTAGGAATCACTGGGATTTCCCCCCCAGACTAGGAAGGAAAAAAAAAAAAAAAAAAGAAATCGGCAGCCTCATTTAGATATCTGACCACCACCACACTTCACAAGAGCAGCCCTGCATCACAGCATGAGGGCCTGAACAGGTAGGACTTTGGTCAGAACTTAACACGATGCAGGAAAACAACCAAGAATGAAGAGAACAAGGGAAAGAGTGATGGAAGGAAAGCTCTTCTGTTAGCGGAAGGGATTCCCAAACAAAAAAGCCTTCACACCCTGCCGATAAGACCCAGTTTCGCCCTTTTCCCTCCTCCGAAAGGCCACTTAAAAGGCTGGTGCTCACAAGCACCTCTTCAGAAGTCAGCATAATTCTGGCCTTTAAAGTGACTGGAGACCAGCATGAATCTGCTTCTACCTGTTAGCACAGACACCACGCCATTATCTCGGCAAAACTGAAAGGAGCACGCGTAGAAGAACCACCTGCATTTTTACACAGTAGATGTTTACAGCTGCTAAACCAGCTGCAAAGAAATACCAGCCTCTATAGATGGTTGCCTGCAAGTCATATCTTTCAAACGCAATCTCCTATGCAAGTCAATCAATTAAATAAAAAGCTGTGTATGCAGAGGGAGATGATAATCTAATCTGGGTACTGAAACGGGGTTAAATGCCTTCTGTTGCATAGGGAACACTGCAAGAAAGCCCTCTGAAAACAAATGGGGGATTAATAAATTAAAAAACCCCAAAGCAGATCCGCAGTTTGGAACACCTAGACAACCTCCCCCCCAAAAAAACAGTTAGCAGATTTTAGGAATTTAAAGGCAAGAAGTTGTTTGTTTTTAGAACTGCAGAACAAGCACCGCAGCATATGAGGTGCTCCAGTCAGGAGGAATCACGTTTTGAGCATGTCTGATATTGATTCAGCTGGGCTTTGCACAGATGGAGGGCACGGTGAGAGGCACAGATCCTGAGAAGGGCAACTGGGGCACCCTGATGTAACCCACCCCTTCCAATGCCTGCAGCACTAGGAAGTAGTTTTCCAATACAGAGCTCTAATGGAAAGTACATTTAACATCAACAATACAGGTCCTGGCAACCAGCCTAGAATTTAAATTACATTTCATATGAACAGTATCCAAATAAAAAAAAAAAAAAAAAAGCAGAAGTGGCTTTTAAATGGCATTGGTTCTGTGTTTCCCTCTTACCAGCTTCTTTGCAAGCTCCATTTAGTGATTGCATGAAAGGTACGCTAAGGATAAATTGTAAGAGATTCCCTTCTCGCTCAGTTCGCTTCCAGGAAGAGCCTCCTCCCAGGTTTGCCCACCCACTTCAGCAGGCACCACCATCAGCCTAGTGTGATACCTGAAGGAGAACTGCAGAAGAACTACACCCACCTCCTCTGACAAAAGCCGCTCAAAACTGTTTTACTTCCCAAAACACAGGTCTAGGCAAAAGTGAAAAGACCAGCTTTATGCTATCAAAGGAAGAGCTAGAAAACACTGCTTTGTTCAAACCAAATTTCTTTAAGAGGTCTCCAGGATACTCCCCGGTCATTAGGAGGTTGTGCATTTCCTCACCCTCATTCGAGTGCCTGCCAGGCATTGCCTGCACAAAAATACGAGCTGCTGTTCTGAGTGGCTGAAACCACCAGATCAGGCAGCTCTGCGGAGTGGACAGCAGTGGTTTGGATGAACAGGCATTTAGCCTTCCAAGTTTCTGAGCCAGGTGTTCTCTCCTGCCAGTACCCTCCAAGCCCTCCAGAGGCCTGAAGTCTGCTTGTCTGTGCAAACAAGAGAGCGTGCCTGATGTGCAAGCTGACACTTGTGTCCTTACAAACTGTCCCACCTCTCCAGTCCATCGTCTGCCCCGCCTTCTTGGATACCAGGGTTTTCACCATCTCTAAAGGGCCAGTAGTCACGTTGACAGTATTTGCCTCGGACTCAATGTCCTTTGTAGAGCTTCACAGTCACAGGATCTGCCCTTGCTATTCTGTCTCCACGGGACTCTAACAATGCAGCCTCATGCCCACACAGGTTTGAATGCCAGGATTTTCCTCCTGCAGACAAGCTTCAGTGTCTTGTCAATTTTTACAAATATACAAAACTTCTACAGAAATACTACTTGTACCTTATTGCCTAGTTTTCCTGCTTGCAACACACTGTCCACCTATACGTTCTGCATAGCAGAAGTATGAAGCTCAAAGAGCCACATGTGTAATTCCTACAATAAAAACATTAATGAAAAAAATCAAATCCAACGCTCTGCTACTGTTATTACCTGAACTGCATTCTTACGGGGAAAAAAATTTTAAGTTTTTCAGACATCTGTGGAAAGGTTTTAAGAACACATGATTTAACACCAGAGACTAACAATTACGATGCTGGGAAGTGCCACAGCACAGCCCCTCTGGTGTTATAAGCCAAGGCACTTGCTGCTGACACGCCAGCTGAGACTCTGCCCAGTTACGGAAGTGCTTGTGGCAAAACGTAGGAAGAAGCAAAGCCCTTTACTCAGAAATCATGGCCAGATATGCGCGCTAACACCCTGCATTCACATTTTGAATGCTTTTGCGTTCACTGCTCTTGTTCAAGTCTTTGCATGATGTGCTACATTAGATAATTCCAGAAATACATAAATATATTTTGTTCTTAAAGGGATATATTAAGACAGTTTTAAGGTACAATACATACCAAAACCAAAAATCAATGAAAGCATCTGACTGTCAAGTTTAACTGTTATTTGCAGGGTCTAGTTTAAGAAAGAAGCTTTGTTGGTCCAACTGAGAAGAAAATGTGAAATAAACAACATGACTGGCAAGAAAATTAATCAGCACAGTTAATACATTCATATGTGCTACTCAGATGGTGTTCTGGCAGCATCCCAGCAATGAAACAGCAGCAGTCTTTCACGATAACCTCCCCAGCTCTGATGCCCTGACGGATTTAGTGAAGATATTACCCGGACTGCATGATGATGTTCTACCATCTCGAGCAGGAAACACACCAAAGAGCAGCACAGGGCTTCTAAGACACAGTGAAATCAGCGTACACGGACAGAAATAAACGCATTTTCTACAGCTAAGATCTCATTACTCAGAATGGTATTTTCATGACTGGCTGGAAAGGGGAATAAGACAGAGATTCTTTCCTCACATTTCCTCGCTTTTTCTGCTTTTCCATATCTTATATGCAGTCGTAACACAATGCTTTACTTTGCCTGTAGGGCGTATACAAGAATCTTTTAACGGCTGCTTGTCACAGGGCACAAACAAGTACCTCTGACACCAGTTGTCACAAAACCAAAAAACCCTTTGCCTTACTCTGTCAGAGGTTGAAGAGAAGCTATTACAGTTCAGGGCACTGCCCTCGATAGCTCATGAGACCAAATAAAGCCACAAAAGTGCATTATAATGGTGATGTAGAAATATATCTTTCTGATATACAAGTGAAAGAAACAGCAGCTTTTGTTTAGTGGCAGTGGTGCCTGGCAAAAGGAGTACAATAGACCAGACATTTCCAAACGTGTGTGTTCCCCGAAGCCCTCTGCAACCCTCACGGGCCATGGGCAGGCACTAAAACACAGCACAGCTCCCTCCCCAAGAAAGCAGTGTGGTGGTGGTGGCAGCAGGACAAGCACTTCATCCCAAGTCCGGAGTAAGGCAACCTCCCCCATCCCGGGACGAGTGGCCTTGGAGTCTCACATGCTGCCTTGTGGGAAGCCAAGCTGCAGCCGGCAGGATGCCAGAACTGGCAATACCGATCGTCTGCTTGAATGACTCAGGCTTCTTGCTATCTTCCCCTATTCCCAAAAATGACAGAGTGCTATTTTCTACTCACTAAGCCATACGGTTTCAGTGCAGAAACAGGAAGTTGAGAAAGGCACAATACACAACCAAGAGAGTAGAAAACGTCAATATCAAAGGCAGGCATTCGAACCCTATTCATTCAAGTCTTCAGCTGCCACTACAAGTTTTCACGGCCCCCTGCTAAGCCTACGGCCACACCACAGGGAGATCACAAGCAGGTAGCAGGAGAAACGCAGACCTGTTTGTTGAAAATCCAGAGTTACACAAGCTTGCTCTGCCCTCCTAGAAAAAATTAAGTAACATAGTAATCTGAATGTGCACAGAACTACCCTGAAAACAGGTTTACCATAAACAGAGCCCTCCAGGTAATTCTCCATCACCCCACTGCAACCCTATGAGCAGGAACATTGCTGCTTGCGCCTACAGGAACACCTCTGGTTTTTTACGCAGCAAGCCACTGCTAATTTTAAATGTAATATGGACCTGAGGGGGCACATGGCAGCAAAACACTGGAGCCCTCTTCTCTAACTGACATCGGGGTACCACCTCGCAGGGTCTGCTCACCTCACGTCAGAGCCACTCGTATACAGGGCATTCTCTTCTCCTCAGCCTCTGCAGCGAGGACACCCACCAGCCTCTGCAGATTATCAGCTACTGCTCTCAAACCATTAGGGGAATGACAGGTTAGTATTTTATCAAAGATGGTCTTTACAGCACATGAATAAGAGGCAGTGTAGCAGACTTAACGCTGAAGAAGTTTCAGTACTTGGCAAAACACTATTGTGTGCAGCACAGAAATTATCCAACATGCGCACTAATTCCCGACTGTCCTCAAAAAGCACTGAAATATGATCACTAAAACGTATCAAGTCGCAGCATCTTCTGCCTCCTCCTCAGTCTGTCTGATACAGTAATGGCATTATTACCACCCAACGTGTCTAGGAAGAGTCAGCCTTTTTATTAAAACAACTGATGCAGTTGAAAGAAAAAGACACATTTTCTGGCACAGCAGCACTTCCCACACCTTGTATCTCATCTCTGTATTTCCCATAGCACAAAGGAGGCGGCAGCTGCTCTGCACAGTCATTTTAACTCACCTACACTTACTACCTTACCAAGACTTACCCAATTTAGACAATCAGGTTGAAACTTCTGCTCACATGAGTCTTGTAGCAAAGGTTAAATCAACAAAAGCAAAAAGCACTGGGATTTTTTTTGTTGTTCCTTTCAGATAGAGCTAAACAAGAATCTAGGATGACTGGAACAGATCTTGGGGCTGCCCTGGACAGACAGGGTCTCCCTGCTGCTATCGGAAGGGGCTTCCAGATCCGCATGGCAGACGAAAGGAGACAAGTACTCTCCTTTCCTTATTCTCCTATTTCACCATGACATTTAATTATCCAAATGAGGTCTCCAACAGCTATAGGAACAGGAAATAGAAATCCAGGACAACCATAATGGCTTTTAAACACACAGTGCAGCATTACTATTTCTTACTCGGAGAGTGCTAGCATACCTCTTGCTCTACACTAAATAAGCCCATTAGTATTAAACATGCCCATCTGCTTTGATCGCAGACACTTGCCTCCCTCTTCTCCCCCCATGCTGCATGAACAACTGCAGCCGAGCAGCACAGGGCAGGGACTGTAAAACCCCACAGCCACCTCGCTCCCTGCAACAAAAACCTGAGAGAGTTTAATGCAACTTTTTGATAACAAATGCATTGTCAGAACTGGCAGAGAGGGAGGGAGACTCCCAGGGCAGCAGCACCGCGGCCCAGGCCTGCCTGGGGGGCTTCACCGGTGATTCCAACCCCCTGCTCCGGAGCAGCACTCGCCCGAGCGGACACCTCGGAGACCCCGCCACCAGATCTGCCGCCCCACAGCTGGGCTCCCAGAGGTGGGACGGGTCCCTCTTCATCCCGAGATTTCCTCCTCCTCCTCCTCCCCACAGCAGCAGCGCTGACCAGCACCTTCCCCACAGCAACGGCCCCACGGCCACCCCCGCCCGGGCTCCCTCCCACCCGCACCGGGCCCTCCCTGCGCAGCCCCCAGCGGGCTCACAGCCTCTCACGCACACCCGTGGGGAGCTCCCAGCCCCACGGCCCCTCACGGACGCCCGCGGGGGGCTCCCGGCCCCTCACGGACGCCCG
>VXBH01000178.1:0-10927 GCA_013400035.1 Rynchops niger
AACTCTGAAAAATTCTGTGATTCAGTGACTCCATGAAAACAAAATTCAATGAGAAAACAAAGCAAGAAGCTTTGGATTTGGGGACAATCTGTCAGGAGGAAAGATTGGATTTTGAAAAATAGATGTCATATCGTAATGAAAACTTGAAGGTCTACAAAATATAATGGATGAAATATGCATGCGAAATTAAAAAAGCTAAAAAAAGTATTAATAGAAGAATATTTTTCAAATTATGCTGAACTGGAAGCAAATAATTTTATATTGAAAGTGGGTTTGTGGACATTCTTCGATCGAACATAATCCTTAGATGATATTTGTATTTACAAACTAAACTTAAAATTGCTATGTGGCCATTCTCTCACTCATTTCCCCTGCCCTGGTTGGTTAGGGTGGAGAATTGGAAGAAAAAGCAAAATTTGTGGTTTGGAATAAAGACAGTTTAAGAGAACAGCAAAGGAAGAGCAAAATGACAATAATAGTGATAAAAAAAATATACAAAACTGATTAATGCATAATTGTAACTGCTCACTGACCAGAAACTGAAATGACCAGCCCATTCCTGAGCAGCAGTTCCTGCTGCCCTGGCTAGCTCCTGCAGCTATATACTAAGCATGTCACATGGTATCAAATACTCCTTTGACTAGTTTGGGTCAGCCATCCTAGCTGTGTCCCGTCCCAGCTTCTTGTGAAAATTCAAATGATAGTTCATATACTATTAAGGTTATATAAGTTACTTCACAAATAGTTTCCATTCTCCCAGATATCATCCATTCAATGAGTGGATAAATTATATATGATGGTAAAGGTATACATGTTGCCTTTATGTGGAAAGGTCTTGGTAGTGAGGGGTGGGGCAGCGGGGTGGCTTCTGTCAGAAGATGCTGGAAGCTTCCCCCATGTCCAACAGAGCCCGTTCCAACTGGCTCCAACACAGACCCACCGCTGGTCAAATTTGAACCAATCGGCAACAGTGGGAGCACCTGTTGTGATAACATTTAAGAAAGGGTAAAAACTGCTGTGCAACAGCAGCTGGGAGAAAGGAGTGAGAATATATGAGAGAAACAAGTCTGCAGACACCACAGTCAGTAAAGAAGGAGGGGGAGGAGGTCCTTCAAGCACCAGAGCAGAGAGTCCCCTGCAGCCTGTGGTGATGACTGTTGTGACGCGGGTTGTTCCCCTGCAGCCCATGGAGATCCATGCTGGAGCAGATATCCATACGGTGGAGGATCCCACACCAGGGCAGGTGTATGGACCCTGTGACCCCCGTGGAGACCCTTCACTAGAGGCGGCTGGCAGGACCTGTGGCCCTGTGGAGAGGAGGCCCCCTACAGTGGTCTCATGCTGGAATTGTCTGTTTCTGAAGTACTGCACCCTGCGGAAAGGGTGCATGCTGAAGCAGTTCATGAAAAGAACTGTAACCGATGGGAAGGACTCACACTGGAAAAGTTCATGGAGGATTGTCTCCTTTGGGTGTGACCCCACACTGGAGCAGGGGAAGAGCATAAGGAGGAAGAAGTGGCAGAGTCAACATATGATGAACTGACCCCAACCCCCATTCCCTGTCCTCCTGTACCACTTGTGAGGACAAGGTAGAGATATAAGGAGTGAAGCTGAGCCTAGTAAGAAGGGAAGGATGGGAGAAGGTGTTTTAAGATTTGTTCTTATTTATCATTATTCTATTCTGATTTGATTAGAGTGGCAATAAATTAAATTACTTTTCCCAAATTGAGTATGGTTTTGTCCATGATGTATAAAACCTGCAATGGTAAATGCTGTCCTTATCTTGACCCATGAGCCTTTCATCATATTTTCTATACCCTGTAAAGGGAGGAGGGGGAGTGATAGAGCGTCTTGGTGGGCACCTGGTGAATAGTCAAGGTCAACCCAGCATAAAATCTGCTATAGGTACTACTTTATGCCAGTAAACAAATATGAGGCAGTCCAAACTGCCAGGTAAATCAACAAGCATTTTATGTTTATGTCAAGAAATGGAGAATGTTTTAAAACTGAGGAAAAAATAGATGCATTTAACTCCTTTCTCTAGAACGCAACTTTTGCTAAAAGAAAAAAAACCAACCACAACCAACCTATGAAATAGGTCTTATGTATAATTCAGCAATACTAATTAAAAACAGTAAAGTGAAGGGAACTTTAGACTTCTTGTTCCTTATCTTGGTGTATTATTTTTAACCCAAAAAGGAATTAAAAAAAATATTCTTCTAGCTGTTTCTTCAGGTTCTTTTGAATACTGAGTTACTATGGACCTAATATATTCTGGTGTTTTTCCCTTTCTCTTCTTTTCCTCTCAATTTTCCTTTTTCACCTGAATTACATTAACAAGTTTCAGAACAGCTTCTGCTGGAAATTCCCATTTATTTTGGATGCATCATAGCTATTTATCCTGCACTGTTAAGATTAATAGGAAAAACTGTTTCAGACCAGATTTCATATTTCATAGCATTACAGACCTATTGCTAAATATATACAATTTAACATTATAGGTATTGATTTTCACTTTCTCTTGTTTCATACCACCTGCAATTTATATACTAACTTGAAATATTAACTTTTTTCTTTCTTTCTTTACAAACGTCACTGTGGAGACAGAGCTGGAATATTTCTCAGGTACATGATGAAACTGGTTTTGTAAACACAACTGGGGTGATAAACTTAGAGTAGATATGCCATTTGAGTAAAAGTATTTATACTTGTGGTTATTTTCTCATTCATATAAGCCATAGGGTGGTTTTTAGAATTACAAATATCTGAGGGAAAATACTGTATCATAGCAAAAATTAAAAACAAGTACAACTTTTTGAAATTCTATATGTTATTTGTCCATGGTTTATTCATTTGCATGACTACTCTGGTTAAATAAGTGAAATACTCTCCTAAATATTTACTGGATTTTAGGAATGCTACATACCTGCTATGCACTATGTTTTGAAGACTTCTAAGTCCCTTGCCATGAAAATGGAAACTCTGAATTTTAAAGAAAACAAATGGCCTTCTATCCATACGTTGTACTGTGTACTGGAAAATATAAACCAGGGCTAAAAACTCAGCTGCTGGATTTTTTTCTCATTAAATTATTTTTTATTTCCTCTCACATTTTTAAAAGTTTGGATTCATAAATGTATAGAATATGCTTCTCTTCAGACACTGAGGTAAATTATTAAAACTCACTGTAGAACTTTATTATATTGTAAAAATATTTAAGCACAGGAAAAATCAAGGATTTTATCACCCTGGATTATTTCATAGGAGGAAACAGTTTATTTTAACCTCATATGCTGAAGCACCTAATTTAGAAGTAAAGCACCCTACTTTGTGTGAAGCTAAAAAGCTGTATGATTTCAAACTTTAATCCAGAGACAATTAATTTGATAGTTCAGGACTAAATTTATCATTAATGTCAGACACAGGTACATGTTGATTTATTTGAGCTCTTAAAATATAGAATTCTTCATTTCCACATTTTGATCAATTTACTTCAAACTTCACAGCTCATTCCTGTTCTAAATTCCATGACACTGAGTCTGCTGTATCTGAAATCTCATTTCTAGAGCTTGATTCCATCTTCATAGGGAAATCCTGGTTTCTTGTCCTCACATGAAAAAAAAGTCTAAAGTTAATTGATTGCAGGTGAATGAACTTTTCAGTTCAACGTTGTAGTATTCAATCTCCCATTTTAATGTAAAATAAATATAATTAGAGGAAAGGTTTATGTACAGAGATTGCTCTTTGGCCCTTGGCATTTGTCCAGGTTGTCCAGCTGCTATATCAACCGAATAAACTGAATTTAAAAATATTTGACTCAAAATATATAAAGATCTGTGTTTTTTTCTGTATTTTAAATGTATCAGGGAGGCAGGAGTGGTTGCAGAGGACATGTCAGAGCATTTCTGTAATGGTTAATGGTTATTTGTGTGAGTGTAGTGTATGTACATTTTTGTAGAGCAGATATAGTATTCTTTATCTGCCATACATATAAATATGATTTGCAGTGGAACGACAAGAATAGGAGTCCTTTAAGAAGAAGTAGTACAACTAAGCATTTCTTTTGGTTCTATTTCAGTCTCTGAAGGGTATCACGTATTTTCTTCTATTTTACAATGTACTGTATGAAATATTAGTACTGTTGTGAAAGCCAACGCTTACAGATAGAGAAACAGACAGGCATATATGTGTTAGCAGAACATAAAATCTTGGTAAACCCAGATTAAGTTTTGTAGCCTCTTTCTTCTTTCTTATTTTGAGAAATTTTCTGTTTCTTGATGCTGCCGTCCTTGGATATATGATCTCCAAGGAATTTAATAAAAAATATTTTTTTCTATAGTTGGCCAGTTTTTCCAGGCGTTAATCAGCTTATCTAGCTACTGCAGATTTGGGACTCCCAATGCGACCTCAGACCATGCACAAGTCATATACTGGGAAGACCTGAACTCACTGCAGTCATGTGCAGTTGTTAATGAGCAAACGTGCAATAGCCATAAATAGTTAAAAGGATTTATTGCACTTTCATGCAGTAATATTGCATACATATCTGTATACAGAACACTTGCATAGTATGTCAGATGCTTGATGCCATTGCCAGGCTTGGCATCTTGGAACAGACTGCAAGAAATTCTGTGTGAAATACAGAACGCTGATTCCTAATAAACCGGTCCATTACTGAAAATGTTTTAGATACTGTTTTAGATACTGACCAGTTGATGCTCTATTACAAAGGCAAACTTCCTTATGTGTACAGAGAAGGCATTATTGTCTTAATTAATCTCCTGTGGTCTCCTGGGGTACATTAAAAATAGGGTGGCCAGCAGGTCAAGGGACGTCATCCTCCCCTTCTACTCCACCCTGGTGAGGCCACATCTAGAGTAATGTGTCCAGTTCTGGGCTTTCCCAGCTCCCCAGGATGGGGAACTACTGGAGAGAGTCCAGTGGAGGCCTACAAAGATGATCAAGTGACTGGAGCACCTCTCTTATGAGGAAAGTGTGAGACATCTGGATCTGTTTACTCTGAAGAAAAGAAGACTGAGAGGGGATCTCATCAGTGCTTATAAATATCTAAACAGCATGTGTCAAGAGGATGGGGCCAGACTCTTCTCAGTGGTGCCCTGTGATGGGACAAAGGGCAACAGACACAAGCTGGAACACAGGAAGTTCCATCTGAACATGAAGAAAAATTTCTTTACTTTGAGGGGGACAGAGCACTGGAACAGGCTGACCGGAGAGGTGGTGGAGTCTCCTTCTCTGGAGATATTCAAAACCTGCCTGGATGCATTCCTGATCAGGCTGCTCTAGGTTAACCTGCTTTGGACCAGACGATCTCCAAAGGTCCATTCGAACCCCTACAATTCTGTGATTCTGTGATTCTGTCATTATTCTTATTGTGAAGTGGCTCTCTCACAACACTAGTATAAAGAATGAACAAGAGAAAAGGCGTGTGAGTAGGCTCCACTTGATCTTTGACTGGCCTCACTACTCTGTAAGCCATTTACTAACATCAGACTGTATAGGAAGTTCAGGATGTCAGTCATAAAATAGACAGTATGCAGGTAGTCTGACTGTACATAACAACTAAATCTCATGACTAAACAAGTATGCTCTGACTGTGTAATGTGGATGTTGATTCAGCTGCAAAATATGAAAAGCTACAAAATGAAGGATGTTATATTGTTCCTACACTCTTTGCTCATACATCCTAAAAATTTTCCTAAGTCTCAGGAAAATATTTCATACTTCATGTTTGTATTCATGATGAACAGAACCTGCATGCATCAATTGGAGATCACTACTATTAAACAAAGTAATGTTGAGTTTTAAACAAATTTTAAACAGAAATAGATGTTTTGGGGTTTTTTACTATCTAGATTAGATTATTTAAAAAAAAAAAAAACAACAAAACTTAAGCAAATTGCAACAGGGGAGGAATAAAAAAGGAATATCAGGCTTTTCATATCATTTACAGTTTTTTGAAAATTAGAGTTATTTGATTATTCAGCACAATAAGATGGCATGTACTACGCACTACTGTATTTCTCTTACTATTTTTCAACAGAAAAGAGTACTTTTTGTTTCCTTCAAGCAGTTTTGAAAGAAACAATCCCGAAAGGTTCCAAATAGGAAACAAATACATAGCACCTTGGGGCTTAAAGTACATTTTATTTTCATGAGACAAGAAGACCTTTGAATTCCTTATTAGTTTCAGAATGAAACAAGAGTCACAGGTCAGGGAACAGGTCACCCTAATGAGCAAAAATAAAATGTGTAGACCACCTCAAGACTTCTTCTATTTTCTTTGTGGAATATTGGTGTATTTCTATATATTGCTTCTACTAAGAACTTTTCCCCTGTGAACTTGTGTTTATAATGGAAAAATTGTTTGTTCTTGTGTTTTTCCTCTAGAATTTTCTCTTCTCTTATGCTGTTATACAATTTTTAAGGTGACAATGCTTTGAATATCAGAATTTATGCTCAAAGTGCATTTTAAATCTTAGACAAATTGTAGATAGAAAAGAGTAGGAAGACACAAAAAGGAAGATGTTATTTTTCTGTTTTTCAATTATAATTATTTCTAAACTGTTCTCAAATAACTATTTCCAACTATTTCAGCCAGGGGTCAGGTTAGGAAAGCTAAAGCCCAGATAATTAAATCTCACCTGTGACACATCCAGGACAAGAAAAGCTTCTACAGGTATGTCAGTGACAAAGGAAGACTAAGGAAAATGTGGGGCCTCTCAGAAAGGAAACAGGAGACTTCATGTCCCAGGACATGGACAAGGCTGAGGTATTCAACAACTTTTTTGCTTCAGTCTTCACAAACAAGGGGTCTAACCACATTGCCCAAGTTGCAGAAAATAAAGGCAGGGACTGGGAGAATAAGGATGCAAAGGCGGGGTCTATGAGAATGAAGAACTGTCCACTGTAGGAGATTAGTTTTGAGACCATGTAAGGAACCTGAAGGTGCACAAATCCATGTGACCTGATAAGATCCATCTGCAGGTCCTGAGGGAACCGGCAGATGAAGTTGCCAAGCCACTATCCATCATATGTGAGAAGCTGTGGCAATCCAGTAAAGTGCCCACTGACTGGAAAAGGGGAAACATAACCCCCATTTTTAAAAAGCGGAAAAAAGGAAGATCCAGGCAACTACAGGCCAGGCAGTCTCACCTCTGTGCCTGGCAAGATCATGGAGTAGATCCTCCTGGAAACTATGCTAAGGCACATGGAAAATAAGGAGGTGATTGGTGACAGCCAACATGGCTTCACTAAGGGCAAACTGTGTCTGACAAATTTGGTGGCTTTCTATGATGGGGTTACAGTACTGGTGGATAAGGGAAGAGCAACTGACATCACCTACCTGAACTTGTGCAAAACATTTGACATCATCCCACATGACAGCCTTGTCACTAAATTAGAGANTTCTGCCCCTCTGCTCCACTCTTGTGAGACCCAACCTGGAGTACTGCATCTAGCTCTGAAGCCCCCAACATAAAAAGGACATGAACCTTGAACTCCAACGAGTGGGTCCAGAGGAGGGCCATAGAGACAATCAGAGGGCTGGAGCACATCTCCTGTGAAAACAGGCTGAGACAGTTGGGGTTGCTCCTGCTGGAGAAGAGAAGGCTCCAGTGAGAACTTATAGAAGCCTTCCAGTATGTGAAGGTGGTCTACAAGAAAGCTGGAGGCAGACTTTTTACAAGGGCATGTAGTCATAGGACGAGGAGTAACGACTTCAAACTGGAAAAGGATAGATGTAGATTAGGTGTCAGGAAGAAATTTTTCATGATGACAGTGGTGAGGTTGCCCAGGGGAGTTGTGGATGCCTCGTCCCTGGAAGTGTTCAAGACCAGAATGGGGCCTTGAGCATCCTGGTCTAGTGGGAAGTGTCCCTGCTAATGGCAGGGGGATTGTATTAAGGTCCCTTCCAACTTAAATCATTCTGTGATTCTATGATCCAGAATATTTATAAGACTTTACACCTTTATGTCAAGGAAAACTTCAATTAGAATTAGACCCAGGACTAATGGCTAATATTTCATTTGACATGTACTCTCACTTTTTGGAAAGGGACCTGCTAATAACTGCTTTCCTTGTAAGATTTTCTAAACAGCTGCTAAATGTTCTTCCAACAATTAAACATAGTATCTTGATTAGAAAGGACATCATATAATATGATGCTTGGCTGGCTGATCTCTTCATCCGACGACTGCAGTATGTCCTTTCTTCCTATTCAATCTTTCCTCAACTATCTCTCCACATATTGTCACTCTCTATCCCATGTGTATGTCTGTCGCAAGGACTAAGTGCCAGCTACTGGTGAGGCTTGTATGTGTATGAGTGAAATATGCATGGTTCCAGATACTGGAGTCAGACCTGACCTGTGGCATCAGCAACTGGAGTGAGTGGGGAGTCTTTAACCTCCAGTCAGTATGGTGGGAACACCATCTGTCCCAAAAAAACAGCTACTAGGGGTACTGGTATGAGTGAAGCGAGAAAGGGGCTCAGTATGGGGGGATGGAGCAGTACCGTGGGTCACAGTGCAGGTGCCTGGTGAGAGATCTGCCTTTTGTCCAAACTAGAAGTGCATGGGATGTGTGTGCAAATCCTTCAGCAAACTTCAAGTTGGATAAGTAATGGGTAGGAGGAGCCTGGGGTCTGGGCCACGTTACCAAGTAGGTGGAGAGTCCATGCTGGTATGTGCAGGGGAACTTGTGCATGTGGGATGCCTGTGGGACAAGTGTGCAACTGCTGCGTGTTTAGTAGTGAGCACCAAGCTAGACCAGCTGGCAAGTCTGAGGCCTGTGTGGTGCGTAAGAGGGCCCTGTACCTGGGCAGGGATGCAGGACCGGCAGAGGAGCAGAGGTGGTACTCAAGAGATCTGTGAATGTACATGTGCTTGTGAACTTGCTGTGGTGTGCCTGCGCTAGTGACTTGCTGTCTGTGCCAGCCCAAGTGGAGGTGGGGACTTGGCTGTCTGTGTTTGTGTTTTAGGTGACTCCTGTATGTGGCTGTTGTTGAAGGCAGCGCCTTGTCTGTGTCAGTCTGTGTGACCGGCCGTGTCAGTGTCCTCTCTGTGTCTCAGTGTCCTCTTTGTCTGTGTAGGTACCTGCCTGTGTGTGCCTGTCTGTCTGTGTGTCTCTGCGATACGTGCTCAGCTTCATTACTTTTTGAATCCGCAAAAGGGAAAGCAGCAGCTGCATCCCTCAGCCTGGGCAGAGACCCTGGGTCCCCAGGGCACTAGGCTGGCCTCCAGTGGCCGGGCAGAAGCGTCCTGGACCAGAGCAGCTGGAGGTGGTGGTCATGCTTCTAATATCACTACACATTATCCTTTCTACTGATGCCAATAGCACACCTGCTTTGAAAGCGTTGTAAGTTTTGACAGAAAATCTGAGACACCAAATATTTCTTTTTACAGTACAGGTGATTGTCACATTATCAGCATTGTCCATAGACAGTGAAACATCCCTCAGCTAACAGAGCAGTACAGCAGGTAACATGGTAGACCTTCATCTTCAGTGTTGCCACTCTTTGTAAATGAGTTACATTATTATATTATTATTAAGGAAAAGTGTAAATTAAAGGCCTTAAGGTGTAACTAAGAACAACTCCATTAGTTCAAATTAATATCAAACCTCTCTTATGACTGTTTTAGTTTTGTAAGTGTGTAGGTTTTCATTGTCAAATTACTAGCCTGTCAGTAGTGAAGCTGTTGTGAATACTGGTATAACACTACAGACCTTTTTTATTCGGTTTTTAAAATGGATGGGTTACCAAACCAAGGAACAAAAATGTCTTTTATCTAGGTTTGCCATATACACTATAATACAGATGCCATAGAATATAGAGTGTAATATTTCAGCATAAATCCTCAAAACTTTCTCCCAACAGTATAGTACACCACATAGCACTTGTGACGGTGACGTGTGTAAGTGTAATGGGAACTATTTGCTTGGTTAAAGTACTTGGCAATATAAATAACTCTTTGGCTTCAGAGAAGAAAACTCTGGAGCTTGTCTTCTGATATTCAGGTGAGAGGACAGAACAGCCTTGCTGTAGTTTGAGTGGAAAATAGTGAATAGCAATCTGTAAGAGTACAAAGCTCATTTCTGTGCAAACATCTACAAAGAGAGTTACCATGAAACTGGATTAGTTGGCAACTGAGTACTTGCTCTGAATGCTGCATGAGCTTGTTTCTCTCAGTTAAAGACTTTAAGGTAGGGGATTTTTACTCCCCTCTTGTCTTTATTTTGTTCTCTGTTAGAAGATGGATAATATAATCAGTTTATTTTCAAAAAGGGAGCTTTAGAGAGTGTTAAGTATCTTTCACTACACATAGAGGAATTCCAAATACCCCACGAATTTTTGGTAACTGATCTGTATTTTACAACTGAAAAAATATATAGTTCATTATTTAGCACATGGTTATGTCCTCTTTATCAGTCTTTCCTCCTTACAATCATGAACACTGGCTATGAGGCTAATTGCCCAAGCTTGTCCATTTAACTTCATATATGCATCAATTGTGAAGGAATTGTCAAGGAATTATATTTTCATGGTATAGTATCACCTAGTTCCTGTCACTTGATTTCAGTGAACAGAAGTCACCACTAAAATAATCCCGTGATATCCGTTTAGTCCATGTAGTAACATCAAGTTCATTTCATTGCACTTCTGTAATATTTTTGAGGGGAAAACTTAGTATCTTTTAAAAAATGAGAAATTATGAGAGTTTCAGAATTGTTCACCATGCTAGCAAAGGACCTATACTGGGTCAGAGGGACAAAAGATGGGACTATTTATTACCTAAGGTATCCTGTGTTTTTTTCTGGGTTTTTTTGTTTCTTTTTGTTTGGGTTTTCTAAAATTGTTATTTTCAAATATAGAAGCAAATTCTTGGAACTTGGAAGGGACCTCTAGAGAT
>VXBH01000179.1:0-25546 GCA_013400035.1 Rynchops niger
TTTGCAGTGTCCTTGTCCCCAGCCCGAATCCTCCTGGAGACTCTCCCCTTCCATTTCCCAAGAGATGCTCGGCTAATCTTTTCCTGCCCACTTAGAGGAGCAAGTGGTGTCTGTGGGTGGGCTGGGGCTGGCAGGGCTCTCCCGACCGGCAGCGGTTATCCAGCAGCTCCTGGGGGGGGCGGGACGACGTGTGGAGGGATCAGGGAAGCCACTGCCTAATCTGTCCCCGGGCTGGATGGGTGCCTGGATCGTTTCAGGGCGGCTCGGCGCGTTCAGACGACGCACACGCTCTGCAGCGCAACCCGCCTGCTCGGAAAGCTCATGGCACAGGCATCTGTCACCGAAACCTGTCTGCATGAAAGGCTGTCTGCACAACCCGGGGAAAAAAGAAAGGCATGACAGCACAATTAGTGAGAGCAAATGAAAGGCTGTTTGAAGAGGAGAGGGAGGAAAGGGGAGAGCTGCATAAATCCCTGGTGGGGTTTTGGGCTTGACATCAAAACCCCTTAACAGTGTATTACTTCAGCCCCCAATGTGGACAGATGTTGAGCTGTGGCTCAAAGGAAGTCAGAAATCTTTCCTTAGAAAAAATTTGGCTAGGAAACTAAAGAAAATATTGTGAAAGAAAAGGAAATAAAAGCCCACTAAAGAAGATTTATCACTGCCTCAAGCATTTCTGTATCCTCTAGTCTTATGAGGTCTCAGCCTCAGGGGAGAGAAAAAGAGAAACAGCCTGTTGCTACATTAATGGGTCACAAATTTAGAGCGGGGACACGTTTGCCCAGTTAGACAACGATGGAGGGAGCCAGCTCGCCTGTTCGAGGACTCTTCCAATCCATGCTAACCTCAGATGGCTTCCAGAGGCCTCTGGCACCAGCCTGCATCTTTCCCTGGCACATCCATCCCCGCTGCCCTTCTTGCCCACTCACTCACTTTTGCGAGGTTCCTCTAGAGCCATGTGTCATTGGCAAAACATCTTATTTTCCAAAAGACCTCAGCATCATCCACTAACCTGGAGATTTTGCTCTCTGTTCCCTTCCCAGTGCCACAAACGAAGATGTTCAAACCAGACCCAGCAGAGATTCTTGGGCAACCCCATTGCTGAATCTCATTTGTCCTCAAAAACTGTCCATTAAACCCTGCACTTTGCTACCTACAATACTTTTTAACTAGGTTTCAATCCATAAAAGTACCTTTGTTTCAGCCCCTTTGTTTCAATTTTTAAGAGATTTTAAGAGATGGCAAAATTATTTTACCTCCTCTTTCTGTTGGTTTCTCCCTATCCATGTGCATACCGATATTTTCCTAGAGTCCCAGCACGCTGGCAAGGCAAGTTTTCTCTCTCTGGCAGCAGTGTCTGCTGGCTCTTTCCCACCTGCCTGTCTGCCCATGTGCTCACTGCTGGGGCAGACCCGGCCACCCCAGCAGGGATGGAGGTGACACTCATCTCCGGCTCCCAAGGTCCCCTTCCAGAGGCTGGTTTGTAGGTGGGAGCTACACTAGCAGCCTGCCAGACCCCTGATGCAGTAGCTATTTCTAAAGTGACATTGATCTCGTTCCTCTAACTTACAGGCTCCACAGAATGAACTGGGTGTGAGGATCTCCCAAATACCTGCAGCAGTGAAGACCGACACAAAGAAGAGCCTGAGCTGCCTTGTCATGCCTTATCCTCCTTGGTACCCAATTGCACCTTTGTAATGAGCAACGGCTCCCTAGCCAGCACCTTACTTCTGCTCTTTTTTTTTTTTTTTTAATTTCTTAAATTTAATCTTTACAAGTAGATCTTCGTGCTCTTTTTTAGCTCTTTTAATTTTCTGTCTATGCTTTACTCGCTGTGTTTTATGGGTTTTCCCTTTCTCCTCATGTGGGAAACCTTTCCACTTTTAAAACGCTGACCTTCTCCCTGTGATGCCTCCTTAACCTTAGCAGTGAGTCAGGCAGGGTGTGTTTTAGGACCTCTTAGTTGTTTTTGAGTTGTGGCACATGTTTTATTTGGGTTTTAATGGAGCATTTTTGTAATCGCCTCCAGACTGCTTGCAGGCCCCTTGCTTTCTGTCTGTTCCTTTTCGTTTTGTTGTTATTGACTAATCACCTTATTTTTTCATAGTTCCCTTTCTTGAAATTGCAGAGCCACACACTGGATTTATTTGGTGTGCTCTCTCCCACTACAGCATTAAATTGGTTGTTTTGTGGTCACTAGCAGAGAGCAGGTCTCCCACAAACACCTTGTGAAGCAGGTCCTGTGCACCGCTCCCCACCCAACCCAGAGCAGCAGCCCTCCTCGCCGCTGCCAGCACTCCTCCTTCCAGGAGACTCATTATTCTATCCAAAAATATTTTTTTTACTCCCTGAAGGATCACTGAGGTGACTAGCTTCTCTAATCTCATTTTATATTTGCTGATCGTTACCTTTATCCTGATCAGGGGTCAGTAACGCAGTCCTGGCTTTACATTTTTTCCTGTGGGAATCTGGGATTTCCCATCTCAAGAAATCTGTAGGGATACTGGAGCTGTCATTCAGGGCAATGGGAAAACCTGGCATTATCTCTTATGTTTTTAAAACAAACAAAAAAGAATCTAGTATAGGGACAGAAACACCTCTAAGTTTTGACCTTGATTTGTTTCTTAATAATATTCCTGTGGGTCCACCAGTACTACACATGGACAAGCTCACCTTATTTATTGCAGCTGTACCATTTATTTCCCTGCTGCTCTTTCCCTGGATACTGGCCACATCCTCCTCACAAGGGGTGCAAGTCTGAATTTCTGCACCCTCTGACTCTCAGCTTCTCATTTAAACAATTCTCCATGGCCTTTCCCTCTTTCAGTCCCCCCAGCCCAGCTCTGCCGAGATGGAGGTGTGGGACCCCTCTGGCAGGTTCAGAGCGATCTCCCCAGCAGGACACCCCTCCCGGCTGTGGACACCCCCCCATTGCAAGGGCTGCAGGAGCAGGGGGAGGTGGGTCTCTGCCCTGCAGCATCCCCCACGTTCTCACAGGCACCCGAACAGGGTGCGCTCTGCGTGATGGGCTGCGCAGACCCTTGTAATTCCCTCCACCTTATGGGTGAAGCTGTTGGGTTTGGAAAGTTGCATCGTGTTTTTCTGCAGAAATATTATTAATCCCCTTTACCACAAGCTCGTTTACTGCTCTCTGTATCGTCACCCCCAGAACCTGGCAATTTCAGTAGCCCTGTTTGCTGCCCCCAGAGATAACTTGCCTGCTCCCCCCCACAACCCAACCAGCCCCCCGACTGGGGCCCACACCACCCCCTTGTGAGGCCCAAGGGTCTCCATCGCCCCCCAGGGCAGCCCCAGCTGCCTGCCCGCCCCCATGCCGGGGTGCCTCTGAATTCCCATTCCCATCTCCCTCCACCAAGCCCGGAGGCACAGCATGGGGGGGATAAGGCGGCACCCCTGCTCTGCGGGGCGGGGGGGGTCCCTCTGGCTCAAACGCTGTGTGCGAGGGGTGAGGTGGGCTGAGATGTTGGTCGCGGTTGGGTGCGTGTGTCTGTCTGTCCGTCCGTCTCCCCGCAGGGTGACACACCGGAGCCGGGGGCGCTCGCAGCGGGAGCGGGAGCGGAGGTCCCCGTTGCAGCAGCGGTGGCGGGGTGTCCCCTGCCGGTTGTCCCGGCGCGGTGCACCCCCGGCCCCACACCGCTCCCGGGGGCTGCCCGGGCGGCGAATGGGCACAGCCCGGGCGGCAGAACTGCTTATGAGCTCCGCTGCCCCGTCGCGGTACCCCCCACTCCGACCACATACCTATAGGGGTGCGTGCGAGCATCCCTGTGCTCCCACACCTCGTGGCCGGGGATCCCGCGGTGAACGTATGACCCTGTTACCAACGGCCGCAATCTGGAGGCTGACCTGGACTCCGAGGACAGTGCTGATGCTCCCCCCCCCTGCAGAAAACCAGAGTTGCCCCTGATACAGCTCAGTATTCATGGGCTTTTTTGCAGGAAGAGAGCTTTCATTCTCTGTTTTGCAGGTGTCCTTGTGTGTCTTGAGGTGACAGTGTCTGCCGCGCACAGGGGACCAAATTCTAGCTCCAGCAGGGGTGTGAGGTGGGTGAGGAAGCTCCTGGGTGATGCCTATTGCTCAGTGGGAAGAGAAAAGTGCTTCCATGGCAGACGCTCGACAGCCATGGACTGAATTACAGTTAAGGTCAGATGATTTTCCAGTGTTTTTGTGGCTTCTCTTTGACACAGGGGTTTGAGTGACATGGCTACAGCCTTTGTGTTTGTCCCTGCGGTGCCAGACAGGTGGCCCAGTGTAGCAGTCACGGGTCCTCAAGGAGTTGCATTTTCAGTGGAAAACTTCAAGCTTTGGGGCTTAGTTCCTTCAGGGGTTCAAAAGGGGCACGGCTGGCTGTTCAGCAGGATACCAGCTCCTCCTCTCTCACAGTGTCTGGAGACTGAGGAGTGGTGTTAGTAGGGTGGGTTTTTTATAATTTATATGGGTCAAGAGGAGGGATCAAAGAATGCACAATTGTAAGAGGTGGAAAACTTGTAGAAAGTACCAGAACATTGCATGCACTTTTGTATGTGCAAACCCTGGTCATGAATACAAAGCAGCCCTTGAGTACAAA
Source organism: Rynchops niger (assembly GCA_013400035.1). NCBI lineage: Eukaryota > Metazoa > Chordata > Aves > Charadriiformes > Laridae > Rynchops > Rynchops niger. The sequence goes on from VXBH01000179.1 coordinate 4,586, forward strand.
AGAAAGTAGACAAACACGCAGGTAGGATGTACTTCTACACTCGTTTAACAAGGGCCTTGGGTGACCAGCAGGTGAGCTGCTGGGCCTTGATGCTGTGGGAAATAGCAGCCCGTGAGCGAGCACTCGTCCTTCCTCCACTGAAACGGGGCGTTTATCTGCACCAGGTCCCATCTCAGACACCAGGCTTCCATATAGATGTTACAAAGGGTGACAATATTAATGTATGCTGCTGAGTGCTTGATGCATTCATCCTGCGCTGTTGTGCCCTCTCTAAAGCATCACATACTTCAAAGACCTGGAAAATAATATACCTGGCTCACAAATGAACTGCACAGATGGAGAGCATTGTCAGCAAAAGTTGTGCTTTAATTCCTGTGTACAAAACCATTAATCTCTTAAACAATAGGAGATACAAACCATGAAAAAAAAGAAGATATCAAAGGATATGTTCCCTGCCTGGGACCAACGATTCTCCAAGGACCCAAAGGACAGCTACCGGCATGACCAATATCTAAGGCACTGCAGTGAGAACTGTCTCTGAGCAGAGGCCACCAGTTAAAGGCCATGGAAAAGAACCGTCTGGATGGCACAGTCTGCTCCTCTCCTCGGGGTGATGCTGCGGGTATGCCATTGGCTTCATGTGCTGCTGGCGTGCTCCACTCTCTGGTACTGTGCATGTCTGCAGCTCACTCCTCTTCCACGTCTCTGCTTAAACACGTTTCCTTCCCAGACCCTGCCGCACAATGACGAGGGTCAGCTGCAGTGGCTGCTGCTGACGGGGCACCAGGAGCCAGGCAGGGGTTTACAGCAGTTACCCCTCCTGGCCACCCCTCCATGTGCTCCTGCCCCTTGGTGTCGTGGCCATGTGGCTGCACAACCCCTCTCTGCTCCAGCGATGTTTGCCCTGCCTCCTCCTGCTCAACCAGAATTGCACAAATACCTCTCCATCTTCCCTAGCCCAGCCAGAACTACAGGCTTTACAGGGGAAATTGCTGGGTGAGTGTGTAATGTGGCATATGTTAGGCCAGGAGAGGTCTCTGCCCCAGAGGAGAAGGGGCAGTCCAAGATTGCTTTAAGGACCTTATGGTCCTGACCCGCCTGTGCCATGCTCTGGTCCTGTTCTCCTTCCTTCAGCCACAAGCCCTGTTTTTTAGCCCTTTTTCTCACAAGCATCACACTAGTGCCCTCCAGCAGCACGGCCACAAGGCTCAGTGCAGTCACCTGCTGATGAACCACTGCAGCTCTCTCACCCTGTCCCACAGCCCCACCACAAATTGGAGATTTCCTCAGCAGCACGGACCAGACTTTGACACAGCTCTGAGATGCCTAGTGCCACAGACGTCAGGGACTGCTGGTGGGAAGCACCCAAAGCCAGTACTCCTGCTGGGACAACAGCACACGTACCGTTTCCTGGAGAACTGCTGGTCTATCTCCTCTAAGGATTGTCCTTTCGTTTCCGGAACAAAAAGATAAATGAATATGACAGCCAGCACTCCCATCAGTCCATAGAGAAGAAACATCCAAGAGAAACCAATGGCATCTGCAGAGAGATTCACATGCATGAAGGGTCTGTTGGAGGCAGGTCACATCATGGGATACAAAGGAAGCTGGTGGCTTACTGCAAGGTGGTCACTGATGCCTGACTGGGGCATTTTATTTTGAGAAGCCACCAAAAGGGCAAGAAAGCTCTTTATCTGCAAGGCCTGGACCAGGAATCAGCAATGGAGAAGGATGGTCCACACCAGGCTTTGCCAGCAGCACCACAGAGGGAAGGAGAACTCTAGGGCCCAGCAGTGCCCACCGAGTGCCTCAGCTGAGAGCTCTGCTAGCAAGAAACGTTATAAAGCCATCAGCATGGAAGCTGCAAATTCCATGGTTTCCCGATACTGCAGTATTACAGTGCAGCCCAGTGGGCGATGGATGATTTTCATTAAATGCGTGGTGGAGGGGCTCAGACCAGTGGTGCTGGTGCCTGCTCTCAGAGGCATCAGGGTCAGACCTATTTCAGAATCAAGTTCCCCAGAGGTTCAAAATGCCACTTAATTTCCAAATAGCTCGGGGTGGGCACCTTCCCTGACCAGCTGTGGGAGTTGGAGGGATGGGGACGGCCACTTACCAATAAGGTCCAGGAAGGAGAGGCTGATCAGTAAATTAGCAGCCCAGTTAAAGCTGTTACAGAAGGCAAAGGCTCTTCCTCTTATCCCAGCAGGGTAGATCTCACTGAGGACCAGCCAGGTCACTGCACGGATTAGAGAGATCAGAAAGACAGTGGTAGGGGTTATGCAGTTTATATGGGAAATGGGCAAGGAAGATTTTCAGCAGGGGTTTCACCCAGAATCTTCTTCTGGTGGTGTCAAACACTCATCAACCTCAGAGTCAGGTCACAGCAGAACACTTCAAAACTCCTATGGAAGAACGAAATACCAAGGAACAGGCCCAGGGAGCAAAGGAGAAAGCAGGGGAGTTGGTTATTGCACTCAGGGATGATGGAAAAGGTCTGGCATATCTGCTTGTCAGCACATGCTCTTTGTAAAGAAATGAGAAAGGGGTAGTATTAGGGAGATTATGTTACATTTGGGCTAAAAGTAGAGCTTTAGCTTTATCTTAAAGTAGTCTCTCCTATGCCAGGGTTATTTTGCTTGAAACAATTTACAGGGTCACTGTCAAACCCACGAGACTTGCTCACCTATGGTTTTTTTCTTGAGTTAGATGCTGCTTTCTCCCATCAAGGCATTTAAAAGCAAGAAATGCCAAAAAACAGTAGAGCTCACATGAAAGTGAGAAGTAATCTCTATTCCCATCTGATGAATAAAAGATTTCAGAAAAAGACCAAGTGATATTGAGAAACTTTCAGAAATCCAATTCCAGTTCTGCCATTGACTTTCTTTATGACGCAGCAGAAGCCCCTCAGTCCCTCTGTCCTCAGCCCTCTCTTTTCCTCCTTACAGGGTGCTAGGAAGACCAGGTAGTGCTTGTGGGATGCTCTGATTTTGCAACGAACTTCACAGAAAAAAAATACATTACAAGGGTAGTGATCGCATGGAAGAGAAAGTTATTCTAGCGCTGTACCAGCCCTACAGCTGACAGCTGCAGTGCTAGAAAATGATTCAGGGGGCAGAAGGGGACATATTTCCAGTTTCCAGACACTGAGCTGCGGGGTAAAGCAGATGCATAATGAACATCTCAAGCAGAATGTAAAGATCAGCCCTAGTTTTATTCTCTGGGTTAGCGCAAGGATATGTAAACACCATACTTACTTGGTCCAAATCCAATTGAGAAGGCGCTCACGAAAGCCATCATGCTCAGCAGCGTAATCCAATTTAAACCCATGTGTTCTGCCCAGGGAGCACCACTAAAAGGAGAGCCTGTGCTTTCCACTGTCTCCTTTTTGGACTGATCTACCAAGCCCCTTTTCTGAGTGAGGGAAGAATTGGGAACAACCTCTCTGCTTTGAGTACTGGCAAAAACTTTTGTAAGGCTCCTCGAGGCAGCAAAACCATGGCCTGCCTGACTTTTGACAGCACTCGATGCTGGTGGGATGGGGGACACAGCAGCCTGGGAGGCTAGGGGCATCAGGGGGTGCTGGGTGAGGCTGTGGGATGCATTGGGGTCTGCAGCTGCCTTGCAGTCCCTGGCCATGGCCAGCGGAACAATGCAGCTGGTGAGGCCAATGGTGGTGACGGAGATGGCCATCACCACGCAGCCAGCCATGAGCAGCGCTCTCCTGCCAGCTTTGTCTGCAAAGGCCATTGCGACGAGTGTGGCCACCACCTTTATTGCTCCCAGCCCAACAGAGGCCAGGATTGCTGAGGAGTTGCTCTGGAACCCCACCGAGTGGAATATTTTGGAGGCATAGCCCAGCACATTGGGCTGCCCAGTGAACTGCTGGAAGAGCACCAGTCCCAGGCCCACCAGAGTCCGCCTTCTCATGTTGTCTCTGGTCCTAAAAAGGTCAAGAAATGAGTAATGCTTCTCTTTATAGGGCTCCCGCTTTGCCACCTCTCTGTCCTCAGTGTTCTGCAACTGAATGAGGCCCTTCTGGCAGTCTGAATCCCAGGAGCTTAATTTAACAGGGTTCACTGGGAGGAAGAGGATGCTGAGGAACTGCATGGCCGTTGGGGCAATGGCCAGCCCAAACATGTACTTCCATCCCTCATCCACATCCGTAAAGATGTAGTTCAGCGCATAGGACAGCAGGATGCCTACGGTGATGCCCGCTTCGTAGAGAGACACCAGCAGCCCTCTCTGATGAGCAGCCACCATTTCTGAGACGTAGATGCAGCAGGCCATGGATGAGACAGAGATGGCAAAGCCCACAGTCATGCGCCCAATGACCAGCCCAATAAATGACCTCGCCAATGTGAGAATAAGGCTGCCAACCAACAGGACCAAATTGCTGACCAGGATTGCTCTCCTCCGGCCATGGCGGTCGATGAGGATCCCCCCAACCAGAGAGGCAAGGAGAGCTCCAATAAGGAGGGCGCTCACGAGAATTTCTTGCTTGAAGCAGCTGAGATGAAAGTCTATCTGCAACTGCAGCAGTGCACCGGAGATAATCCCCAGCTCATATCCAAATATCAGCCCACCCAGGAGAGAGACCGTTGCAGACAAGAGGAGGATCAGCAGTGCACGACCTGGAAAACAAGCAAGGAATGCTAGGTTCAGTTTTCTGGCACTGGTGGGCAAGCCATCAGCATGCACGAGCTGGAAAAAGCTCTCCCAGGACACACAAAGTTTTCCATCTACAAAGCCATGATGCTGAACTTCCCCATAGCTCACTAGCTCATGTGTAGGGGCACTTGTAAATATTCACACAACCTACCAGGCCCGCACACCCATCCTCTATCTGCAGGGGCACTCATTTGGGGTGCAGAACTGTGAAAACAGGACTTTGCTAACACAGTTAAGACTTGTATTTAAGTGGAGGACAGTGATTTGTACTGCCTGGAGTTGTACCGGGAGATCCTCCGTGGTCTCCCTTGATTCTAATTACAAAACCTGTTCTGGGCAGGAAAGACAGCTTCTGCTTTCTGGTTCTGAATTGTTCTGCATTATCGTTTTCACGTTTCAGTGCTTGTGGCACCTCTCACTGTGGGCTCTGCATTCCCACTCCCTACCTTGTTGTTAAAAATGCTGCTTGCAGAAGTTTATTTCTCCTAGTTAACCTTGCACTCTTGGCGTGACTTTGTGGGGGTGGCCCTGATGTCTTCATCGCTCCTTCCATAGCACACAGCGCCCAGGATACCCGAGCCAGGCACAACCTTCTCAGGCTGGCCCAGGACCACAGGACAAAGTTTATCATAAGCCGAAAAGCTCACTGTTGCCTGCCTCAAACACAAGAAGCAATTCTTTGACCTTGCCTTTCCCATATAGCTGAGCACGCAAGTTTAGTAAGTATGCAAGTTTAGTTAAAATAAGAAAAAACAACAGCAAAAGCAAACCAAACCCAAACCAACCAACCCACCCCAAGCAACCCTGACAAAACAAGGTGCTTGCTGCACATGCTTCTCGCCCTGGGGAGAGGATGAAAGGGTGACCATGTGTGAACCATTAGTCATGCTGCGGCAGGGGGGACTGCACAGGGCAAGAGAGCCAGTGCTGATGCAGGGACCTCCCCCCCCAGTTACAATTTTCAAGGCACAAGTAAAGTGCATTGCTTTAGAGGTTTGTGCTTGTTTCCAGCATACAATACTATCTGTATTCTCACATTGGCTTTGTTTAATTATAAATACTCACTCACAGTTTCAGTAGACTGTATGTGGAAAGAATGTGGACACAACCACGAGACGACGGAAAACTTTCCTCACCGTGCCTAAGGGCTTTTTTCCCCTCAAAAACTGTGTTTTATGAGAATTGTCTCTATTCACAGCCTTTGATCACAGCTAGCAAGAAAGGTTATTTCTCAGTGATGGCTATATTATTCTGTAATTTGTTTCATTTGTGTTTCTTATACCATCCCAGCTACACACCAGTCCCTCCCACCATGCTCTGTGTAACTACCTGCACTGCTTTTATCACTCCTTGTACAAGTTATGCAGATAATGAGAAAAAATATCTGCTCACTGAGAATAAAAGGCTTTGCATAAACTGGGCATGCCATAGCTTCAAGCCACAAACTCACGCAGATACAGAAAGCCCTGCTGTGAATACCACGGCTGATTCCATCAGATTTTGCTGTATTTCTTGTCAACTTAACGAGCAGGAACAGTTTATGAACTTTGATTGAAATCCAGCTAGCCTGGACTGAAATCCATATATAGCCTATTCTGATGTAGTCAGAGGACTCTTCAGATGTTCACATGAGAATGGAAAGTTTGCTGGGTTTCCCAAGGAGCTGTGCCAGGAATTTCTCTGCCTATGGCAAACGCTGGTCGGAGGGCCGTGCTCCAGGATGGGGCTGTAACCAGTGCCACTGTCCTGGCCGGGACTGGACTGACTTTTGACCTGCTGAAGTCCCTCTTTGCCTACGCCAGTGCCAACAGGCACCGCTGCCTTGAACAAAGCCGTAGTGCTGTCCCCAAGCCCTGCTCCCGCTCGCAGCCCGCTCTTCCCGGGAACGCTCCTGGGATGGCCCGAGGGGCTGTGCCACAGGAAATTACTTGTCTCGCTATGTTTGCTATGTTTGCTGCTGGAAGTCCTGAAAAAAAAAGAAAGAAAGGGGCTGGAGGCGGGGGAGCGGGGAGACGCAGTCTCGGCCTTTAGGAAAAGTTGAAAACTTTTTTTTTCGTTTGGAAAACTTTTTCCCGGGGCAGGACGCGCCCGTTCCCATCCCGAGAGGGACTCGCCGGGGGTCCGGCGGCCGGAGCGGGGCCGCGCAGCGCCACGTCGCTCCCGCCCTGCCTCCCGGCCGGGCAGCCTGGGGCTTGTAGTCGCCCTGCCCGCCCCTCGGGGAGCCGTGAGGAGCGGGGGGGTTGTCCTCAGCGGGCCACCCCTGGCTGGGGTGTGCTGCTCGGGGTACCGGCCGCCCGCGGTGATGCGAAGGGCCGGGGAGAAGGAGCGTGACTTCGGGGGGATGAGGGAGTCCGGCGGGACACCGTAACCCGGGGCGGTGAGCGGGTCTGGCTGGGGTCGTTTTACCAGGGGTATATTGCTAATTGGTCTGGAAAGGAGGATGTGGCAGGGTACGGCGTGGGGTGCTGGGATGACAGCTCTGTCCCCAGGCTCTGTCTCTCTTTAGCCGGGAATGGGAATCTCCTGGCGCACTGCAGACCCGCTCTCATGCAGAGCTTCACTCCTCCTTACCAGAAAGCCTCTGGGAAGCCACGACAGATTGTCAGTTTATGACAGTCTTTAGGTAGCTCCGTTACAAAGCCAAGGAAATCTGTTAGGAACGAAATGGCCAGATCAAAGCTAAAAAAAAAAAAAAGAGCAGCGTGACTGAGTTTGCACTCTTACCTTTCTCTTCTGTTGGAAAGAAAGAGCAGTCTGTCGAGCTTATCTCCTTCCCCCTGCACAGTGCTCCATTAAGCAGAGCATTTCAGTATTCAGCTTTCCTTGCAATTAACATTCTTGTTCTGCTCACTGCAACAGAAACCTTCCTGCTGGTTACTGCATAAAAGACACTGGGACTTCCACTTCGATGCATGATTTTTTTTTCCTGAGCCTGAGGCTAAATTCATGTGTCCCAAAGTCCAGTTTGTAAAACGAGGGTTTTACAAAACTTGATATGCCTAGAAGTGCTTTCGAAACTCTATAACACAATGTGAACATTCTCTCTCGGTGCTGTTCGTGCAAACTGCAGTTGCTGGGCAGGTTGCGCTGTGGGAAGTACGTGTGCGTGCAGTGAAGTACACGCGATGGTCCGAAGTTTGCTGTAGCCCAGCTGGCGTGGGGACCAGCGCAGGGATGATGTGCTGTCACAGGCTTGGGGGTGGGCTCGCGCAGCCTTCCCAGAGCTGGGCAGCAGGCACTGCCGCCCAAGGATGAGTGCGAATGACCATAACCCTGCATTGCGAGCTGGGATGTGACTGCTGGTAGTATTTCTTTTAATCACACAACACAAGCTCCATCACAGCATCCTGTGGAGCCTGTGCTGCTACAGCTGTTTCCTACCACACAGGGTCGAGCTGGGGAAGGTCTGCATCAGTGACCATCGCGCCTGCGGTGCAGGCACACCCCTCTGACACAGGCAAAAGTAAACAGGTTGAGTGAAGAATGAGGAACACGTGATATTTTTTGGAATGAGCTTTTTCAGTCATTCCACATGTTAACTTAATGGGACATTTAAGAGAAATCTTTAAAGAGTCATTAGGGAATGTATGTCATGTCTCTGCTCTGGAGACCAGTGGTGTCAACTCTTGTTTGCTCCTACTCATATTTTTGTGATGCTTGAGTTGGGCAATACTGGATCACGCATATCCTTTCAGCCTTAGTCTCTTGGATTTCTGACCTCCAACATGGGTGGCAGTTGATCAGAGGTTTTGGTTTTGTTTCTTCTCAAAGTCATACTGAATATTAAGTGTTTCAAATCACTTACTCCGTTTATAGATTAAATAAATGCTTTCCCATTCAATTTAAATGTAAATACAGTATTTAAAAATACCTTTTCTAAAACCTTGCATCTGATACAAACTGACAGCTGCACAGGGATCACACACGTGGTGAAGAACAGCTTCAAACATGAACATCAGCCAACAGAAACCTATGGTGCTCATGGAAGGAGCTTTTCAATAGAGTTAGTAATTCATGTTAAAGTAGTTTAAAAGCTCTGAAATCAGGACCAGCTCCCATGATACTCAGAGTGAGAAATGACTGCAGTTTTCTCTCTTTCCCAAGACCCTGCATGTGAGGCCGTTCATGGTGGGCAGCAAGGACTACAGCTGTGTGTCTAAGCATATGTTCCACGTTTTGGGAACACGGGGGAGATGCTGGGGATGCAGCGTGATCTTGCCTGTGATCTCTGGCTCCCGCAACTTCTCCCTGGGTGAAAGCCTACACACTTTGGGTGCGTTTTGTTACGAACTGAAGATGTCACCCACTCATGGTTCCCCACTGCACCAGGCAGAGAGCCGGAGGGGACCTACAGCCCTCAGCAGCTGCTGGGCAAACCCACTCTTGGCTACGGGATCTGCAATTCGCCTGAGCAATTCCTTCCTTCTCAAATGATTCCAGTGTCAGAAGGAAGAAATGATATTTTTCTCCATGGTCTCTCAGCATTCGTTTATCTGTCACCTTGCCATTTGCTGGAGGCTGCCTGTTCTCTGGCAGGGCAATAAACATTATTAGCAGCGACAGGAAGGAGGCGAGGTCCTGGGGAGCATAGGCAGAGCGTTATGGCATGTTTACAAAAGGCGGCCAAAAATATGACATCAATATATGCAGAATTGCAACCACCGTGTTGACGCTGTGCGTGGCTGGGAGTTATGGTCCTCTGAAAAAAAATGCGAAAACCTGCGATGATGCACAGCAGGGATAATTTTTCCTTTGCATTTTCTTTTTTTTTTCCTTTGCAGGAAAACAATCTTCCTTTGCAGTTTTTAAAGTATACCTTTCTTATCATGCCATTTATAGTTAATGGGTGTTCTGGGCCTGCTGAAGTTGGTTGCTTTAGCCCTTAAGCTCCATGTGAGAAGGTCTGGAAGGGTTGGATCCACCAGGACTGGCTCACGCGTCATGCCTGCTGGCATGTTTCTAACCTTGCTCCCTCTTGTGATGCTTTCCTCGTCCTCCTCCTTGTCTTGAGACTGTGTGTCTTGGCAGTGCCATTTACCCATCTGATCCTTATCTCGCTCTTGGCTGCTGGGCTTGCCGGGCACAAGGGTGTGTTCCTGCTTCCCATCCCAACAGCACGTTGTCTCCAGGGCCGTCATCTCTGGGGCCGTCGTCTCCGGGGCCGAGCCGCAGGAATGTGCTTCCTGAAGGGCTTGGTGTTTGAAACGGCAGCCTTTGCGTTTGGTATCACAACCCGGCCCAGATGGCTGAAAATGTTGCTCGCTACTTCAGGGCTGGAGCACCTAAAAGTGGCTTTAAAAATCACAAATGAAAATAAAAATACCAGAGGAGAGAGAAGTCCATCCTGGAAAAAGGAAGACGCGGTGTTCAGCAATGCTTATCACACACTCCAGCACATTTTCTCTAATTACAGTGGACCCTTAGGAAGGGATTCCGGGGACCAAACTGACCAAGATCAACTCAGTTATTGATGAAAATTATAATCCATGAGCAGAGCCCACTGTTACAGCTGGCTGGGATGGCACCAGCTCGCCAGGCACCTGCATTTGTTGGGTGCTCATTTACAGCCCAGAGAGCTTTCTCGTTATGATACCAGGCTGCATGCGTTTTCTTTTACAATATCTTAACCCTAGGGGGGTTCACTGGCAATGCTGGTCAGTACTGGTGGTTGCCCCATGGGTCCTGTTGCCTGCACATTGTAGGGATGCCTCCAGCGTGGCAGCCTGCGGCAACCCAAGGTGACCCCCCCCCACCTCTGTGACCTCTGTGGGGTGGCTTGTCCCTGCAGCCCGCCCTGCCTTGTAGCCTCCTCTTGCCAGGAGAACTGGCCAAGATCCATAATTCTGAGCTGCGATGGGAGTCAGCGCCGAGAATTCACACGCAGGAGGGTTTATCCCTGTGCCCACACTTTGCAGGTTGAGGACACAACCTCAGAGCCAACAAGTGCCTCAACTGGGTGCGAGGAGCCACCTGATGTAGCCCAAATTCAGCCCTTTTCCAGTCTGTCCAGCTCTGAGGATCGCAGCCTCCATCCTTATACAAGCCGGGGGGGTGAGGGGAGAGGCACCCGCAGCGCTGCAGCCTGCCCGATGCCGAGGGATCGGCAGGACAGCGGGGAGGAGCCCCTGGCATCTGCCTTGGTTTCCATTAGCTCGGTTTGCTGCGCTGCAATTTTTAACTCAATTACATTGTTTGCAAAAGGAGAGTTTATAAATGCTTGTCACCAGGAGAACAAAGCTACATAATTAAACAATTTACCAGCGAGTCTGTGGCTTCAGTGCAATTCTCTGGGATCATTCAATATTCCAATAAAAATACTGGGTGATACCATAAATATTGTAAATGGCTCTAGATGGTTTCCAAGGGCTATGTCAACTGTTTATTGCATTCAAAGAGAAAAGAATAAGGGAAATCACAGGGAAGATAAAATTTAAATAAATAAAATAATAGGAAAAATAAAGCAAAAATATTTTCTTTTGTATTTTGAAAGCTCCGGAGGATGTTTTTGGCCAGCATGAGAGAAGACCATTGTATTTACCAGAATAACGAACCCAGGGCATCTGTGTGCATTTGCTTATAGGTTATATATGTATGTCTGTGAGGGCTGTGCATGGATGCGTAGATAAAATCTGCCCGCAAAATGGGGAAAATCTCACTTTTTCTTTCTTATGATTGTTTGTGGCATTTGCAAATTCCAGCCATGGAGCTCAGGACCGCATCTCTTTCCCTGGCCAAGCTGCTGGCCCTGCCGCGGCGAGGGCAGCCCAAGGAGACCGCCACGAGCGGGCAGAGTTGTGGGATACATTACCCACATCATTGAAAACTTGGGAAGGTTGTTTAAAAGTTGTTGCTGAAGCAAGATAAATATTTGCCAGGCGTGATCCCACCATGCAATGACAAGTAAGCTGTATGGAATGTGTTAATAAAATATAAATGTTCTGAAAAGGAAACAAATGTTGCAGATGAGAAAACAAAGACAAAATGGACTTGTGGCACCTCCAAAGGCAGCAATTGAAAACATATTTACAGGGACTGGGCTGAGCCCCCTGTATCTTCTGAGGAACATAAATTGCAGTATGTGCAGATCACCCAGTAAAGCACCGGGTTTCAGTGTGCCATGAAAACCCGAGTACTGCCCACAAGATGATGAGGTTTGTCCATCTTTAACTAACGCGGAGACGTGGGGCTTGGCCGCTTGAGGAACTGGAGACACCCAAGTCATCGTGCAAGCAGCCCATGCCAGTAGGCAGGAACTTTGGTGCTGCCCAGCACGGGGACCTGGGTGACACTATGACCTGTTGCAGGCTGATGATCCTCTGCAGCCTACGGGCAAACTCCTTCTCCTCCCCAACCACCAACTGGGCAGCTCCAGTGGATCTGCATGGCCTCCAGTGAAGGCCTTTGGCACGCGAAGCCCCAAGAGACAGTATTGGAGCATCCTGGTGGTGATGCCCCAGTGGTGGAGCATCCTGGTGGTGGTGTCATGGTGATGGTGCCCTGGTGGTGATGCCCCAGTGGTGGAGCATCCTGGTGGTGGTGTCATGGTGATGGTGCCCTGGTGGTGATGCCCTAGTGGTGGAGTCCCCATGGTGATGTCCCAGTGTTGGAGCATCCTGGTGGTGATGCCCCAGGGGTGCCGTCCCAGGAGTCATGGCCTGGCAGGCAGCTCCAAGGTGGTGCTGGGAGCACTGTGGGGTGACCACAGGGCCACACTTGCCACCTTGTGAAGATGCCCATCCAGTGCCTCACTTGCAGGCCTGGGAGACAGCTGCAGGTCTCACTCTCGCACTGGCAGAAACACCTGAAACCGCTGTGGCTGGTGCTGGGGCACGCTCAGGCACGGGTCCCACCATCCCGCTGTCACTCAGTACCCCGCAGCACGGCAGGGGGTACAAGGACTTATCGGAGGGGAAACACAAAGAGGGGTTTGGCAGAAGCAGCCCCGGGAACAGCAAGGAGGAGGGGGCCGGAGCGCGCTATAAGGGGGCGCTGGGGAGCGGTACAGGCGGGNAGGCGGGGGAGGGAGGGGAGGGCCGAGGGGAGTTCGGGCGTTTCCGCGAGGGCTGACGGAGATTGCCGAGGCGGCGGCGAGGGCTTACGGGGTTTGCCGAAGCGGCAGCGCCCCGCGCACGCGCTGTGTGGCTCTGGGCTCCTGTAATGGCGGCGGCGGAGGCGGTCGGTCTGTGCTCTGGCATGGCCGGGGCCGGCGTTGGGGTTGAGGCAGCGGCGGCAGGCCCTGCGATGCATGAGGCGGAGGCTGCAGGCCCTGCAACGGACGAGGCGGGGGCCACGGGGCCCGCGATAGGCGAGGCGGGAACCGCGGGGCCCGCGATGGCCGAGGCGGTGCCGCCGCCGCCGCCGCTGCCGGGGCTGCAGCTGGTGCGGCAGGGCGCCGAGGCCTGCGTTTACCGGGGTCTTTTCCTCGGGCGGGCGGCGGTGGCCAAGCTGCGCATCCCGAAGCGGTACCGCCACCCGGCGCTGGAGGAGCGGCTGAGCCGGCGGCGCACGACGCAGGAGGCGCGGTCGCTGCTGCGGTGCCGGCGGGCAGGTGGGCCCCGGGAGCGGCGGGGCTGGGCCGCGGTGGCGTGAGGCGAGGCTACCTGACAGGAGAGGCACTCCTGCGGGCCGGTGCCTCCGTGCCCCCTGTTCTGCACGTCCCTCAGAGCAGATAACAGACGTTTGGCGGCTTTCCTGCTTCATCCCCAAGGATGCTGGTGGTTTCCTCTCATCCCGGGGCGACTTGCTCTGCTTTTTCAGTGTCCGTCGTCCCCCTCCCCCCAAAACGCAGTTGTCCTCGGCCAGAAAGGACCTATGCGTGTTTTTCCAGGGAGTCTAGCCCCAGGAGGGGCTGATCCTACTGTCAAGCTCGAACTTCCAAGTGGGATTTAAGGCTGGAGGTCAGCAGAGCGTGGGTTGGAACCCCGGGGTTGGCGGAGGGCATTCCTCCATGTGGGTTATCAGTGGCCAGGGGTGTTCTCAGTTGGCATTTCTGGCTAAGGCTGGTATTGGTTGTGTTTTGTTCTTAAAGTTGGAAAATCCTGTAAATTAACCGCTAGTGTTTCTTTNTTTCAGCTCCAGTGGTCTACTTTGTGGATTATGTCACCAATTCTATATACCTTGAAGATATTGTAGACTCAATTACTGTTCAAGATCATATTAATTCTCTACAGCAGAGTGGAAATGATACCAGTAGCCTCCTTATCTTAGCAGAGAAGATGGGTGAGCTGTTAGCGAGAATGCACGATGAAGATCTTATACATGGGGATCTTACAACTTCCAATATACTTCTGCGAGCACCCACGGAGAATCTGGACTTGGTGCTGATAGACTTTGGACTCAGTTTTATTTCGGGTCTTCCGGAGGATAAAGGAGTTGATTTGTATGTTCTGGAGAAAGCGTTCCTCAGTACTCATCCAGATACTGAAGCTATGTTTAAAACCCTGCTAAAGACCTACGCAGCTACATCTAAAAAATCTGGTCCCGTGATCAAAAGGCTGGATGAAGTACGACTAAGGGGAAGGAAGAGGTCCATGATTGGGTAGAAGAGAGCAGGCTTAGGGACTCAGTTTCTGCAAATGTGGTTATTTATACTTCTAGTTGGTTTGATTTCGGAGTTGACTATTTTGATAACTGTGTCTACAAATAAATAAGTTTGAATGAGTTTAAGTGTCATAAAGTAACTAAAGCAATTGTGAGATGGGAGCACAGATAAGAGAGAAACAACTAAAGGTTACCTCTTTTGTAAATGTTAAATATTTCTTCTAAAAAGTAGTTTACAGTGTCATTCTGCTTGCCCTCTTTGTGTGGTTAGAATCATACCAAGTAATCTTTCTCAGCCTGTGGACTCTGGATTCATGTGAGGTACGAGAGGCCTGGGGATACCAGAGCATCTACAGAAGGTAATTAAGAAAAACAAATGTGTTATTTTTCTCAGAATACTTTACAACAAAGTGTTTAAAACCATTATAAATGACTCCACATATCCTGAAAACTGAGTTCCAGGAGGTAAGCAACGCAGAAATACAGTGCTGAACATAAGACAGGTTCATTTTCTTCCAGTAGTAATTCTGCCTTTTTTAACTTTCAGTTGATGGTCTTTCCTTAAGCAAATATAAAAATTGTTAATCAAGAACAGTTTTCTGCTGAGAAACTTCCACTTTAAGCAAGAAGTCTGCTGTAAATTGCCATTATTTGGAGCTTTATTAGAGGGGCTGCTTGTATTGTGGTGGCCTGCCTAGGTAGGCAGTTGGCAGAGGTAGGCACTGGTTTTTTTGGTAATGTTTTCTCTATATTGACTTTCTGGATTACTGTCTAATAGTGTCAGTGTAAGATGGCTCAGAGGAAAAACTTACAAACCCCAGAGTAGGGGGGTTTGAAGGTAATCGGTCCTTTGTGTTATAAGGAGGATGGGATGTGAGTTGTGTGTTGGGTGAGTGTGTGAGCTCTATCATTTACTTTAGATAATGATTTGAAAGAAACAGTGAACATCTCCTGGGGCGATTTGCTGTTGGGCAGCCTCTGTCCCTTGGGGAAGATGCTTGGAAGATCCTCTTCCATTACGCTGTCACTTGTGCTCTACCTGAAAATGCTTCCGCTAAAGAGGGAGCAAGCCATGTGGGAATGCAGTTCCTCAATGGCAGTGTCCCTCACCTCTTCACAGCCACGGACGCGTCCCTTCCATCAGGTCGCAGCCCTCCGGAGGGGAAAAAGCAGCAGCAAAAAGCGGTGTGGGGTTCCTGGTGGGCACAGTGCTGCCTGGCTGGGGAGATGGGGAGTTTCTTCCTCTCTGCTTCAAGCAAAGCAGCCTGAGCAAACCCCAGCCTGGGGACGGGGCCAGCGGCAGCCCTCTGGCTNAAGGACAAGGTGCTGCCGCAACAAGATGTTCTCTATGGTGGCGCTGTCGGAGCGGCGGGGCCTCCAAATCCCGAGGTCGCTGGTTCGCGGCCACGCAAGTGTCCTAGCGCGATGGGCTGTCTGTGTCCGGCGCGCATTCACCTCTTGCTACAGGAGCCGCCTGGGCGAGTGCCCGGCCCCGGCGTGGGGACTCGGGTTCCACCGCCCAGCCACAGCTTTGGACCTCCCCCGGCTTTTGCTGTGGTGTATGTTCTGTTTTTATTGCTTGCGTGCCGAGCCACAGCTTTGGATCCCCCTCTACCACGGTGTATGTTCTGTTTTTATTGCTTGCGTGCCCCAGCCGTGCTCGCCCCGGCATGGTACAGCCGTGGGGGCAAGAAGAAGGAGCCGTGTTTCCATGCAGTGGGTTTTTAGGAGCTGCTGCAGATGCTGCACTCTGTCCTGCCTGCTTGGAGAGCAAACGCAACAGCCCAAGCTGCGCACAGTGACTCAAAACAGTGCTCCCCAGGTGGCTCTGGGTGGTGGGAGCAGGTGGATGTGGGCTAACAAGTCCCCTAATAAGGCTTGATCTGAGCCCCGAATCCCGGACCCACTGAGGGGAGGCAGCATGCCTAAACCTCCCTGCCCGCCGTCCCCCACCTGTACAAACACCGCTTTGACTCTCTCCTGGTGATGCCAGGGCTGAGTGATGTTTGTAAAGCCCTTTGAAGAAGTCTGTTTCTAACTATCAGTATGTTTATTAAAATGCAGTGCTCTCTGTGGGACCGCAGAGTAGAAACAAAGCTGATCGACTGCAAGTTTTTGTGGCCGGCGCGGGGCTTGGAGATGAACTGGTAATGAAAACTGAGATTACTGGTAACGAAAAGCAAGATGTTTTGCTTTTTCACTGCATGATAGAACTCCTCATTACATAAGTGTTACTTCTTGCAGATCTGTGTGATGGCTTGTTGATATTTCCTCTTGATCACCCCGATGTGTCTGTATGGGTCGCTGTGGTGAATGCAGGGCTATTGCTGTTTGAGGGTGGAAAAAGCACAGCAGGTGCCGGTCCAGCAAAGGGGATGCTCTGGACCTGCAAAGTGTCCACCCGCATCTTCTTGCAGCCACAGCTGTGTCACTGGTTGGGCCTGTGGGAGCAGCTCCTTGGAAGAAAAGCACTGATTCCTTGTTTGGTTTGCAAGGCAGGTGGAATTTCCAGTCCTGGCTGGACTGTGGATAGCTTGTCTTGCTGCTGTGTTAGCTTTCAGTGCATCTGCACGGTCATAAGCAACACCCAAATTACTATTACTATTGATATAATTTGCCATTGCATTATTAATACTCAGGCTTTATCTGTCTGCCTATTGTTTGGTGACACTCCGGCGTGCATGCATTCTCATAAGGAAAATAGGACTCCTGTTTTCCTTCTTTTTTTTTTTTTGGTTTTTTTGGGGGTTTTTTTTTTTTTTTTTTTAATTTTTTTTTTTTAGATGAATAGTTTATCCACTGCAAATGCAGTTTCAAGCCACCAATATTCTTTCAGAGTTTGGTCTGGCTTTTTACAAAGTCTTGAAAACATTTTGCAACCAAGTTTAGCTCAACTGAGTTTTGAAGGAAGCCCAATAAAATAAGAACTATTTTTTAAAGTGAAATTGAAAGAAAATTGTCTTTGGAAAGAGGTAAATTGTCTTTTTGGCTAGAAGCCCAAGCTTCTTTTTAACTTGGAGCAACTCTCTGTCTTGTTTTGTATTTCCACTGCGGGCCAAAGCAGCCCAGCGCTCAGTGCCACCCTCTTCAGAGTGGGAGTTGCACCCTGAGCACAGACACAGCTCTGTGTGACACCGAGACAAGCGGTGATGTCCTGCCCCGGCTGACCCCGAGGGGCTGTTCCCTCCGGCCCCAAAGGCTGTGTTGGCCTTCATCCCCCAAAAACCCTCCCAGGGGGCTCCGAGGGGCGTTGGGGGTGTGCAGGGTGATGGCTCACGTTGCACCCAGCCACTGGGGGTCTCTCTGCCACCGTCACTAGCACTGGAAAAATCTTTATACTAGGGAAAAATGTTCTCTCAACAGAAAATATTTTTAACTGCGTGCTGTTGGTCACTCTGGGTCTTTCTGCTGCTTGAATCTTTCTGCTTTTAAGAATGAATTGTCTCAGGGGACCAACTCCAGGCCTGCCAGGAACAACTTCATTTTCAGGGGTTTCCTGGCACCTGCTCGATCTTACAACACACCTGGGTATCACGTGAAGCGCCATGAACACAAGGAGTGTGCAAAAAAGGTGTGGAAAGAGGAATAAAAGGAAACAGAGGAGTGCCAGAGTGCCATCAGCAGAATTTGCAGCATCAGGATTTCAGAGGACATTGGTGGTTATTGACGGAGTTGCCTTTTTGTGTGTTTCGGAGTCTGACCGGTGTCGGTGATTTCCCGCATGGAAGTGGGGAGCCAGATTGCGAGCTCGGGGTTAGCAGCCTGACTTCAGCTTGCAGTGATAACAGCAAGTTCTGGTTTGCCCACTGGTGCCACAGGTGCATTTAATGGGGATTTTTGGAAGTAGATGTGAGTTAGTGCTATAGGAAGAGCACTAGGAGGAAAACCAGACCTGGAGGAAAACACATAGGAGCATGGCAAGGAAGAGGAATGAAAATGCAGTTGCATAATCTGGGTGTGCTGTTACCGTGACTTTTGGACAGTGGCTGCTCTGTGCCGGCAGTTACTGTGTGTATATGTAGAAACTGTGCATACAAGCTATACCGTGTAGGGGTTTTTTGAGTGAACCTTTTTTAGTCTAGGCCTTGATGTCTGCAGGAAATTGATATTTTCCAGTTTTGCAAGATGCAAAACACTGATAACCTTTTGCGACCCCCCTCTCCCATCACTACTGATAGGAAACCAAGTTAGTGCAATAAAAACATAAAAGCTCATTTGTAACCCAGAGTTCACTATGTGAGGGTCACTACAGATAAATAATTCCTCTCCCTGGCCCGAGCACGAGCTGGGTCCCACAGTGGTCCCTTCGGGCACTACACAGCACCTCTTTCTTTTGTGCTTAGCTAAACTTACTCTGAAAGTAACGGAGAAGGGGTCTGAGCCCAGCGATGGCTGGGGAGCATGGGGAGTGGTACAATGAGGGCAGCTGCTGCTGGCGCTGGAAATGGGGGTGGTAGAGACAAGGAAACTACTTAATTAAACCTTAATTGTCAGCTGAAGTCCTGGAAGGCCGAGGGAACCAGCATGTAGCCCCCGCACGATGCTCTGGGGTGGGAGCGGTGAGCCCAGAGGGGCCGGGTGGGATGGGACGTGACTCGTGTCTCGGAGGGGGAATGCGCTCCTGTTCCCCTCACCCTCCGTACTGGCAGAAGTCTGTATCTACGTAAGAGAAAGAACAGACTGTGGCATTGATGGCTTGTTATTCTTTTGAAGCTTTTTTTAACTTAGAAGGTTGATTTTGAGAGGAAAAGCTTTGTAGAGCTCCTTTGGTCCAGCATGTGGCACACACTCATATACGTGCTCCCAGTCTGATGGGTCTGTTGGGTAAACTGGACCTTACAGTTGTGTTGTTTTGATGGGCTGAATTTGCTTTCAGGTCCTTAGCCATCTACCCTCCCATCCTCTCAGTCAAGCATTGCTACCCAAGTAATAAAGCAGCTTATGCTACCATAGCCCAGCGTGGGGGCATCAAGGTGGCACAGGAGTCTGTACTCATTTTTTTTTATCATGATGACTTTTTATTCATATAACTTAGCCGTTAAAGAAACGCAAGATATAAATCCCCATAGCTTTCCCTCAGTCAGCTCTGTGCTTTCTTCTGGGCCCCAAAAGAAGGTGAACTTGCCAGTGGGGCTGGGCAGCCGTGGGGCCAGGAGCCAGGCGGATGCCGGATCCTGGCTTTGCCAGCGGCCCCCAGCAGTGCCAGGCGAAAGCTTTTGTGTCCGTTCTGCTACTTGAAAAGAGCTGCAGTGGTGATGCCGTCACCCTCTAGCCCCAGCCTGGGATGGGTGTGGGGATTAACTGGTTTGTTACTCTTTGTGCAAAACTAAATATATACGCCGTTAAGGAGAGGGAACAGAGGTGAGTCCTGACCCGGAGCAGAGTCCGTTCAGCAGGGGTACAGTCCTGTCTCTAATGCCGATTGTACCACCGCACTCTTCCTCTCTAATTTCTTGCTCCCTGCGTGACAGTGATTCATGGTTTTTATAAGCTGGGGAGAGCTTCCCTCAGAGGGATCTGCTTTTTTTATCCAGTGCATTTGACTCCAAATTCTTTGATGCTCTTGGAGTGACCTGCCTGGAGGTAGCAATTCTCCAGAGAGATGATTAATTGTGGAAAGGGAAGAGTTTCTCTGCTGAACATGATTTTTTTATACACCTTTCATATGCATGGGTCCAACTCACCCATGTTTTGAGTAAGTTTTAAAGCACTCAGGATGCTGGTGAGGTACCAAGTCAGGGGGTTATTTTGCTTTCCCTTTTCCCCCCTCATTACTCAGCTTCACTTAGCCCCCAATTGCGACAATCCAGGCGATGCAAAAAGCGGAGAGAAAATCCAGCTCCCTTGACTTTGATCTCTTGCTCAACCTCTTGCCCATTTTCTTTCTGATGTCCCTGACGCAGGGCAGAGCTGGCAGGAAAATCTGCCCTCGGAGATAGAACCGGGCAGCTTTTGTGTTTTCTTTTTGACTCATGATTGAAGCATCCTTAACTGCATGAGTCTGGCCTGGTTATTTTAAGGGCAGCCAGGGTATAGTCATGCTACTCGCTTGCTTCTTGGGCTCACACTTGTGCAAGCCAAGACTTTGTCTCCTGCTTTTCCGGTATTTCCCATGGCTCTATCCCGCTCCGCGCCACTGGCCTTTTGTTTGGTTTTGTTCCTTTATTTTTAATGAAAAAAAAAAAAAAGAAGCATTTCACATGGCACTGCAAACAACTTGACAAACCTCTGAGTCACTGGTTAAATTGAATTGTCAAAAGCAATCGCAGCTCCCTGTTTTCCTCATGTTTTTGAGATTTTTCATGATGTGTATTTGTGTACTGTTTCTGTCCCTGAAGCAGAAATGTTTGATAACTAAACCAGATACTTGGGTGTTTTTTTCCTAGCAGTCACTTGTACTATTTCTTTATATTTAGAAGTATTGTGCCCATGTTATTAGTGCAGCCAGGTGCTATTTGATGGCCTGCAACGTCCAGATGGTCAAACCGAATGAGCTCTTGTACCGCTGGAGTTTTTGAACCACTTTTGAATTGTCTCTGCTGCCGAACCCCGCTGGCTGCAAAAGCTGGGGAAAAATGGTGAGATGGGCGGGTGGACAAGATCTAGGGGTCGTGGGGCAGTATAGGGCGCAGAAGGGTGGTATGGCCAAGGCGGTATAGCGGGGCAGTGTAGGGGGATGAAGGGCGGTAGGGTGAGGAGGTATAGTGGGGCGGTATAGGGGGCCGAAGGGTGGTATGGCAGGGGGGTATA
>VXBH01000179.1:25656-73058 GCA_013400035.1 Rynchops niger
AACCAGGGACATAGAGGAAGGGGCACCAAGCAGGACGCACCGGCTGGGACCAGGAGCGCAAACTGGGGACACTGACACGGGCGTGGACCAAGGGTATGGATCAGCGTTACAGGCTGGGGGTGTGAACTGTGGGGCACGGCCCTGGGGACACGGACCGGGGACATCGCCTTGGTGGTCTGACCCACCTTGCTGCTCCTCTGTCCCTCAGCCCCAGCAGTATTTGGTCCTCATGAGGGTCACCCTGCTACCTGCCAGGCTTCCCCCACGTAGGGAGGGGATCGCCGAAGCCGGCAGTCCGCCACAGCTCCTCACACTTCTGCAGCCACCTTAGAGTGTGAATGGAGGGGACATCCTGGGGTGACCTTAACTTTTAGGGGGAAGAAGGGATAGATAGTGTGGACTGTATTTATGTTGCTTATATAGACATGGGGAGGTGTAAGGGACCTATGGTTCAGAATCGTCTCGAACTAAGTAGCACTAACTAGTACTCCTTGCTGATACCTACCTGCCTTATTGTGGTTTTTATCAGTAGTCCTCAAAGGGGCTCTGGGGAAACTGAGGCCGAGCTGGTCCACAGCCAGCATCACCCAGGAAGGTGTTTGTAGAGCTGGGGTGGACGGCAAGTGCTCAGAGCTCTGAGGCTGCCTGGCGTTGCTGTCCCATCCCTTTCCTATGGGAATTGCACGGGTAGTGGCAGTGTGGGCAGGGAGAGAGGGATGCTGCGGGACTGCGAAATGCAGGGGAGCCGCAAGTGCCACCGGTACCACTGAGGGCAATTCTCGGGGGGACCTTTGGTGCTGTGTCTGAAAAGGCTTTGTGAGAGAGACATTTGTGGTGTCCTGTAGACATGGAATAAACCGGACTCCTGGTAAGGTTTGGGTTTTGGCATGTGTGTTAGGCTGCACATTAAGCAATCTGTGGCAAAACTTTGGAGGCCGGAGGATTTTGCAGGTGTCCCATGTACGCAGCTCTCCTTGCACCAGGAGGTCCGAGCCATGGTGGAAGTCCACGGGGCAGTGAAGTCACTGGGAAATTTTGTGCCTTTGACTTCAGTATGGACAGGATTTCACTCTTACATTCTGACTCAGATCCATTTGAGAATGACTTTGTTTACATCAGAAAAGAAGTGATGTTCAGTACTTAGCGATTATAGAATGATTCAGATGCTGTAAGGACAGGGAAGGTGGCATTTAATTCTGCCTGTATAGTGCTTGTCAGGTGAAACCTTTACATTCAAGATAGCAAAATAAATCTCACAAATAAAAAAAAAAATAGAATGACTATTGCTTTATTTAATGATACCATGTTAAAAGAGAAAATTCTTTGGATTTCATCTCCCTTTTTTTCTATTTTGCATTATTGCATGAGTTCTTAATAGGAATATACTAAATGTCTGCCTCAAAGAGCAGAAAGCATGTTGCACAACAGGTACTTAATTCCTTTGCAGACTTATAAGTAGATAATTATATTTGTACATTCATTTACAGTAGCTGACCAAGTGACTTCACTTATATTTAATAGTATCTTGTTTGACTTCAGCATGTATAAAATCATGAGATACAGTTAGAGGGTGAGGAGATGCACCGTATGCTCAGCACAAGCTTGTGCCCGAACTGCGCCGTGGTTAATTGTGAGAATAAATCACAGATTAACCTGGCACGGGGCTGCAAGAAAAACTTCGGTCCAGATGCTCTGTGTACTGGTAGAAGTGTATGGTGTTAGACAGGCTGCGTAAAGATTTGGGTGTTCAGGAAAGGGATTTCTCCACGTGTACAGAAGACAACCAAGTCTCTGCTGGTGTCATGGTGCTGTTCACGCCCCTCCACTCTTAGGTGGATCTTGTGGACAGTCTGGTCTGATCAACGCCTTTTTATTAAAGAAAAACGGGTGATGGGAGAGTGGAAGTGCTTGCAGCTGAGGGGGTGAAGGAGCAGAGGGGCAGCTGTGGGTGGGGATGGAGAGGCCCTGGCAGAGCTGACTGGTCTGCTCGCCTTAGTTCTTCATTTTCCGTGGGCGCTAAATGCATTGCGGCTGGTAGCAGTGAGGCTGGCTGGTGCCTGCACTCGTTGTTGTCAAAACTCTGATGCTTACGGGGCTGTTACCCAGCGCAACATTTCAAGCTGCCCAACTACAGCTTCACCAAGTTCTCCCCCATTTGGCACAGGGGTGAACCTGTAGCTGTGAGCTACCATAGGAAATCGTATGCATTCATGTTCAGGGGTCAGTGGTTCATCTACAGTTTCAACACAAAGTTGTCTCTCAGTTGTTCAGCAAGAAGGGAAACTTGCTGTTGCACCAACAGGGGATTAAGTTCTGACGTCCGGAGCTTGCTTGGACTGCCCTCCGCAGCCCGAGCTGCAGGGGGCTGCAGGAGAGAAAGGGAACAGGTTATGCTTTTAACCACAGTGTAAAACAAGCACAAGGGGGGTGACAGGCGAGGGCTCAGCAGGCAGGGGATCCGGTGGTGGTGGAGTTTGGAAGGTGTCTTGGTGTGTGATGGAAGATGTGCGCATTCAGCTGCACCGCTCGGGTCGGATGGTTTCTCCTAACGCGGGGCTCGAGTCCAACCTGGGCAGCCGGGTTGCAAGAATGGCTGCGGGTGTTCAGCAAGTTTCATCTCAGAAGGAATTCAACTGACTGGGCTGCTGCTGGCGTTACTGGGAGGCTGTCCCAGGCTGGGCACCCACGGAAAGCAGGCTGGGGCAGGAAGAGCTCCTTTTGTGGTGTAGTCGTTGTAGCAACCTTGATGCTACCAAGTACTTGCACTTCTGGAGCGTGGCAGAGCTGGGTGGGCTGGAGAACCCCATGTTCCTGCTGGGATGGTTGGTGTGCTGCCTCACAGGGTGTTATAGAAACTGGTAGGAGATGAGAAGCAGTGAGGCTCAGCCCTTGCAAGCCTCAGGATGAGGTTTCCCTGGTGAGAAGGTGTCGTACAGGATCCTCTGCTCTGGGGATGCTAGAATCTGTTCCCACATCATGTCACCATTTACCTTCTCCCCACTGGGACGCTCAGCAATCTTAATCACCCAGGGGGCTGCATCCACAAGGAGCCACCTGAGCTTTGGCTTCAAGGGTAGTCTTTCACTTGGATCTGGAGACAAAGAAATCATAACCTAAAGTTGATATAACAGAGAACTACAAATAGCATGTGGCTTCTTGGATTAGCGTGTACTTCTGAGTGACACCCTGTGGTCTGGGTACAGTGGATTTTTCTAGTGAAACCTGGGCCTGGGTGACATCTCCCTGGAGACAAAATCCTTTGAGAAAAATCGTCCATCAAATCTGGCCTTGCTTGTTGCTGCTGAACGCCAGCATCCCTACCTGCAAGCTGCTGCTAAAGCTCTCATCAGCTGTCACCCTGCAGCGGTTGTTCTCCAGATCTCTGTGTGAGTCACTTCACAGCGGGCCAGTGACAGGGCTGACATGATGCTGGCATTGCATTGATAGCCCTCGCTTTTACTTGATGCCCTTTGTAGGTTGCGGTCATGGAGACGGAGACTTGCCTAAGTGGTTTTGTCTGCAATCGCCTTTCTCCTAAATAGAAAAATGAAATTTCTGCGTTGTGGGTGGGTTTGCTGAGACCTCAGGGTCTGCTCCCAAACTGGGGCGGGAGCAGTGACTTGTGTCTGTCGCATGAAACAGGAGAAGGAAAAGCTTTGTGTGGACCAGCTTCCCCGGAACCAGTTCTCTGCGCGAGGGTCTCTGTCGCCTCCCGCTCTGGTTGCTGCTGAAATGGCTGAATATTTGTCCCGCGAGTGGAAGTGCCTGCGACCCCCCCCCTGCTCGGAGGGCTGTGAATGATTGCAGAGAGCTCGGGTAGGGCAGGAGGGGCTGGAGGAACTGTTCTGCTGGAAAGGGCATGGGGGGCACTTTTAATGAGCTGTGCAAAGAGCTTGTTCCAACAGCTTCTAATGAACTCAATGTCTACAGCCTCTTGGCTTGGTAACAGCTGAGGCAGCCAAATCTGCTAAAAGGAGCTCTGAGCAGGCAAACAGGGCCCCATGCCTTCAGAAAACAGACTTGACTTCCTCAGTGGCCATAGAGCAATTTAAAATTAACTTGAATGTAATGAGTCCTCCTGATTAGAACAAGGAGACTTTGAGAACTTCCAGAAGAAAAATGATATTGCTTGTGCTCGAAAGAGAAGAACATGAATAGTCTCCAAACAAAGGCTTTGTGGGGAAAGGGGGCGATGCCAACGTAGGCGAGCGGGGTGGTGGGCTGGGAGCGGGGTGTCCTGGGAGCTGGATCCTGGGCTGGAGAGCACGGCAGGAGCACGGGCGGGCAAGGAGGCAGCACTCAGGAGGGCAGCCTGGCGGGTGAAATAAGTGATTGTAGCCTGAGTATGCATTTCATGCACAAAGTCCATCCCTGCTACGTACGTGCTTGGTGATTTAGAAAGGCTGGTTTCACAAAACCAGAAGCAGTGGTCAGTTGAAAGAGATGAGAGGAAGAACTTCAATGGGGAAAAAGGGGTGATAGCTGGAAGTCGGGCAGCTACGTGCTCTGTGAGCTTCAGTCTGGAGAGAGGGAGGCCAGGCTGGCACAGAGGAAGCAAGAGCAGCAATACTTAGGGGAAAAAGGATGTTGACAAGAGTCAAATTGGAAGCAAAAAAACACTGAAAACATGAAAAGGGATGTGAAAGAATTGAGGACGAAATCCCTGGGCAGGGTGTTGAGGGTGATGAGCGGTCTTTTGAGTGTGTGGCACAAAAGGAATCTGACCTATGGTATTCTGTTGCCAGATGGACAACACAGAAATAGCCGTATTCAATGAAGCATTTTTGTTCTGTACTCAGGAAAGCGCTTGTAGTACAGTCCTATATCATAAGGAGTTGTCTGATAATGAAATATTTTTATTATGACAGTAACTAAAGGGAGTTAAAATACTTGCATTCAGCCCTGGCTACTTTAAAATCTACAGGTTTAGGCAACTTCCGTACGAGAGAAGTTTTGTGAACCAATAAAGCAGGTGCATTTCTACAAACCCCAGGGTAGATGGAGGTCAGTGGGACCATTGGCTGCAGGTCAGGATGATCCGGAGTCACTCTTGGGAAGCAGATTCCAAAAAAGGGCTTAAGATGGCGATATTAATTAGTTGAACATGGCTACCAGACAGGCTACCCACAGCCAAGAGGGTTAATGTGATATTTATGTGTATGGACATGTGAAAGTTGAGGAAGAGCAGTGAGGATCTACCAGGCTGCTGAGTTTGTGGCTTTCAGCAGAACGCCCTTCCAGTCTGGCTTCCACAGCTGAGGAATGGCTTTGACAAATTGGAGACATCTTAGGACGAGTAAAAGACTGGAGAACAGGCCATGTGATGAAAGGCTATGGGAGCTCAACCTTATTCTTCCAAAGAATAAAAAGGCAACGAGTAACTTGATCACTACCTTGAAGGCATATCCATCATGAGCAGAGTTTGGGTAAGGGCGATAAAAGAAGAGCAGATAAGAAGAGGCAGGGAGTTGAAGCTGGCAGATTCAGATTATCACAATGTAATGTTAACAGAGAGGTTAATTAATCATAGGAACAGCTTACTAAATCTGTGGCGGGTCCACCATCACTGAAAATGCTTATTTTTTTCTAACCAAATGTGGTGGATCTATCTTAAAAACAATCCCAAACACAGATGCTGAAATGGAGATTCAAAAGGGGAACCCTGTTATCCTCGCACAGGGTGTCAAGTCATCACACCGTGCTGTTTTAACTTGACAGTCCATGAAATGTTTGAAGATGCAGGATCTATTGCTGCCTCCAAGACGTGAGCCTCAGACCTCTAAACCAGGGAAGATTTTCTTTAAGATGTCCATTTCATTTTTGTCAGTAGTTTCCTACATGATCTTGGTCATTGCCCACTTTCTCTGAGCTACGGCTATCCAGTTTCCAAAATAGAGAAAATGATTCTGTTTTGCTGCCAACTACAAAATTCTTCAAGAAGTTTAAATAGAAGTGTTTAATAAGCTTTATGTCTTTTTAGCATAACTCCAGAGCAAAATATCTTCCCTGCAGCTCTTCCAGCTTGTGCCCTTGTGTTACTGGCCCCTTTCTAGCCACTCTACAAATACCCAGTGGGAGCAAAACAACTCTGCTGGCAGGAACGCTGGTAAACAGGGCTTGATTTGTGTCCAGATTACATCATATTTGCAGGAGCCAGGTTGGTAGAAATCAGATTCACATATCCATCGTGTTGGTGAGCAGGTGAGAGAGAGATGGCCAGTAGCATGGTCACAGCTGCAACGTGACAACAGGTTGCGAGTGAGATGCTAAAAGCAACTGGTACTTTTTTTGTACTGAGTAGTTCTGAGTATTGCAGATAGGATGTTCCTTTGTGATGGTAGTGGGATAAAAGGGCTTGGAAAGCTCCAGTTTCAGCCAAAATATGTCTTGGTGTTGGGATCAAGGTCCTGGAGGAGCCTGGTCACTGGTTTGCATGGTCATAGGGCGGTGTGGCAATGGGGAGAGCCCACGTTGGGGTAATGAGGCTGTGATGACCATGTGACATGCAAAGGTTGATGGAGAAAAAGCAAAGCTTGGCAGTGCCTTTGGGTAGGACGTCTTTGAGCGCTGGGTCTGCCTGGCAGGGAGGCAGTGGGCACTGGGCAGGTGGCACGGGGCTGCCCAGGAGCTGCCTGGGGCTGGTGGAGAACAAGGTCCATCTGAAGCTTCTGATGTTCCCTTTCAGGTTGGTGGTGGGGACTGGTGACACGTGGATGCCCGTGCCTCGGTGCTACGCCTGGGCGAACCGATTTGCCTTATCTGAGCCACATTCCCTGCCAGCACCTTCTTTCCCTGGGGCACCTCATTGGCTGTTCCAGGAGACCTCCTGCTCCCTCCAGCTCTCCTGCCCACGGGAGACTACCTCGTGGCTTGGCTTCCTCTGCCGTAGCTCAGCAGGCCCCCAGCGTGGAAAATTCCCAGTGCTTTCAGTGCAGCGAAGGCAGGATCTGTGTCTGGAGGGGCAGAGGTCGCTCCCAAGGCTCTTGAGCAACAGGAAGGAGAGCCGCTGTAGTCCAGAGCACTTCCCTGGAAATCATTAAGTGGTTATAGAATTAACCCAATCACGAGACCCACTTTAAAGTTCGCACGTGCTACCATTTTCCCCCCTGAACTTTGATAGACTTATCTTGAAAAAAAGCTGCAGGGAGGTGAGAAGGAGTCTGACAGTGACACGGCAGAGGGATCGAAGGATAAAGATCCTGTCGGGGTGATGGTGCTGCACACAACAGTGGATGCAGCCCAGAGTGTCCCGGGGCAGCCGCAGCCTTCTCTCTAAAGGACCATTCTTCTGCTATTTAGCATTTATTGTTTGCATACTAACCAAACTTGCTGGGCACTGGGAGCATTAATTAATTAACATTAATTAACCTTTTGTTTTTATATACAGTTTGGTTCAATTTTATTAGTGGTTTTGAGTTTTTTTATTTTATTCTGGGGAGCGCTTGCTCCAAATCTGAGTTATCTTGAAGTGGTCTTGTTCCTTTTTTGTTGAATGATGGTCCCATCTTCAGTGAAAAACTTGTTTAATATAGGTGCAGTTTGCCCTCTTTTGGGATAGAATAAATTGCATAAACAATGCTACAGCTTTCTTTTCAAGTGGTTTGCTGTTGATCCATATAGGTTTTGAAATTTTGGGAAAACTCTCCATATAGCAGTTCTTTCTGCCCTGTTTTGGTTTTACCCCTTGGCCTTTGATTTTTGCAATGACGATTAGTTATTAGATTCAAGCTGTGTTTCATTGCAATGTTTTCCAGAACATTTTCCATATGTCAGAGAATAAATATTCCTTACTTATAAATAGTTTTCTAAATTGTATTTCATCTATTTAATCAAGTCAATTAAAGCCCTCACTGATATTCTCTTATATCAAGGCATTGTTAAATATTTTCAGTTGCTCTACCACTGTAAGAGGCAAAGTGTCTTTATTTTGAAGCTGACTTTGGTGCAACTTTCCTTGCAGAAAACGTAAGAATATTTTGCCAGTGGGAGAAAAAAATATTTCTATGGCCTTTAGAGATCAAATGGAAAAGCGCTTAATGAGAGCAAAGCTGTTTCTTCGGTGTATAAAAAGAACGAGAGTAAAGAGAAATTATCGGCTGCAATGGGAATGAAATCGCTAGTCTAGTGTGCAAATATTTTAAAAGATGATTCTTTATTTTTGCAAAATTTATCATTGCCAGGTTTGCTGCTCTTGTCGTGCTGGTTTGGAGGAAGCGAAGCCATGGGGAGCTCATGGGAACTGCCAGGTGCCAGGGCTGAGCCCTGGGAATATAAAGGGTTCACTTCACAGTATGTCTCTTTACTGGGAGCTAAAATTAGGACTGCAAATGATCTTTAAATCCAGATCTTGGGAACTTTACATGAAGGGTTGGCTCTGCTGCAATTAATGTATTAAAAAAAAAAAAATCAAAGCAAATTACTCTCAGTTCTAAGATATTTGCATTCCCACGTGCACTGAAGCACTGGAGCTTTGCTAGCAGAACTGCTTGTGAAACGCAAAGCCTGCGTGCTAAAAGCAAAACAAATCAGAAATTCTGTCATTCCTCCCACTTTTCAAACACTCGCTACAGTTGTATTGGGCAATAAACCCGTATCGGTTTCAATTCACTCGACTCTGTGCACCCAGCGGGGTTTCAGGGTGGATTCTGCTCTTTGGCTTTCTCAATATCCGTGGTTATTTTTTATCCTCAGTTTGTGGGGGTGTTGCTGCGCTGGTGTCTGCTCTAGGAGCTTGGGGCAACCACATTCAGCTGAGGCCTGAAGTGAATCGTTTGCAGGTGGCCAGGCAAGTTGTGTCTCTGCCATACCTTGCTGTACACTCCAGCGAGACCATGTTGTCCCCAAAACGCAGCTCCACGCAGGTCCCAGCCCATGCTGTTCCCCACCCAGCCACGCCAGGGAACGGAGCCATCATCTCCCTCACCAAAGCCCTGGGTGCCAGGGAGGAAGGTCCAAGCAGAGGGACAGAGGTGCCTTTGAGTAACAATTCAACCTGTCCAACAAGTTGGAAAAGTGGTAAAATAAATAGCTCTGTGGCTTCCAAATGACTCTCGGCTGTTATTTATAGCGCTGTGGGCACTCTGCCCCGCGGTCGCTGACAATATCCCTGTTCAGCCCTGCTGTGTCAGAGCCCAGCTCCGTGCTGGGCTCCCCCTGCCCCCCCGGGGCTCTCCCCTCCTGGGCTTGGAGCTGTTCTCCTGACTTCTTTCCGTCGCTTGTTAGTTCGGCCGTGGCCTGTCGTGACAAATGGCTTTGGTCTAGTTTGCGCCTCCTGGGTGGATGAATGAATTCACGGTGCGGGAGTGAACCCAAGGCTGGGTTTCTGCCAGCCTTGGCCCAGGCTGGGGCGATGCTGGGCATGGGCGAGCTCCCTGCCCTCAGGAAGCAATGTGACACCAGGGCGCTTGATTTACTGGTTTCCGTAGGGACTGGGATGGGTTGCTGTCAAATGGTTTCTCATAGGTCTCTCGGGAGCCTCTGATCCAAGAAAAGAAACCTTTCTGTGTGCCTCCTATTGCGAATGTGGGGACTCGATACAGCCATCTCAAAGCTGTTTTTCCATAGACGTGCAGAGCACGGTCTGTGGAAGCGGGAGAGAAAGCACAAACATGTTAAGTGTAGCAGGGTCAGATAATGGGACACCTAAGGGTGTTCGCAGCACTTGCTCTAGCAGCAGTGCCTGCTGGGGATTAGCACCCTAACTCAACGTGGATGGGCAGTTCCTGCTCTCCGGAGCTTCCTTGGTGGAAGCCCCAGTGCACTGCCACCCTGCAGCACGTAGGAAGCTCAGGTGATCGAGGAGGATTTGGGTTTTGCTGTGGTCTCAGAGGATCAGTGTAAGTCCTGAACCCCTGCGCACCATAGGGGCGAAGGCGTTGCGCTTGATGGAATTGGTTTGGGAGAAATACTGTATCTTTCAAGGCGTAACTGGTGCGTTTTGCTTGTCTAAGTGTCTCCAAGTGGAAAGATGTCTCTGTAATGCCATGTCTTACTTTTCCTCTCTCCTCTTGCAGGAAGGAAGATGTCTCTATGTGATCCTGCTGATGGCCCTGTATTGGTGCACGGAGGCTCTGCCCTTGGCCGTGACGGCACTGCTGCCCATCGTCCTCTTTCCCTTCCTGGGGATCCTCCCGTCTAACAAAGTTTGCCCACAATATTTTTTAGACACCAACTTCCTCTTCCTCAGTGGTTTAATTATGGCCTCAGCTATTGAGGAGTGGAATTTACACCGCAGGATTGCGCTCCGGGTCCTCATGTTGGTGGGAGTCCAGCCAGCCAGGTGACTAGGGGAGCAGGGGGATCTCCATGGGGGACATGAGCTGCAGGTGCTTGGGAAGCGGCTCTGCTGTGGTGGGCCATGATGCGGGTGTCTCCCCTACCAGGGCGCTGCCCGTGTCCCCTTTTCTCCAGCTTATTGGGTTTACTCAGCCCTTTGCCTTTGCTCAGAGGCGAGCAGAGCACAAGAAGAATCATTTGGTTCAGCCCCATAATTGTGCTCCATCCAGTTACAGGATAGTCACAGAAGCCTTTTTTGCTATTAGTTTTGTTATCCCTGCATGTGAGCTTTTCTTCCTACAGCTATAATATATCAGAGAGCTTGCCAACCTGAAGAAATTCAGCTTTTCCCTTTTTTCTCTCTTCCAGACTAATTTTAGGGATGATGTTGACAACGTCTTTCCTGTCCATGTGGTTAAGTAATACTGCCTCCACTGCTATGATGCTTCCAATTGCAAATGCAATTTTAAAAAGCCTCTTTGGGGACAAAGACACATCTAAGGATATGAACAGGGATAATGAAGAAAACCAAGGTAATTGAGACAGGACAGTAGTATAAGCCAGCTGAGGTCTGCCCATCTGCCATCAAATATGCCCCATTTTATTTACTTCACTGGCACAAGTAGCAGGTTTCTTTGCTGCAGCTTGATCTCAGTGCTGGTCCCATTTTAATACACACTTTATTATTTCGGTGGAAGAGCAGTGGCATAAAATTCCCTTTTATCCTCTCTTTTACTCATGTCATGCAGGAGGCTATGCTCATGAGTTGTCTGGAAAAACCAAAAGCGGTGATGCCCAGCCAACCTGCTCCATAAACCTGCTGCTGGCACCAGTCACGGTCCAGCTCTGTGGGCATGGTGGTGATGGAATTCGTAGGGGTGCCCCGCTGTGGGGATAGCCAGAGCCGGGGCGGGGGGTGGGCCTGTGGATAGTAACACCTGGGCAGATGAGTGGTACTTCATGGCGCGTTGCTGGAGGGACAGGCAGGGACTCGCCAGGCAGCAAGAGCCGGGTAAGAGTGGGAACAGCGGCTCCTCCATGGCAGCACACAGGGCTGCCCAGTGCTCGTGGACAGCTGGGTTCTTCTCTCGTTTTCCTATTTGTTCCCCCATGAAGCTGGAGCCTGAGCTGGAGGAGAAAAGGAGGACGGAAGGGAAGGCCAGGAGGTTAAATACCTATTTAAATATGTAACTGGTCGGTTAAATACCTACAAAGAAAGGCTGAAGGATTTGGGTCTCTTCAGTCTGGAAAAAAGATGACTGAGGGGGGGTCTTGTCAACGCTTATAAATACTGAAAGGGTGGGTGTCAGGAGGATGGGGCCAGGCTCTTCTCAGTGGTCAGTGACAGGACAAGAGGTAACGGGCACAAACTTGAACGTAGGAAGTTCCACCTAAACATGAGGAGGAGCTTCTTTACTTTGAGGGTGGCAGAGCCCTGGCACAGGCTGCCCAGAGAGGTGGTGGAGTCTCCGTCTCTGGAGACATTCCAAACCCACCTGGAGGCGTTCCTGTGCCACCTGCTCTGGGTGACCCTGCTCTGGCAGGGGGGTTGGACTAGATGATCTCCAGAGGTCCCTTCCAACCCTACCATTCTGTGATTTATAAAGGGCTTTGTGGTTTCCCAGCTTGGTGCTACTGCTTGGTGTTGCTCCTGAGCAGGTCATGGCCAGGCTGGGTCAGGGGTATGCTGTCAGACAAGGTCTTCCTCCAGCCCTCTCTTCACAAG
The DNA here is from genome assembly GCA_013400035.1 of Rynchops niger. Lineage (NCBI taxonomy): Eukaryota > Metazoa > Chordata > Aves > Charadriiformes > Laridae > Rynchops > Rynchops niger. The sequence continues at coordinate 37,658 of VXBH01000179.1, forward strand.
TCACTTACCAGGAGTTTGGGCTTCTGGCAGACAGTGATGAGAAGCAGCAAAAGAGAAATGAGTCATGAAGTCCCCTTTGCAGCTATTACTGATAGTTGGAGCAGTAGTTGTGGCTTCTCTTTCTTGCACTAATTAGTACTTCTTCTGTGATTTAAAAGCAATGGCTTTTTGGTTCCCACTGAGTCCTAAGGCAGAAAAAAATGAGTCCCCAGAAGAAGACTCAAATATGTGTGTACTCTAATAAAGATATAATTAATCATTCATCATTAAAGTCTAGCAATCATGAGATCTTTGCACTCCAGGTTGCTTTATCACATTTGCTTTATGAAATTTTGACTGTTCACATCTATTAAAATCAAACACCCTGACTTTCTTGCTATAATTCCTTATTCTGTAGAAGCGTGTTTCGTCAGTCTGCTTTTAACCTACCTGACCCCATCCTCTGAAATGATTTGGCTGTGTAGTTGTGACTGTAAATACAGTAGAGTTTGGGAATATATAAAATCAAGACCCCCGTTGCCCTAGACATTGGCAAGCACTAAATTAACGTCCTTGGCTCACAACGCTTACAGTGGTGAGGGAAGCCAGAAAAGTGAGAGGCCTGCAAATAGAATGAATAAAGTGATGCTTTGCAAATATCATGTGATGGCGTGATGATGCATTTTTCTTTTGAGGTAGAGACTTATAAAAGAAATAAATACAAGTGATGGAGGAGTCATCTGAAAAATGTAAAACATCAAAATGCAAGTTTTCTTGTAGACTTCTTGTTTGAACTTTAGTGTCCTGAGGTGAACTCAGCCTTTTCTGTAATCTTTCTGAATGGATGAGAAAAGTTGAGTTCCTTGAAGGAAGTCCAAAACGTGAAGTCAGTCAAAAGCGACAAATCCGATGTTACCCCTAGGAGCGGAGAGGTGAAGGTGAGCTTTCTGCAGGGGGTTCCTGGCTGTCGGGTGTCGTCTGCAGTCAGGGCTGGTTGCACATCTCCAGTGGGGCTGTCCTGGTTATTTTTTTCACAGGCCTGATGAAACCCAACCATATGTAAGGAATGTGCTTTTGAGAAAAAGGAATACTCATTTCATGGTTTACTTAATTTTTATAATCTAATTTAATCGTAATCTGTGTTCCAAAAGAGACAGGCAGACTTAATTGCGAAGAGGACTGTATGTGGAAGCAAACTTTTACAATGGCATATGATAAAGAATATCTCGGATATGCTTTAATAATACTGTAGTAGTGTCCAGGAGGCTAAAAAATACTTGGGTGGCTAAAAAAAAAATATTAAAAATATATTAAAGAATGTGTAGCACGAAAAAGTGTTTGGTTTTCTGAAGAAATCTCAACAAGTGTATGAAACCAGCTTTGTGAAGGGCTTTGCTTACACACACAGTGCCAGAATTAAAGTGGTGTCTCTGATCAGTTGGTCACACTTTTTTGCTGATGAGAGAACCTCAAGGTCGCTATCGCTTATGTCTGTGCTCAGCCATGTGGGCAGCATGTTATAGAGCAGTAAATGTTTGCGTGCATATGTCATTGGTAGCTAAAATTTGGTGGAGTATTTTGTTGATTTTGACGTTATTAGCTACTGATGGAAGAATGCAGTTAGATGAGCTTTGGTGGCTGAAGTCCCAGCTGGTTCTGGTTGATCCAAGCAGGGTTATAAACTGAACACCAACAGGCTTTTTTCAACTTCCAGAACTTTCCTTTTGGAGGTGGGTTATAGATTCCCTACAACTCTATCTGACATCTCTAGTCCTAAACCCAAACTGTGTGATAGACGTGACAAACTGGAAACTGCTGTGCTAGTGAGCCTGACCATCTCTTCTGCTCTCTGCCCACTAACCCATCATTGGCAATATCTCATTTCTCTGAGCAGCTTAAATATCTCCTGGTAAAAATCACAAGAAACTGTCTCCATCCCTTTTTTTTTTTTTTTCTGCATAGAAAATATCTTCTGCAAATTCAAGATAAACTGCAGCAAGTGCTTGAGGTGTTTTCGTTGGGTTGCAGACCTGGAAATGAGGTCTCTGAAGCGACAAGTGGGAAATGTGCATTTTTGGACACCGCTGCCTGGTTTGGCTGCCTGACCCCAGCCCTGCTGGCAGGGTACAGCCCCAGGAAATACTCCTTCTCAGGCCTTTTCAACTTTTAAAAAGTAATAAAAACGTCACTAAAGCCAAACTTATGTAGGACAAGCCTTTCTGCCTCTAAGTTATACAAGGTATTTGGGTAAATGGCCACTGAATACTGCTCCGTGAGAGACGTGTACATCCAGGTCCTGCCTCAGTGGTCTTTGGCCTCTTCTGACTTACGGACCTGTAACAATTTTCAACTGCTTTTTACAAGTTTATAGGAAAAGTTTGTTCTGCTTTCCTGTGCATGGTTGCCTTTTGCAAACCTTCCTTGAGAGGTAACTCACAGATGGTCCTGTCAAGATGGGGAGGGAGTTTGGGCTGAGCAGGGAAGAAAAAGTTGAGAAATGTTAAGAGGTAGAATGAAATATGTGCCTATGCGGAGACAGCACTAGGCTTGAGTGGGATGGCCTTGGGCTAAATGCTTTGGGGGGATCAACAGTCAACCATGGGTTAATGTTTGTCCTTCTGATTACATCCCTCCGTCCCGACATCTTTGGGATGAAAGCTCAGCATATGTGTGTCCAAGCCAATTAACTCAAATTCAGTAAATTAGCGACGTGTAAAACATGACATTGCAAAAATCCTTGGATCACTGAGCTGGAACGAGCTCGGTGTCTTCGGTGCACACATGAATGAGTCCAGAGACTTTGACCACTGGCTAATCTCCATGCGCTACTTTTGGTTTCTAGTGCATACATAGGTAGAAGAGGATGGTGTTTCGGCCTGAGGAGGGGTGCAAGGAAATTTGGGGACTGCTGGGGTGGCAGTACCAGGGACTGGGCTCTGCAGGCAGTGGTCTGCAGAGCATGGAGAGGTGCAGGGACACAGGCCTCTGGACCCAAAAATATGCAAAGAGACAAGAAAAGGAGCAGAGCCAGTGGTGACCGGGAAGGGCCACCTGGGCTGAAGGTACATAAAACTCACAAGTGCTCCAGTCCTGAGGAGGAATATGGAAAATGGGATTTAATAGCACACCTCTACTCCCAACCTCAGGAGGTCAAGCCATGAACCAGGGCTACAAATGTCACAAACCTTAGTGTGGGATCTGGTAAAAAAAAGTGATTGTATTGCATTTCTCTCTTTTGATTTCTGAATTCTTGCATATGTATGTGTGTGGTAGAGTGGTGTGCACCTCCCAGTTTACTGCCAAAGAGAACATTGGTCAAAATATACCCTTTCCTCAAGTGCTCCTAAGTCCCACTTGTGTTCCCTGTGGTTGGTGATAGGAGGACAGTGATGCAGAGTGTGTGTGAAATATGCAGGAGGGTCCCTGGGAACTGGGTATGAAACAGAGTCTTCCTGTGGTTGCCCTAAACTTGTGTTGGGGACCGGTTGCTCAGCCTGCAGGGTCTGTCATTCAGGAAGGGGGTGACGGGCTTGGGAATGGTCCTTGTGGTCAGGGTGGATTTCAGAGTACCTGGTACAAAGCCTAATCCCCAAATGTGTCTGTCTCTTGCCTTTTAAGAGGGAATTACAGCTTTATGTTGACTTTGCACTAGATATCTGCAGGGGATAACATTCTCTTCCCTTGGGAATGGCGCTCCACAGCAGGATGAGCTCCTGCTGTACCTTGGGTGCCTTACAGATACATCAGGCCCAACAGTTTTTCTTCCCAAGAGCTATGGTTACCCAAAAAATGCACCCCCCCACCCCAAACCCATGACTTGCTAAGGGACACCCTGGGACTCCTGGTCATGTTAGAAGATCCGACCAGTGACAGAAGTAGTAAAAGGACCAAATGCCTTTGGGTGTTGAAGGAGAAGCTGGGTACTGCGGTGGGAGCGGAGCGGTGGCAGGAGAAGACAGGCTCATTCATCCCCACCAGGTGCTCCTGACTCTGTCCCCTTTGTCTGCACAGCCCCTCTGTAAATGGCGGTTGTTTCCTCTGTTCCTCTGTGTGGTTCAAGGAGAATTTTCTAGATGCTTTGAACTGTTTTAAAGTCCTCATCTTTCTTTTTCAGCATCTTTACAGCAGAATAAACTTTACACTGTACCAACTGAGATGCAGTTTCTGGCAAGTACTGAGGAGTAAGTTAATTATAAAGTTTGTATTAGAGAGTTGAAAGAGAGAATTATCCCCTGAGGCTGACCAAGTTTTAGGAATTTGAAATTCAATCACTGAAATGTTTTGATTATACTAAACTTCCCAATCACTACCAGCCTGATGATAGAAACCCTCCTCTGTGTGTCCAGCATCCCTCTGCATGTCCAAATCATAGCAGGGATTTTCCAGCCACTTTGAAATGGTAGTCAGAGGTGTCTCCTGATGGGAAATTGTGACTTGGTTTTCTCAGGAACATCAAACACACCAGTATGAAGCTGGTGATGTAAAACCACCAGGATTTACACACTGGTGATAGTCCTGCTTTGATAACAACGATGGGAAGGAAGCATCTTTTCAGGAACAGATGTTTCTTCCCTCTTGGAGCTATCAGATTTTTTTTTTTTTCCTTTTAGCAGTCCTGTGGACTTTATGCTAAGTTTTACAAGTTGCTGAGGGGCTGGGCAATGCACGTGCACCCTTAGCTCCGATGGACGGGTGCTGAGGGTGCTCTGCCCTCTGCGAGGCTGCAGTTCACCGAGCAGACCCCTCTGCTGCACTGAGCTGCTTAGGTGTCCTTCTGGACAGTGTTAGCTTGGATTTCTGAAAAACTGGGAATTTTCCATCTGTCAAGGCTCTGAAGTGGTTGCGCTGTATTTAAACCGGGGCTTTCACCAGATTCTCTTTTGGACTGTTTTAAAGCAAAGATTTGACGGAGGAGAAGGAGGTTACCACCGATACTCTCTCAGACTTAAAGAAGGAGGAGGAATACAAAACAAATATATGGAAAGGTTTCCTCATCTCAATCCCATACGCAGCCAGCATCGGAGGTACAGCCACGCTGACGGGAACTGCGCCAAACCTCATCCTCCTGGGACAGCTGAAGAGGTATGGGAGGCCATCCTGGAGAGCCCTGTATATCCTGGAATACAGAGACGTGTTCTCCATCCCTCTAGGAAATTTCCTTTTGGGCCGAGAACAAGTTTAGAAAATTTATGCCCTTCCAGAACGTTCTGAGAAACTTTGTGAGCAGATGAAAGCAGAGGGTGGTTGTATCAGTCTTAGCTGTAATAAGCAGGTTTCCAGTGTAGCCAGCCAGGCTGTCAGCCAAGCTGGTGCATATGTGCTTCGCCTTACTGATGCTCTTAATCCCTTTGATTTAATGGGACTTGACTACACACGTACGATTAACCTGGTAACTGTTTTGATGAAACAGGCCCTGTAGTGTTTTGTGAGCAATTATATCCAGTGCTGTATGGTAGAAAGAAAAATAAGGAACCCACTACTTCTGGCCTGTTTTCTTAATCATAAAAGATGCTTCCTATGTGCATAGGAACAGAGATTTGTGCCATCCTAAGTGCCCACAGGCATTTCTTAACTTTGCTGGCCTCTACGAGTAGTTTGTTCAGGCTCTCCTAGGCATGTACAGCATCCCTATGAGGTTCGTGCTCAGGCTCCCCAGCAGTTATCGTAGCAGGGTTTAATCCTGGGTCTTCAGGAATATCATTGTATGAAAGCATCAGCCACCTGGACAGAGATCTTCCACATCTTCCCGTGGAGACTTGCACAGCTGGGCTGGGCTGTGGGTGGCAGGGTGGCCTGGGGGGATTTGTCCCAACACAACGCGCCCCACACCTCCTAGTGCCCAGGTAACTGCTAATGCACACGGAGAAATAGTTCTTAGGTGCACACTGGCAAGTTTGTGGGATACTTTGATGCTGATTTCAGATGTTTGCTTACCCTTAAATTGACGGGATGTTTTCCCTTCTTGCATTAACTTGATTTTTCCCATTTGCTTAGTTATTTTCCAGAATGTGATGTGGTGAACTTTGGTTCTTGGTTTATGTTTGCATTTCCTTTAATGCTGATTTTTCTTCTCCTGGGATGGCTATGGATCTCCATCCTGTATGGAGGAATTAACGTGAGGTACGTTTATAGCCACTGTACATATATGTTGTCTAGTTATACCAGCACTGTGCAATACGTGTTCATCACCATTCTCATATTAAATCTACTGATATCACCCAGGGTCATCTCCTGGATGGTGGGGGGTTTCATAAGTAACTTCAGGATGCTATAGCAAGTCATCCATTTTTAAGAAGCTGATATACAACAGGAAGGTTTTAAAGATATCTCATAGTTACATACACTTTATCTAACTGAAATACATACATGTATAGAGTATGTGTTATATATTCATTCAATTAAACATACAATTTTTAAAGGTTTTACTGCCTGCCCTGGGACTGTGGAGGTAAATGTCAGACTTTCATTGACAGAAGGGAAAGTGGGATCAAACTTTGAAGACCAGCATGAAAACTTGGTTCCCTTGGAATTAGTAGCAAAAATCTCCTAGAACATAAAAACCCCCAGGATTTGTTCCTGGGGCAGAAACTTGGGTTTGGAACAGATTACTTCACAACAGGGCTTAATTTTACAATGACGTGTTAATCTGTAACTGAGAATAACATGTTTTTCCGGTAAATCTTTGATGAATACATGCAACCCCTAGTGTACACTACTTAAAATGATTGCAGCATTGCCATGCTGATTCATTTGGAGCCCTTTTTCCCCCTGCACACTCACATATGTGATAGTAACAAACTCACAGTCCTGCTTCCTCCAGGGACCATACAGAATTTCTAGTATTAGAAAAGTCTTTAATTGTTATTTTGAGTTAAAAACGCAAANTTTACATTGCCTCAGAGACAGGAAAAAATCAATGGGAAAGTTTAAATCCAGAAAATGCCGCAATGCCGGTCCTTAACTTGCTCACAAGGCTTCGCAGGAGGCTCTGCCTGCTGCTGTGAGATGCTCTGCGGGCTTGCAGCCCCTCTGCATCACGTGCCCGGGGCTTGTGCGATGCAGAGCCTGAATTCCCATGTCCTATGGTGAGGACTGGGGCACGGCCCCGCCGTCCTGCTGTCACGGCCCGGGACGGTCAGGTGAGGGAAGAGGTAGCTATGCTGGCCAAAGACCCTGGCCAAATGCAAAATTGCTCTTGTGCTCGGAGAACGTGATGGTTTTTGTTTTGTTTGGCTCGTCTCTGTGAGCACAAAGCCCAGCTTTATTGGGATAGCTGGTCCAGCGCAGATACCAGTATTCCCCAGTGGCGAGGTGCCTCGGAGGAAACATTGCAAAGCTGCCCAAGTACAGCCGAGTGTCTGCAGGAGCCTGTTGGGCTGCTTTGGCTGTAGCGACTGGGTGACAGTGGCTGGACTTTCCATGGGGACAAGTCCTTGGTGCCCGCAGCACAGTACAGGCAGATGGACACTGCTGCAGTAGCAGGTCAGCTTTGCTTGAATCCAAAAGACATGAAAAGGCTTAGGTATGGGCTGGCTGAGCTGAGATGAAGCTGCCATTAATAACACCCCCCAAAAAATAAGAAATTGAAGGGCCGGGCAGATCTATTTGAGGTTCGGGAACTTCCAAATGATCAACCATTCCTCCACGTAGAAGATCCAGCCACGACATCCCTTTGAATCAGTGACTGAGTGAAGGAAGCGCAGGCGCTGCGGGGCCGGATGGATGCATCTGATGCAGAAAGTTGGGGTTTGTATGTTTAATCAAGGTCACAGTCAGGGTTAGAACCCAGCTTCAGCAGCATGGGATGTGATGGGAGATGAAGTGTGAGGTATGAATATATCATTTGTATGCGCATACTACGAAGGATCAAACTGTGTGTGCGGCGTGGCTGGGCTAAGAGGCTTAGCCAGGAGCACATTAACATTCCCCACCAGTTAGAAATTCCTCACATTTTTGTTGATCCTCAGCAGCATCCTGGGATCACCCAGGAAATTGCAAGTGACTTTAGAAGTGAAGGGACAGATCAATTTTCTGTGTCACCCTCTTCCTAGTTATTCTACCTACCAAGTAGGTATCTGCTAGAGATGAGGAAAGCCTGCAAAGAAATGAGGAAAGCCTGCAACGTTGGGACTTCCTTTTGGCAATCACAGCCCGTGCTGGAGGAAACAGTTCAGAATGTAGATGAGAGGAAGCTTCCTAACCTCTGTAGGGTCTCTTTTGAATGAATGCAGAGGAAGAGGCTATATAAAATAGGGCCTTATTGCCTGTGTCTGCACCAGAGACCTTCATCATCAGTCTGCGTGGTCTGAAGAGAACGCAAACTGAGCCACCAGAGATGTGCAGCTCTTTGAAACTTGCAGAGCAGGCCCTGAAGGAGTGCATCGTGTGTGCCTGCGCTGCAGTAGTAAATGCAGCATTTGCTGTGTGTCGGGTACACTAGAGGCATGTAAAGATATAACTGTGTTTCTTGGCAGGGGCTGGAGAAGTAAAAAGTCAAATATAAGAGTGGATGCAGAAGCCCGAGCCAGAGAAGTGATAAAGGAGGACTATCAGAAACTGGGTCCAACAAAGTGAGTCATAAAGTCGTGATTGAAATGAAAAAGAAGTCAAGTGGGTTGGAAATGTCCTGTCTTAAGAGTGGAGAACTGGGGGAAATGGAGTTTTTTAGAAGAAAATTAAATAGATGTTTCCACTCAGAGTGTTTGTAACCTGCCAAAGTTTGCTTTTTTGCACACTCCAGCCTCTCCACCTTCACTAACAGGAATAATTGCACATAGCAGCTTGTACTCAAATCTTCTCAAGAACAAAGTTCGTATTATACAGTGAATTCATGCTGGGTTGTTTAATTACTGTTTGTAATTTTTCTACTCCAGGGACAAAACCAATCCTCTGTGTGTTACGTACTAACCAACACAGGCTAAATTTTGAAGGTTTGTGCATACTTGTTGTGCGCAGCAAGGAGCTTTTGCTGAGGAAGCTGATGAATCATATGATAGATATGAATCATATAGATTGAGGATATACATTAAGAAAGCTTAATAGCTGCTCAAAGAAAGTCCATGGGAAGAAGTCAGATCCATGTCATGGAAAACATTATTTTTTTCTGAATAACTCATTCAACTGTATTAGGTGAAGAAAGAACAAGACTCTTTTAGCTTCTTATTGTAGTTTCCCAAAGGTATTGTCTTCTGGAAAAAGCTTGGTGCAAGTTGCAGTGATGGGGATCATGTTTTGGAGAAAGGAACCAGCAGAACCTGAGTTTTAGACTTATGAGAAATGCCACAAAAGGGGGAAGCAGGAAAAGCTGAGTGTCTCCGAGAATCAAACCAGCCACTGATATTCTAGGCAACCAGGGATAGTGGAAGTTTTTTAAACTGTATGCCTTAATCTTAATCTTAAATGGTCTGTGTTTCTCCATCTGTAAAATAATATTTTCATACTCACGGCAATGCTGTGAAGATTCAGCGATGTTTGTGTCGTGCTATCGACATTGTAATTATTGCTTTTGTGCGGAAAATGGAGTGGTTCTTCAAAGACAATTGACTGTGCCTGTGCTGTAAATGAAAGAAATTGGTTTATTTGTTCCATTCAGTACATTATCGAGCAGCCTGCAAAATGTCTCTGAAAGAATCAAAGTCCCACTTTGAGGTCTAGAAGTGAGAAAGTCCATTAAGCTGTGCTCTGCCAATTCGATTAGCAATCCCATAACTTAAAATCAATGCAAGTGGCCTCTTCCTAACGGTTTAAATGACCTTCCTTGTGCTCAGAGAGATTTTAAACAGTGTTTTGAGGCATTGTTTTGGTTAAATCTTGTCTCCGCTAGAGTCAAGCCTGATACTTGGCGAATGATACTGCCATTTGCCCTGCTGTTTGTCCTGTGTCTAAGGGTTACTGCTTAGGTTTTGACCTTGACGTTTGTTCTTGCTGTCTCACATATGATTTGGATCTCAGCCATCCGTTTACGTTGCTTGAACTGGAGTGAAACCATCCCTGACTGTCCGTGCCGTAGGGACATCCCAGAGGACAGCGATGAGAGGAGTCACCATGAGAAGCTGCTTGGCCCTTCCCCTCTGCCGCAGCCGGAGGGTCAACCTTGCGAACGCCTGTTGTGACATCTGGGCATTCCTGATGCCCATCTTGTCTCTCCTTAATGTCTTCCAATAAGAGATAATTGCTGGCAGATATCAATATTTGCAAATAGGTTAACAATCGATTCCGATGTTTCCCTGTAGTTATTTTTAGAAAACCTGCCTCACGTCTCACATCAGCATTTTAACTGGATTTCTTTTCATCTTAGGTTTGCGGAACAGGCAATTTTCTTCTTCTTCTGCATGTTTGCAATCATGCTTTTCTCCAGGGATCCCAAATTCATCCCAGGCTGGGCAAGCTTTTTTGCACCAGGGTAAGATTTTATTTTCATTTCTCCATCACATTTTTCAAAAGCATTTCCAAGTCGTTGAGATTCCTGGGTTTCTGATTGCATTGCCTAAACTATTACCCAGGTTTTCTGGAATAAATTAAACTGGACTTCAAGTAGCAGACCAAGCTTTATTGTTTCTGTCTCCCGGATGAGGTACATGAAGCCTGGTGGGAAGCTGGCATATGTCTATCTGAAGCCACCCCTAAGGTTTTAATGTTGGGAATGCTGTTTATAGGTAGATTTACAGTAAAATACTGAATTCTTTATGTGATCCACTGATTTCACTGGCAGGAGATGACCCTGAGTGCTATCCTGTCTGTTTGGCAAGTTTGTCTCCCCTATGACATCCATACCTTGGGAAGAGAACGGGTATAGCAGTTGGAGAATGCTAAAACTCAGAGAGGGTGTTGTAATTTCTTAACAGAAGAGACCTTCATAGTTTTTTTTTAAATAAATCCATAGCTTAGTAAATGATTCCTTAATACGACAAAGTAGTTATGGACTTTTTCCTCATCAGTTAATAGCTCCTTGCAATCGAACACATGCTTAAGCTCTTTACTGGATGGAGCCATCTTAGAGCCTGAGCATTTTGCAAAGAGCTCATATAAATGAGATGGTTTGGGCTCTGCCTCTCTTCCTCCCTGCAATGAGCTGAGGAAACTTGTCCTCACAACCCCTCACAGACTGATCATGGCTCGGCAATCAGAACAGCCAGAGCATCGGTGCGGTGGGGATTAGATCTTGGTTTTTACATTTGTAGGGCAGCTTTTCTAGGGGGTTCACAGCCCATCGTAGAAATGTAGCTCGGCAGGGAATTAGAAAGAAAAGAACTGTGAACAATGAGCGTTGTTCAAACCTGATGGAAACTTGTAATCTTCTTTGGTTAAATCCCTGTTTTCATAAACTTTGTAATTCTACAGGCTTGTGCTTCTTACAAGTGTTTCTGCTGCTTTCGGACAGGTTTATCTCGGATGCGGTTACAGGAATCACCATTGTGATTATACTGTTCTTCTTCCCTTCGCAAAAACCTTCCTTCAGGTGGTGGTTTGACATGAAAGGTGAGTAGGAGACCCCTCCGGGCAGGGACTCTGCCCTTGCCTGTGCTCTGGCAGGGCAGGTGTGGAACAAGAGCCAAGACTGTCTCCCCTTGGACCTGCCCCAGCCCACAGCAGCTGCGCTGCTGTCTGGAGCAGCGTGGTTGGGAGGTGCAATTTGATCACACAGAGGCTTTTTTTCTGAAGTGCCAGAAGAGGTTTAGCAGTCACTGCCCTGCTGCCGATTGCAGGAATGACTCAGTTGCTCATGTAGCTGTCAGAGATGATTGCCATGGCAGGTTGAAGCGAACCGAAATCGGTGTTGATTTACCATAGCAGACCCGATGGTGAAACAGAGGTTTGGTTGCTGACTCACAAGCAGCTCCTATCCCTCAGCGGGGAGCATGAACCTCTGGGACGGCAGAGCTGGCCGAGTTATCCTTACTCAAAAATAGGGGCTTTCCTCAGTTCCCAGAATGATTTTGAATTTAAACTCCTAAACCCCAAACTTCCCAGCCGGTTTTAGTACCAGGAGTCTTTTGAAATCTTGGGTCTGGCCTCTTGACTAGCAATGAGACACAATTTTTAATTCAGAAGCCATTTGGAATAAGAGATGGTCTTAATGTGGAGATGCAGCTGATGAAGGCCCTTTGTGGATGGTTCAGCACTGCTTGGGGTCTATGGGAACAAAATACCGGCTGCTCTGAGTCATGCACATTTATTGTGCTGTCCATATGCAGGAAGATATTTAATCGGGCCTCCTCTGGATAAAATATACATGGCCTTGTTCAGCAGAAAATTGCAGTCCCATTAGTGCATCCTTCCATATGACAGAGCTCACTTCATCGTGTATTAAGAGATGGCCTTTAGGGGAGATGAGCTCTTCGCTATAAAACTCGCCGGCTGTTGAATGACTAGTGGAAAATTAATAACTTCTTCATAATTCAAATGACAGAAGATTTCCTTCTTCTGTGGACTCCTATCTGTTGAAGAAAATGTTTATGCCTGTTACAGAGAGAACATTAACCTGATATTAAATGTTGCCTCAAGAAAACCTCAAAGAAAACCTTTAAGTACAAGAACTCTTTTCTTTTCCTTTTTTTATTTAAAGATCTGATATTAAGTTAAATGATCTTTTAATTGTCTAGCTTAAGAGATTCCACATGTATATTTTGTCAGCAACTCATGGTTAGTGAGCTGCAGCACTGATGTCAGGCTCATGATGTCATTCTGTCAGATGATGCCTGACGTGCTTCTCTTTGGCTGGGTGTTTGACATGGGGGTTTTCTCTTCATCTAGCACCAAACACTGAGACGCAGCCCTTGCTGACTTGGAGAAAGGCTCAAGAGACGGTGCCCTGGAACATCATCTTGCTGCTTGGAGGAGGCTTTGCCATGGCAAAAGGCTGTGAGGTGAGGCCCCCTGCAGATGCCCCGTTGCAGTCATCCTGCCCGACAGAGTTGGATTTTATCGGTGTGTCACTTGGGCTTCTCATTTGGCTCTGGGAAATTTGCATCTGTGGGGTCACAAAACTTGAAGGACGTGTTTCTCAACTCCAAGTGACAGCAATGCTGGAGGTTAAGAGACCTTGCAACTCCTTTCAAACTGCTTGCTCTTAACTACCCTGGGGACGCTGCGTGCTTGTGTGGGTTGGTGAAGGTCGTATGTAATTTGCTGTACTAGGAAAGTGTCAGTTCACCTGCAGGGATGCAGGAGCTCCGCTCTCCAGCTTGTCTGCTCTCGCCTTCTGCAGGAGTCCGGTTTGTCTGTCTGGATAGGAGGCCGCCTGCATCCCTTGGAAGGTGTGCCACCGCCCGTGGCTGTCATCCTCATCACGATTGTCATTGCCTTATTCACGGAGTTTGCCAGCAACACAGCCACTATTATCATCTTTCTGCCTGTCTTGGCAGAGCTGGTAAGGTATTCCCACGGCAGCTCCTCTGCTCTCCTCCTTGCTCTGCCCCTTGCACAGGCAGGTTTGTGTCGCATCTGTGCTGTGACGGGCACCATGTGATTCTCCTGCTCCTGGGCTTCAGGCGCTTTGAAATCCTTGGGAGCAACAAAGCAAGTGCCTGTAGCATAACGTGGACAGCAAAGGATAATAATCCATCAGATGTTGTTGGCGAGATGTGTGATTGTTTATCATGGAGTGTGGGATACAGCTCTGCACGATGCACTAGCTATTTGCATTCTTTGGTACATCTGCCTATGACTCCAAATCGCCAGGGTACAATTTCTGTTCCTCTCTGTTTTTCAAGGCCATTCGTCTGAAAGTAAATCCCCTCTATTTAATGATACCAGGAACTATAGGATGCTCCTACGCATTCATGCTACCAGTCTCAACACCTCCTAATTCAATTGCGTTTTCTTCTGGACACTTGATGGTCAAGGATATGGTAAGTTCTTTTAGATAACGCCGGAAACACTCAGTCTGAGTGGAGTGTTTAGAAAAGGAATTTTCAGGAGTGTTACAAGTTCAACATGTGCTAAAGTGAAAAAACAGAAGTCTAATATTGTTCTCAGCAGTGTCTGAAGGCACAGGTATATGGAAGGAGCCCTGTGAAATTTGGAGCCACTGTGGCTCCAAATGGTGACAAAGCTGGTCTTGAACGTGCTCAGCATCTCCCAGACCCTTCTCCTGTTCCTGCCAGCGTCAGCAGCTCAACTTTCATGGGCTTCTGCATGCAGGAAAAGTTCCCCAGCTCAGAGAAATAAAGTTTATGAGTAAAATTAGGCTCAGTCCCAGTTCCTGCTCACATTCCTGAGGCTAAACAGATGTTCATGTTTTTGATGGATCAAAGCTTGGTAAGCATCTGCAGAATGGCCTTTGTGGCTTAAGAAAGTCCACTTAAGATGTTGCTAATATTAACGGCAATTAAGCCTTCCATTTTTATAATGTTTATATTCAAATAGCTTCATGCTTCACATGCTGTAGTTGTCCAGTCTAAACTCAACAGTTGTCTTTGTATTTCTTTTGTAGGCAAGAACTGGGTTGCTCATGAATCTTATGGGAGTTCTGCTTCTTAGCTTGGCAATGAACACGTGGGCCAAGAGCATCTTCCAGCTGGGGACCTTCCCTGCATGGGCCAACATCCATGCAGAAAATGCCACCTCACTCTTGACAGCTGTAGAAAATGTCACTTTAAGTGCACTAAATAAAATATGAACAAAGCCACCCCCGGGGAAGGACTCACTCACTTAGGACTTGGGCACTGGAATCGTCAGAGTATACACAGGAGGAAAGCCATGTGGCTGCTCACACTGTATGGGACCCTCTGGTTTAATTTTATTTTTAGAAATACTGGTCGGTGTCACAACATCCATTTGTTCTTTTCTCTGAAGATCTTTCCCCACCTTCCACAGGTACCAGTCCGACTCTCCCAGAGTCCATCTGTCGTAGGTGGTTGTTAACTGGACAACCCTGTAAGCGTTGAGCGTCTTTGGGTAGATGCCTCTTCCCCCGTGAAAGCTAGCGAGCTTTGCTGCTCCAGCTTCTGATACCCTACCTCATTTTGGAGAGTAGCCCTGGGAACAGGGTGGAGGCAACTGGATTATTTACATGCAACCCAATGTGAGTGAGTGTATCAGAATCTGGCCGGGGGGAAGGCGGCGTGGCCAGGTGCTTCTAGCAGGATGTGAAGAATGGGGTCTCATTACCACCTCATGAGTAATTCTCTTGTGGAGGATGAAGACTATTTCTTCGGGTTTGTGTGTGAAGGGATGATTCAGGAGATGTGTTGGTAGGACTCGGTGCCGTACTCCATGCTTTGGAAACAGGAAGGCAACAGTTTGTTTCCAAACACGTTCAGTGTTTTGAAAACCTGGGGCAGTATTTGCTGCCTGGTTCTTTGCACTGAGTACACAGATTGGGGTTTGGGACCAAATTAATTTCTGACGTGACTTTGGGCATCGGTGGTGGTTCACCGTTGGTGAATGTGGCCAGTCTTAGGTTTGTGAGATTGACTCACTCATGAGCGACCCACCGAGTCACAGGTCAGAGGACAAGTTGCATTGGAATATTATTGACATTTCTGAAAAATAGGCTTTGATTCTTAACATCTTTTTAAATCAGGTTGCTTGGGTACTTCAATGAAAGCATTGCAAATTGACTGTGATTTTAATCACCATTTTATCTGATTTTTTTTTTTTAATTTTCTGTAAGAATCTAAAATACTTAATTTAAAAGATCAGTCACTGAAATAGATGGATTGCAAGACGAAGGATATGATTCTTGGTTTAGAGAAGGTGAGCAACTGGATCCGTGTGCTGGGACGGATTTCTCTGAGGATGTAAACTGGTGGAACTGGCAAGGTGGTCTGGCTCGGGGTAGGGATCCAGCACATCCCCTTGTTCCTGTGCTGCTGTTAAACCCCGGGGCCAGGAGGGAGAGCTGGTGGGGTGATGCTCACCAGCGCGGCTGCTGCTGTGGGTGATTACCCTGGGGTGGCACGGTAGGTAGGGACTTGTTGGGGTTGAACCGAGACCACCAAAACTGATTGAGTGTGGAACTTTGATCAGTCAAATTCAAAAAATCCTCAGATGTTCAATGAAATCCTTAAGTTCAACGAAATCCTTAATAATTGTGGAAAACGTACAATAAAGCACATTTGTTAGCATGTCGCATCGTCCTGTTTGCTCTGTAGAGTGAGAGGAGATAAGCACAGCCCTCCCATAGCTTCTCCCCGTGATTCGGGCAGTGGTTCCCCAGGAGGGCAGGGAGGTCTCCCTCCCAGTGTGAGCCAAAACGGAGCCCTGTTAAGCAGAGGAGCAATGAGACTGGAAGGTTCCTAGCCCGGTGTCTCAGGGCTGCTGTGCTAAAGAGGTGCAGCCCCGGCAAGCGCCTTTGCTGGGGATACCCCCGTACCACTGTCCTGCTTCCCCAGCGCAGCTCCGTGCTGGCTGCGCGTCGGGTTTGGGCACTGCCGTTCTTCATGGATGCTCCTCATCATGCCTTAGCGAAGATGGGCTGAATGGGGAAGGGAAAATTGCTCCCCGCTGTTCCCTTTCCCAGCCATCTGTCCCGTGAACAGCACGGCATCGCTGTCCCGGGGCCAGGGAACGGGCTGTACCCTGCATGTCTGGGAGCCGCAGGAAGGAGCCCTGCTGTCCCGCTGCCCTGCTGCGACTGGAGCTGCTGCTGCGGCGATGGGAGTCGGTCACTGGAACTGAGCTGCCTCTGTCCCTGCAGCCTGGAGGGCAGGCAGCGAGGGCCTTCGGCAGGCTTGGATCATCTAATTTCCAGGCTCTAAAGGTAACATCCAGTCCAGCTCCATTGCAGATGTAAGAGGTCACAGGTTTACTTATGGGCTTAGCTCTGGCTTGGTGCATCCTAGTTGAATCCAGGAGGATGGTTTTACTTAGGCGTGAAAGCACAACTGAGACCACAAAGATTGTGTAAAGTCTCTGAAAATCGCTCCCCGCGTCCTGGCACGTTTGTGGCACTGTCTGTCAAAGGTCAGAAGGTATTTCACAAACGCAGCCAGGGAAGGTCTATCATCTCTGTGTCAGACGTGGGAAACTGAGGCAGAGAGGGGACCATCGACTTACCTGAGGTCACACAACAGCGCCTTGGCAGACCTGGGAAAGGTGTGAGGAGCACCTGGACCCTAAACCTCTACTTTTAGTCAAAGACCTGGCTTCTGCCAGCTTTATCAGCAGCCCCTGTGTTTCCCAGGGCTCCCCAGAGGATCTGGTTTCAGGCACGTGGATGACAATATTACCTAATTCTGGTTTTTTCATATCCAGGCATCTGTAAGAGCAGGCATAGTCTGGCATGCTTGATTTTTAATTTTTTTTTTTTATTTTAAGAGTTAGTATTTCTGGGGTTCAAAGGTGACCTGGCCTGCATGAATAATTTCGAATTTCATTTGCTGCTGGAAGTACTAAAATTGGCCAAAAGCAGCTTTTTATGGTAAGCCAAGCCCATTATTCGTGAAGGTTCTGTGATGTGAGTAGAGATATGAGAATTCCCAGGAAAGAGCATTTCAAGTGCTGTATTAACCTTCTGTAACTGACTATGTTATTTTAAAGGAACTTTGCCTGCCTATGCACCATTTCTCTCGGAATGTAAAAATCCAACAACCATCACAAAAGCCATTCACATTAGCAGCCTGCTTGTGAATTTTAATTAACAGGAAATGCCACTCACGCATTGAAATTCAACATCCAGAATATCTCTGCTTTACTCCTTTGATGTTCCCCATCCAATCCCAGACCAACATCCACGTGTTCTCCTGAGACACTTGGAGGGAAATCATCCTGGTTTATTTACAGTAGGAAAGCGTTTTGGAGTATCTTTTATCCCAGATGCATTTCGAGTTGCTTTACAAACTGTTCGCACAGAAGAGCTGCTGTAGGGTGAGTGGTGCTGGGGCTGTGCTCAGCCGGTTTGCACCCGGCAGTGATGCTGGAAGTTCAGGAGAGAAAGGGAAAAAACTCCTGAAACAAACGAAAGCCCAGTATGCTAAGGGAAGCTTAGATAGCCTTGGCTCCTGTATCACATGTATCCCTCATCAGCCACTGAAAGGACATTGCCGGGATTTTTCTATTGTAGTAACATAAGAAGACGTGACCTGGCTCTGTATCACCATAAATTGTTCATTTGCATGTGATTTTAACAAGCAAAGAATCACCACTAATGGGCTAAGCCTTCCCACACCCTCAATTTCTTGAGTTGTCAGAATAACGTGATTAACAGGTGCTGATGGTATTGCCATGGAGAAATATCTTCAGCCTTAAATCATCCTCGTTTTAGCCCTCCATTCATCTCTTTTGCCCAGCCGTTTTCTTAAGCTGTATAGTTTATGTACCCCACACTCTACCTGTGCTACAGCTGCTCCTTTACGTGGCACCCCCTGCCATCATCGCCACCACCCTGTCACTGCAGGTTGAACTTGCAGGTGTCTTGGCAGGAGACTCTCGTTTGGACTGCCCTGAGACCCACTCTGTGAGCGCGGCACTCTGCAAAGCAGAAACGGATGTAAAATCTCTGTGCTGGTGGGTACAAGCTCAGTCACCATCCCTAATCCGGGCAAAGCCAGGCTATGCTCCCTGGCTGCAATACAAATGAAACCCTCTGTCGTCGTCCCCTCGCTCCCCAGCGAGCTCGTTGCAGGCATGTGGGTCTCTTCTTGGTCTCCTACTGTAGTGCTTAAAATTCGAAATCAGGGATGTTAGAAAATCTTGGAGCTTGAGCTCTATGGAGGTGAGTTTGTCAAGAAAGCAAAGTCCCTTTATACCCCCTGGGAGCCGGGCCACAAAATCCCCAGTGACACAGGGTGGGAAAAGGCCCCTTAGAGCATCCCGAAGCGACACAGCGTACGCATCCCCACCGCCGGCTCGACAGCCTCCCGTTTCTCCTTCGCTTCCTCAATTTTCCTTAGAACTCTCCCACCCGCAGACTTCAGTTTCCGAGCTGAAAGGAGCACGGACCTTGAGGTACGTTAGCAGAATGTGGCCGCAAGGTGTCACAGTTGCTCCGGTGAGATGCACCGTCCTGCCCCGTCCTGCTCCCCAGCCCACGGCTTTCTGTGTAGCTCTGTGAACACTGTTTATTGAGGTGGGGGGTTTTTTTGTTTGTTTTTTTGTTTTGTTTTGTTTTTGTTTTTTGACAAAGCAAGCTTGTTCATTGTGTCCTGGGGAAAGTTAGGCATTGATGGTTCTAGCTTATTTAGAGGTTATCAGTTCGGGCTATAAAATAGAAGATATCCTAGATTTAGGGTACTCCAGAGATCCATTTTGAGTTTAGCCAGAGGAAAATCTAGGTTTTTCTTTGCATGCAAACGCTTTGTGCTGCCGGGAGTTCCTGGCCGTGCACAGCTCCCACAAAGACTTCATCTCCCCTTTGCCAGATGATGCAGCAGGCTCAGAAAACACTCATCACCATGTTGCAGACTTGGGATTTTTTTTGTTCTCCATTGCAAATGGGTTTTTTTGTTTTTTTGTTTTTTTTTTTTCTGGCCCAGAAAGCTACCTGCTTAGCCTGGATGGAGTCCCAGGGGCTGATGAAATCAGTTAGCTCAGAAATACAGTGAGGAAGAAGTTTAATCTCAGAATAGCGACTAAGGAGAACCTGACGAGTTTTGCAGAATATAGCAATGGGCCTTTTGGGGTCGTCCATTATAGTCTGTAAATTGAATTCAAGACCTAATTCATGGCCTGTGCAAGCAATTGCTATGGATGCTTCAAACAAATGGCACTTTCTTTCCCACCCGCCCGGTTGGTGCCTCTTCCCGGCTGGAGCCAGTCAGGGTTTCTCATTCGGTGTCTGTGCTCCAGGGCACCAGGAGGTAAACCTTGCTCTGCCAGCCATGTGGGAAAAAGAAAAACTCTAGCAATAAAGCAGAGTTGTTGAGTGGAGCTGCCAGGGAAGAAAGACCCTTGTCTGGTACCTGCAGGAAGGGCCGAGGAAGCGGCAGAGGTTTGCTCTGCTGGCTTGTCCTCCAACCACTGCCGCTGCCGTGGGCTCCAGACAAGTCCCCTGGGGAAGGTGCTGCTCTCCCACCGCTCGCTGGAGAGCAGCTCCCTGCGTGTTCCGTCCCTGGGGGTGGCCGGGACAGGGCTGACCTCCAGCCCTTTGCCCTCTCCTGCCCAGGGGAGCATGAGAACATCCCGGGGGCCTGGCAGTTCCCAGCCAGCACGAAGGCTCGGCTCGGCACGGGACAGTGGGTCCCTGTAAGGAGTGGGCTCAGCGGCGGCTGGGTGAGCTGTGTCGCCTTTGCACACAAGCGGTGGCTTAGTGTGAAAGCACCTGGCAAAGGGTCAGGTTTGGTGGGGGCCAGGGAAGGCTCCTGTGACCCCTCAGTGCAGGGGGTGGGCAGCGGTGGTACACCTTTGTTGTGTGCCAGCTGATGGGAGGAGGGGCAGTCCTCTTCTTTGGAAACATAACTGAGGAGCACACACCACGAGCTGGTCCTCATCTCCCAGCGTGTGGGTTTGGTGGCTGGAGCTCTGTGCCCTGCACATCCCAGGGGTCAGGAGAGTAGGTCCCATGGGGACCACACGTCCTGGCTTGCACGTCTGGGAACTTCTCAGTGCTTTGGGAATCCTGCCTGTGGCAGGGCTTTCTTTGCAGTGGACTTGCTGGCTAAAAGGAATTGGGAAAGGTTCGAGTTTGAAGCTTCATTTTCCTCCACTAGGACTATGAGAAGGGCCTTTAAGCAGCTCGCGTACCCTGCCCACAAGCTCACAGTTTCAGCAGGGAGCAGCAGCTCGCTGGAACAATTATCAGCGCATGGTTTGATGGTTCCTACCATGCCCTTTGCACCATGACCGATGTCTAAAAGAGGAAAAGCTCCCCTTCCCTCTGAGAGATCCCAACCTTGCTACTTGCTGGTGGGCAGTGGGAGGAGAAGTCAGCTGGGATGAGACAGCTGATTTCCCCACAGGGGATGGCGACACCCCACGTTCCATGTGATGCTTGTTCCATCTTCGTCAGTCCATCTGTCATTGACTCATTTTTTTCAGCTATGTGTCATGAAAATAAGCCTTTTCTGCAACAAGAGTAAAGCCCAAGCAGTGCTGTGCATCCCGGCTCTGTCCTGTACTGGGGTTATTCCCCGGGCTTCACACACCAGGTTTGCCCACTCACTTTAGGAATTGCCAGCATTGCTGTTCTGAATTGCCTTAAAACAGCTCTTTTTTTGAGTCCTGGATCTCAGCTGCATCGGTTTCCTATCCTACTTCTCCCAGTAGCCACATCCAGGATCCTCTCTCATAGCAATAAAGCACTGGAGCAAGGAGAGTTTTCAAGCAAGACAGGGGGACCTCTCTGCCGCTGGGTAAGTAGTGTCTGCTTTAATCCCTCTCCTTCCCTCTGTCTTGGTAGCTCTTGAATGGCCTTTTTCCACTGGAAAACCTCCTTTTCTAGTCAAAATTTTCCCCCAAAGGATAACCAAGGCTGCTGTCGGGCAGGGAGAGAAGAGGATTGCCTGGTTGGGTTTAATCCTGGGGAGACGCTCCTTCTCCCCACCAGGTTTTGGAGACTCACTCCAGATGCGAGGTCTGAGAAATGATATTCTTTCCCAAAAGTTTGTTTTCAGTAGACATTTAAATAGCTTTATGGGACATTTCATCCTGTCTGCAGTGGCCAAATTCTTTTCCTGGGAGATTTCCTCTGGCACCAGAGCTTCAGTGTGAAACAGTTTTCTCTGATCAGTTCTGTATCTGTCACCCTTAAACCTGCAGATTTTTGTTCGGTCCCTCTTGAGAGGCAGGGAGACCAGAAACTCACACTCAACTGCCTCTTATCCATTGAACACCTTGTAATTACAGAGCTGATATAATGATGACCACAGCAACCATGAGCCTCTTTCTCCCTCCAGCATCCTCTAAATAACCACTAGAGTCACTCTTAGCCACAGTTAAGGAGCTGACCCCTCTGAATAGCTTTATTACGATTTTTACAGAATAGTACAATGCTTTCCTGTGCTTGCCTTAGAGGAGGAGCAGTTCTTGGTATTTGATCTTTCAGGAAATGCCTTGAACTTCCCTGTCCTGCATGCTTCCCAGGAAGATCTCAGTCCCAGCTATCCAGGTTAGCAGAGAGGTAGAGAAGAGTGAGACCAGAGACACTCAGAGAAGGACCTTAGAAAGACCCATGAGTGATCATCTTGAGAAAGCCCCCTAATTAGCGCGTTTCTGTACTTCCTCTGCTAACACCCAGGCACTTGTTCTGTGTGCAGGATGGGAGCCCGAGCCTACTGTGAAGAATTTCTGTTACCAAAGGTGCGCAGGACTGTTGCAGACCTATGGTTGGTTTACTCCAAGCCTGTCCCAGCAAATGGCAGAGAGCTGTGGACCTTGTTTCTGCAGTGTTCCTGCATTACGGCGGTGATAGGAGGCCTCTTTTACAACTGGATGTTTGCTTCCCTGGAGTACTCCTGGCGCCTCTCCGTTGCAATGGCTGTCTCCTTCAGTCTGCTCCTTCTCCTGACCCTTTTCTTGGTGCATCCCGCCCGTTGTGTCTTCAGTATGATCATGCCTACGCTAGGTACCAAACAAGGCCGGAAGCTTCTCTTGTCGACCTGCACCATGATTGTGGTGGTTAACATACTACCCAACATCATAAGCAACATTAAGACCATACTGCAGGTTATTCAGTGTATCTGCAAGAATTCCTCTGAGAGTCTTTTGAACTCAACTGCTCTGCTAGGGACAGCTGCCTGGGAGTTTGGGGATGCAATCCAAGAAACCAGTAATTCCATTAATATTCATAGGCCAATGAATGGACATTTTCAGTTTTCATTGCTTAAGAACAGCTCGTTGATTTACCAGCAAATGCACCTTGCTGGCGAGAAAATTGTGAGGGACTTTTTGGCTGTCGAAGTACTGGTCAAAGACTCTGTACAAGTAGGCAACAAGCTGGTTGCTGGCTTCTCCATGCTTTATCTCTGTTTTGAGTCCACCTGGTATTTGAAAAATTATCTCACCAACCTCCGCTTTGACAATTTTTATGTCACCAAGAAGCTGGAGCATTTAGCTGTGGACAGAAAAGCAGCTCATCTGCTGGTGGGCCCATCCAAAAACTTCCTTCGACCAACGGGCATGAAGTTGTCCCGGGAAGAAGTGATGCTGTGCCTCGTGCAAGCCATGCTCCTCACTGTGGCCCTGATGCTGACACTGGTGGTCGTGGCGATGGACCACTTCGCGTTCAGTGTGGCAGACACCGCAGAGAGAAAGGCGTCTCAGTTCTCCATGGTGCCCGTCACTCTCAACATCAAATACAGTGTAAGTGCTGGGGTCCCCTCTTTCCCTGCACGGGGACCCTGCTGTGTGTCACAGAATCATAGAATGGTTTGGGTGGAAGGGATCTTAAAGATCATTTAGTTCCAACCCCCCTGCCCTGGGCAGGGACACCTCCAACTAGACCAGGCTGCTCAAAGCCCCATCCGGCCTGGCCTTGAACACTTCCAGGGATGGGGCAGCCACAACTTCTCTGGGCAACCTGTTCCAAGGTTCCAGACCTGTGTCACGTCGTAGCAGGCGGCGGTGGGGATTGCAGTCTTTGTAGCCTGACTTACACAACCCTTGCATCCCCTCCCTGCAGCCAGCTGGACAAGGAACACGCTTGGGGAGGAGGAGGCAGAGGCACAACTTCAGTTGCTTCTTCCAATGCACCAAATAGCAGCATCTGCTCGCCCCAAATTACCGCTTCTTGGGAGCGAGGAGGGGAGCCATTAGTGCCTCACGCTGCAAAGGCGCCGCTAGCACGGGGCAGCCAGACATCCTCGTGTCTGCAGGTCCCTTCCCTGGCACCGTGCCCCCGCTGCAGCGTGGGTGCAAGCACAAAAGGAAGGGGGAAGCGGATGAATATACGTCTCGGCTGCGAGGATATCTCCTCGTCTTATTGCACTGGCTGTTCTTTAAGGAGAAAGTCCGCTCACTGGCTTTGTTGTCACCCTGCGCAATCTTTTTCACAAGCCTCCCCAGTTTCTGTCTATTTTAATATCCTTTATTTGGACTAGTTATGGTTTATTTTTTTAGCCTTCCTCTTCTACCGTGCAGCCTGCCCCCCTCCCCAGCCCCAGGGTTCCTTAGCTCAGATAGCGGCTTATGATGCATTTGCAGTGAAATAATCAGGGATCAGAAAAAAACCTCAAATATTGAACTATGCAGCCACTAATACTGCTGTCTGTACTATGTGTTTCACTGTAAATCTCACACGGCGAATAGCTGTTATGATCTCTGTAACAGCAGGTAAAGATGACAGATAGGATCGAGTCTCACCGTGCCAAGTACTCAGCGCCTACACATCATGCTGTTACTCTCGCTCAGCCGGAGGTGTGCATGCACTTCAACGTTCTTCTCTTAATGCACCCAAACAGGCTGTAATGGTGATTACACCCCCCCAGGCTGATGTTTTCATAGTAACCAATTGATTTTGTTTTGTTCAAACCCCATTTAACTTTTAACTCTCTTTATTTCAGGCTAAAATAGGGATCCTAAGCTCTCTTTTGGAATTTTTGGGGCTTCCTTCCAAAGAATTACCACTTCAGGACTTCAAAGGAAGCTACCACCACTACCTGATCTTCAGCTCTGCCCGCTGCAGGATCAGCCGCCCGACACCTCCCAACCCCTCCGTGCTGCTCGCCGTGGGGCTGCTCTTCTGCATCCTCTACGCCACCGTATTCCTGCAAACCTACGCACACCGCCTGTGCAGAAAAATCGCAGGGTCCTTCTTCGAGAGCTGGGAGGAGAAGAGAGCACTTTACCTCTACAAGAAGCTGTCCAGGAAGCACAAGGAGGGAAAAAAACGCGTGAGAAATTAAGGATGCCTGAGGGCTGTGGCAGTGGCTGGGCACAGGCTTCTCTGACGGGATCATGCGTTTAATTTTGCAGAGTCAGAGAGGTGCTTGGAGTCTGAGGAAAAATATTTGCCGTAGAAAAAAGAAGAAAAACGGTGAAATGCCACACTTTGCATTAATTATAAGAAAAATGGGCTAAATTTACTTCCCTTTTTTTTTTAAACCTAGAAGGTCTGGAGTCAGCTGTTCCAGGAATGGTGGGAGATAGCTCATATGACTTGGAGAATATCCACAGCATGAGGCAAGGCTAACTGCGAAATATGTGCAAGTCAGGGTGGGGGAAGAGCTCATTTGCTCCCTCACCACATCCATGCTAGAAGTACACAGTTCCTTTCTTTAGCAAGTTATCCCTTCAGGCAGTAAGAAAGGAAACTCATTTAAGGTGATCAATTTAATTTTCAGGGATTTTTTCTTTCAGGTTTCATGCACAGAAACCTGTGCAGACTGGGTAAACATTAGGCTTTAGAAGACAGTTTATTCACTGAAGAAAGTGTCATTTCAGCCAACCGAAATAAATTCAAGGCCAATATGACCATGAGATGCACCTCCTGGGCATGGGTGGTGGTGGAAATCAACATGAGGGCTTTACATAATCACTTCACAAGGGCTCTTTGAAATAAGACATAAATAAAATAGCTGAAGGACCTTAGAAGAGGATGAGACCAGCCAATAAAAGTCAGTTTGGGTGTCAGTCTCTTTTACCAAGTGAGAAGCGATAGAACAAAAGGAAACAGCCTTGAATTGTGCCAAGGGAGGTTTAGATTGGATATTAGGAAAAATTTCTTCACTGAAAGAATTGTCCAGCATTGGAAGAGACTGCCCAAGGAAGTGGTGGAGTCACCATCCCTGGAGGTATTTAAGACGTGTAGATGTGCCACTTAGGGACATGGTTTAGTGGTAACTTGGCAGTGTTAGGTTTACGGTTGGACTCGATGATCTTAAAGGTGTTTTCCAACCTAAAGGATTATATTATTCTTTGATTCTAATTTAGGCCAACATCCTGGAGGACAGGTGGTAGACAGAAACTTGACTTTTCAGGGAACAGGGAGGTAGCAGGACTTAGAGGGCTGGACTTGCCTGAACCGAGGATTGGTTTTACGTGTTGCATTGTTTCAAAGTGAGAAACTATGGTATTGTATCCAAGATGCCAAAAATCCATCACTGGGGCAGCATCTGAAACATGTTACTTTTGAAAGGGCATCAGATCAGCCACCTCTGTAAGGGCAAGAGCCAGAGGAGGGGAAGCTAAATCAGTGCCAGGTTAAAAAAAAAGCAACTTCGCAGCTTCTTTTCTTCAAAGTATCTCTATTATTTTCCTCCCTTCTCCCATTAGAGTCTTCATTAAGGTAATTATTTGACATAATGCACCTCAATGAGATTAAATTACAGAAGTGAAGTGGCAGCTGCACCTGGATGCACTGAATTCTCTCAGCTTCTGAGGTGCTTGAAACAAAGTAGGTCTGGATTTTTTTTTTTTTTTTAAAGCATCTATCTAACAAAACCCTGGTGCATTCATCTCCCTAGGTTTCTTAATTCCCTGCTGTTTTGGTGATTAATCCAAGCACTTTTCTGCCTCTACAGCGACTAGGGGGCTTTGTCATGAGGTTTCTGTAGAAAATGCTCTGTGTCGTTGCTTGGGGAAAGCAAATAGATTTCCACATGCCCATTGAGTAGCGCAAATTATCGGGATCCAGGGGTTAAAATAGCTGGGAGGAGAACAGAGGAGCTCCTTCAGCCAGCAAACCATCCCAGAAGCATGTTTCCTTCCAACAAGCATATATTTAAAAAAAGGTTTTCCTTGGGAAGGCTTGCCTTTTTGACAAGAGATTTGCATTAATCTTTAAATTTATTTTTTTTTTAATGGCCAGCAGCATTTGGGGCACCCTCCTGATCAACATCCAGTTCCTCTCCTTGCCTTCCAAGGGAGATCTTCAGAGGAGATTGGGACATGGGGGAGAGGAGGCTGAAATGGTGAAGTTCTGGGGACCAGCATGGGACTGGCTTTGCTTTAGGGATGCTCCCTCCAGGTTCAGATGGGGGTTTGGAGTGAATGAGACCACAGAGACGGACTAAGAGGACTAAGTACCACCCTGAGTGTCCCATTGCATCCTTCAGACAAGCGCTGCCCAGCTCCTGGCTGGGGCAGCTGAGCAGCATATGAAGCAACTCCTGAAACACCCCTTTTCAGCCTCAAAAATCATATTTATTAGGAAAAAGCTATCCCAGTCCAGAGCGGTTCTTGACATCTTCTCTAGAGTCTCCTTCATCTCCCACTAAATGTTAACCACTAAAGACTAGTCCTGGGAACTTTGCACTTTGAGATTGTAAAATTCATCATCAGACAAGCCTTGATTAGCATAATTACATCTGCTTGAAAGGATAATAATCAGTGTGAGGTATTGCCACTCTGCCTCCAGAGTCGCAGCCTTCCTAAAACCTTCATGAAGCAGAGACGTGCTCCCAGTTCCATTTTGCAGAAGAGACTAAGGATGAGAGGGGTAAGTTCTTTGGTGGGTGTCACACCACTTTTAGCAGGGTCAGTGACAGGGAACCATGGGCAGCAGAGCCCCTGTCACCTGCCTGCATGTAGGGGTCAATTCTCCTGCCCTCGTTTGGACATCTGCCCTAGCAGCCAATGGGTCGTGCCCCACATGCCATCCATCTCTTCAGCCTCGTGACCCTCACACATGGATTTTTGCTTCAATAGCCATGTAGATATCAGTATGGGAAGAATTTGGTTTTGGAAGGTGAACACCTTGCAAAGCACCAGTGAGTAGGTGAGGGCTGGCTGGTAGCCCAAAACCTGGCTTTTCTCATGGCAGTGCTGAGAAAGGATGGTAACAAACGCTGTGAAGTGTTCCGCTCTGCCTGTGTCATCTCATTGGTGTCAGAAGGGTTTGGGTTTTTTTAATTGTAGGAAGGAAGAAGTCACTTTGATACCCATTATGGTTATTTCGGAGGTGAAGTTGTACTGATGTTAAAATATGTGTATGCTAAAGGCTGATACACTTGAATGTCACTGAACCAATGCACGTGAAGAAGAGTTAACACAAGAGTACTGCTGCCTGAGTTGATGTCATCAAATATAGACATGTATCGTACATGCCTAAGTGATGAATGTGTTTTGAGGAGAAAAGGGATGTTGAAAGCTGGCTCTTTGCCGTTATGCCACTTAACCCAGAGCCCTAGACTTCCATGTAAGAAACTAAACCCAGGGAACTGTGGTAAACGTGACACTTGAGTGGGAGACTCAGGGAAGAAGAGCTGCAAGTGGTTTCCAGCCTGAGGGACCAGCGAGGATAATCATGGGGAAACCACAGGGATGGAGTTAAACGTGAAGAAGTGTGTGACAGAGGTGAGACCTGGGGCAGCCTGTGCAGGGCGAGCAGAGGGGACCTTCCAGCACGGCTGGAAGGAGCTTATTCCCTGCAGTAACTTGCTTTTTCACCTCCCTGGGGATGTCAGCAGGACCCCAGGAACAGAAGTGGAAAGGGAGGCCCTGAGGAGCAGAGGATGCTCCCTCCGACGGTCCCCGCTTCGGCAGGAACAGCTTGTGCAGCGCATCAGCCACGTCGTCCCTGGTGCCAAATCAGGCTGCGATGTGTTCCCTGGGCGGGGACGGGGCGGGCCGGCGGGACCAGAGCTGCTGGAAATTGCTTTGCTCTCCTGCGAGGTGTTGTTCCTCAGCTAGATAAAGGCACAACAAAATAGAAAACGTTACCCATTACAGAGTCACATTATGTGCTCGAGAGGTAAGCTGCCTTGCCAGAGTTTGCTTAATGGTGCAACAGAGAAATACTGAACAGACTTACCCAGCAGGCAAAGTTAATTTACTCACACATTTTTATTAAGTAGGGCTAATTTACAAGCCTCGTTATTTGCTAGGGGATTTTCATTCCTCAGAGCCACCTCACACTCCCACCCTCACTTCTGCTCATCACGGCTCTTGTTGCCTTCCTTTTCGCTCAGCATCACCCTCCCATCTCGCAGGCAGGAGGGAGCAGGGACCGAGGCTTTGTCCTGTGTTGCTTCCACGTGGGAGCTCCCGGTGCTGTACCTGCAGCCCACGGGGCAGGTCCTGCATGTCTGCCTCCTCCACGGGCACATCCACCTCCTCCCCACTGGGCCACGCTGCTCCTACGCTACTGCAGTGGCTTATTTACTGTCCCCAACTGCTTTCTGCAGGGCAGGATTTCATCACATCTGGCTTCTAGTTTTCGAAACCCGTAAAGTTGAAAAGTTGAAAGTTCAGGGTCAGACGTTTGTGTGCAATGAGGCAGAGGCGGGGATGGGGGCAGGGTGTGTGTGTGTGTGCATTTGGTGGTGGAAGCCAAACTCATTGGTGCCAATGCCAGCCCACATCCTTGCTGATGCCAGCCTTGACCCTGCTGTCATGGCTTGTCATTGTAACTCAAACCGGCTTCAGCTGCCACCAATGTAAATGCTGCTGTTGATTCTGGGGAAGCCGGAGCAGCCGCTGCACCCCCAGTCGCCCTTCCCTGCTATGGCTGTTCCAGAGCTGGGTGCCACAATAACACACTGAGGGCATGGGAACCAGGAGGGGTTTCTGGAGGGCTGGGCAAGAGAGGGGACTTGCAAGTGCAACGGCTCCAGCAACTCCCCCTGGAGCTCTTGTCAGAGCAGGGCTCATCGCTGGAGGCAAAGTCCTTTTATTTTGGCTTTGGCGGGGGTTGTGACTCTCTCTGGAGTCATTTTCCCCACCAGGTCACCCTGAGACCGTTTCTCCACCCCATGCTGCCTGCAGAGGTGGGTTTGGCAGGGCACACAGGAGTGCATCCGTCAGGGCTGTTTGCCTGTTTTCCTCCTTGCACTTTTTGACGTTTGAGACTTCTTAATTACCTAGAGAAAAGTGTTAATTACAAGAGAAAAAGGCCCATGGAGTAGTCTTTCCTTCACCAGTGCAACAAACCCAGGGGACAGAAAGACCCTCACACATAAGACAGGATCTACCCTGAAGCCCTGGATTCCCTTGGGGCTTTGTGGTGTATTTTTGTGGATTTTTCACAGATAAAATAGGTGCTAAGTTCCTGCTTATGGCTGTCTGGCAGGCAAGAATGAATGGCCTTAATATACTGAGGAACAAATATAAACTATTCAGCTAAGACAGTGCTCTGGGAAAGATCTCATCCATAGTCACAAAACTGCATCCACTGGAGCAAACAATCAATCAATCAAAAATCTCTCTCCAGAATTATTTCCTGATTTTTAAGCAAATTCCATTTTTACTGCATTTATCCTATCTATAGTATTTTCACTGTAATTACAATGAAGAAGCAACATTTCCATGCACCAAACTTTAGAAAAGGAAATATTAATAAACGTAAATAAAAGCAAATAAAAGCTATTTCACAGCATTGTGCATGCCCCACCATGGATGCGCGCCCTTGCTCGCAGTGCTGTGCAGCGTACCCGGGGAGACATCAGCGCAGGCATGGAGCACCCTCTCTGCAGGAATCCTCATCTCCAGGGCGTGAGGAGCTGGTGGGGATGGAGTTAATGGAGTTATAGGGTGGGTGAGGTGATGCGGCTCCCCTTGAGCTGCCCACAGCTGCAAGCTTGCTGCACACTCGCCAGCACGCAAGGGGCAAATGGCTGGGCTCTACCTGCCCGTCCTGTGTGACCATGGCTACATGGATTTGTCGTCTCATACAGCTGCTTCATATGCCCAGGGACAGGATTTGCCTGCACAGTGCCCTCCAGAAACCAGTGTGGAACTGGAGCTCACCACAAGCTTCATTTACAGAGCGGAGTCTCCAGAAAGCCCCAGCAGAAGATGGACTGACCAGGTCTTGGTTTTCCAGGCTTACTGATGTCCAGAACTCTACCTAGTGCTCAAGAAAACTCTCCTGAGTTGAGTTGCAAGTGTCCAGAACTAGATTCGTACCATGGTCAAAAGTCCAAGTCAAGCATGACTACAATGAAGGAAAGCAAAAAAAATGCCAAAGCGAAGCCTTCTAGAAGGGGACGTCTGCTCGTGCTTTGATTTGGCCAGATTTGATTTGCGGAAGCTGATGCTGTGGCTGGCCACAAAGAAGCACTTTCTGTGTCACCAGACTTCTCATTGCAGCAAGGCTGGTGGCACAGGGACAGGTGGCACGGTGTACCCGCAGAGTGCTGCCAGCAGCACTGGTGCTCAGCGGGAGATGGTCCCAAATGGTTAATCCCATCTGCAGCTTCCATAGGAATATGCAAAACCTTCAAGCAGTGATTCAGTAAGGATGCTCTCCATGGACCTGCATCTCCGATTACCGCTGAGACAGGGAAGCTCAAGACGTCATCGCGCCGTGCCCGGCACAGGCAGGGAATGGCTGAGTTAGTGTTTATTTAAGGGAGTGTTTTGTGCATGAGAAGCCCCATCTGAAGGCAGCTCCACCGTGCCGAGCACTGCACGGCCAGCCAGCAAGGGCAGCTCTGTCCCAAGGCTTTTATTTACCTTTTAGACAAGTATGGGAGAGATGAAGGAATTCTTCAAAGCCTTAAAGACAGTCAGTGAGGAGGAAAGCTTCCTTGGGACGGGGTTTTCCCTGCTTTCCCCACAAGGAGAGCTTACTGCAGGGCCTTGGCTGGGCTGTGAGACACTGGTGCCAAAACAAGAGGTAGGGAAAAGAGGCAAGATTATCTTTAGAGGTAAGAGGTGATAAACAAACCGCTATCCAAGTGCAAAGCTTGCCAGAGGCTGATTAGAAGCAGCAAAGAGATGTCAGCACCACATTATCCTGAACTGATGCCCGCTGCTGTTAAAAAGTGTCTGTTTCCTGACTTGGGGCTCAAAGCGGAAATTCATAAACCCCCAGGGCCACGGCGCTCCCGCAGTGTCTGGCACTGCCCTGGCTGGCAGATGCGATCCAGGACTATCAGGACCAGTAGCTGATGACCAGGCGTCCCACTGCTCCTATCGTGATACCCGATAATTATCTTGAAGCAACTGCCAGGAGATGTGACGTGAATCGGGAACTGGCACCACAGCTCGTTCTTGTTCTTTTGAGCAAATTCTCTTAGAGACCAACATTTTTCCCAAGGAGGAACCAAAATGTGTCAAAATGAGTTGGAGATGTGAGACAGCTGCAGAGAGAAGGGGACCGATTAGCAATTCGTGGGGAGAGTTTCCCCAGTCCTGGCTCTTTCGAATGCAGGTTGTGTCAGGGTTTCGCTCTGAACTCAATGCCCCACATTTTGCAACAGAAAATTTCCAAATTTGTTGCAACAGGCCTTCAGCCTACAAAAAAAGGAGTAGAAATGAGGAAGAAGCAACGCTGGCTATCCCAGAAGACTGATAAAAGACAGGATTGTCAGTACAGAAGCCAACCCTCCAAGCACCTTTCCCAGTCCCCCGATTTCCAGCACTCTGTGCACATAGAATGAGTCACTGATTTCCGAAGGTGATGGGAAATTCGACCACCAGCTCATTCTTCAGGCCCTCCGAAAAGCCCAGAGACATGTGATTTCAGCCAGGAGCTCCAGTGGTTCACGGGCAACATGAGACTCTGTGGCACGTTGAGGAGATGCTGGTGGAATCGAGTTAGTCAAAGGTTTGTCTCCATCGCTTCACAACCCTTCCCAAGCAGCAGGGCAGAAGCAGTTCTGGGTTTCTTTGCAGACGAGCAACTGAGGAAAAGAAATCACCAGAAGAGATGTTTTCAACGTGCAAAAATAAGGTGGAAAATAGTATCATATTTCCACATATTTCTTATTTATACGCTGTTCCAGTCGAACCCTCTGTAATTCCTCATCCTACCTGGAAATAGCTGGGGAGATGCTTTCATATCTGAGAAGGGAGAGAAGCCAGTTCTGTGAATTGATTTCCCAAGAGATATTAAAAAAACCCACAGCGCTATGACCAGTCAGGAGTGATCCACGGCTTGGACAGGAAATTTTCCTTTGAAGTAGGTTGAGAAACTGAAATGGCCAAGTTCAAAGGCTGAAATCTTCCTCTTGCGTTAGCTGGAAATACACCGTGGCTGTTCAGACAACAAAGCGGGAACTCTGCGAATTACAGGAAGGAGCGGGTCGCAGCTGATGGCTCGGCTGGGCCGGGCTGAGTCACTTTTTCCTTTTATCAGGGGAAGAAAAAATTGCTCCCTGTGCCATCTGTGGTCCCAGGGCATCGGCAACGCCAGGCTCACAGCCCCGGTTAGGTGGGTGTGCGGGGTGGGGGGGAACTTTGGTGCCATCTAGCCCTTTCCTGAAAAAAAGGTGCCTAAAATCAGTGTGGGTTTTGCTCTCTCTGGAGCAGCTGATGCTGCCTGTGAGGTCCTGGGCTCCGTGGCAGCCTTCTCCAACGTTAAAACAAATTAATTTCAGAGTGGGGAGAGCTTTGACTGTGATGAGCAGTGTCTGCAGGAAAAAACTGAAAAATGATCAAACCCCATTATCAGCTAAAACTCTTTCAAACCACTAATTGGGTGGAGGAGGTTGCCTAGCCACACGACCTGCTGCAGTTTCACCCACTGTGCTTTGGGGTGGACCATATTGGCAGAATTAGTGGGTCAGGGAGGATCCGTGCAGCACCGAGGCGTCAAGGTGGACGGATCGGAGACGCTTGTTTGGGGGGAGCATCTGCGACAGCAAGACCAGAAAGGTGAGCTTCAGACAGACCTTTCCTGCACTTTCGTGCCCTAGACAGTTAGGCAGGGCACAGCGATGGAGTTCAGTGATGGAGAACTTTATGCGCCCCAGTTCAAGTGGGTCCCTGGGTATTTGCATGGGTGCTGACTAAGGACTCGGAGCATTTTTCCATCCCCACGGTGGATATGCTGTGCCGTGCCTCTCCTGGGCTGCGTTTAACAGGCATGCACCACAGTGCTGTACCAAGTGCTTGTTGTTACAGCGTTACGGGGTTGACATTCAGATGTCACAGAATCCGAAATAACCTGTAATTACAGCCTAATTATTCTGCCAGGGTTTTGTTCTTTCATAATATTGCATGCAGTGCTTTAGTCTCCCCTCAGTGTTATCGCTGCTATTATCCCCGCAGGATGCCCCTCCAGCACCTCATCCACCCTAATTACTGGTTTTGGGAACTGCCTGTTTCTGCCCCAACCCCAGGTGTATCCCACCCCGTGTGTTGCCCTCAGGATGAGCACTGGGGTGACTGATTCAGGTCGGATGTGATGCAGCCAGTTCCCAAAAGGCACATGGGAAGATGTGTCAATTTTCGCGCTGAGCACAGCTTCAAGCCTTGCTGGTTTTGGCAAAGCCTCAGCTTTGGTTACCCAAACCTCAATTCCCTTTTACAGCTATCAGTTTTTGCTCTGAGTGGGAGACCTGGGAAAGACGAGGACTCTCGAGGCTTCTCCTTTGTTGTGCTGCCCTGAAAGCCAACGCCTCCACCGGCTCCTCTGGCTCTTTGCTCACCCGGGCAGAATTCCTGGTGGACTGGGCACACCGGTGTGAACAGCAGAGCTTATTGGCAGCAGCAGGAGTTGTGAACCCCGATTTGGTGCTGTGGGTAATGCCTCGAGCCCTGGAGGGGCCACGGGGTGTGCAGGGGATGCCCGGGGGGCTGGCTCAGCGGGAGGGGAAGGGGATCTTTGGGCTCCTTCTCCCACGACCCAATTCCCTCCAGGTGCCTGCAGCCAGCCTGGATCTGGAGATGTGGGGCAGGGCAGGGGATCCCTTGGCACACAGGATGACATTATTTTCACAGGCTTCGTAAAGACACGCTGTGCCCCACACTCACTTAGGTTCGCTCAAGCCAAACGCCTGCAGCAATGGGGGTTTAAGAGTGAGGGAGGGGAATGCGGCACCCCAAGAGCTGCACAAAGCATCCTTTCCCACACCGTTCTCCGCAGAGCTGCATAAATCCCTGGCAGTTTGGTTCATTGCACTTCTCAGATCACTCCAATGCATATTACTGCAGAGTGGTTTTTTTTTTTTTTACTATGCAGGCTGCATATCTAAGAGCTCAGCCCTTCCAGGAGCTACTTGGAAGAGAATCTGAAGGATGTGCCTATTAAAATGTTAACAAACAGAGACAGTTCACAAATAAGCTGTACTTAGGAGCAATGACTTCATTGGGGATGCTCCTGGCTGTACGAGGCAGCTGCTGGACGTGGGGGACTGAGCCTGTGGCGCAGGGAGGCAACATCCATCACACACACACAGCTCCAAGAAGAGCAGCCTAGTTCCTCCTTGGTTATTAAAAATTCATCCCAAAGCTGACCTCCTCATGCTCTCCTGTACCAGAAAACGACTGCTGCATTGGTCCATCTGTGCAATATGTTGATTAAAAGCCAACTGCATGATGCTGGCCAAGAGAAGCTGATGCAGTTGCTGCTCCAAGGGGTAGCAGGCTACCTCCTTCCTTCAGCCTCCGGAGGATGAATCTGGTTTTGCAATGACTATGTGGTGATGTATTTCTGGGGAAAGATCAGCAAATACCACCTATTAGTGTATTAAAAATTCTTGTCTTTTTATTTTTCAGTGGGACAAAGCCTTAGCGCTGTCGGCAGGACGGCTCCTGAAGGCTGCGCCCCATCGCCTGTGTCAACAATGGGACAATGTACCCTGACAGCAGCTCCCTGCTTCGGAAATTCAGGTATTTACATGGGAGCTTGAGATATCTGTTTTCATCTCTTTGCTAATCTCTGCACAGTGAGGGGCTTTTTCCTTGAGGACTCAGGCTCTGAACGCAGCAGGGATGC
>VXBH01000179.1:73100-137257 GCA_013400035.1 Rynchops niger
TTTTCCCCCCCTCCCAGTTTGTGAAAGTGGCCTCACTTTGCTTTCTTTAAAAGCTGGAATTATACTTATTATCTGAAGAAAAATCACCAAGTTCCTCTATGCCCTGAAGGCAATGCCAAGACCTGGCATCTCATAGATTTAACAACGTATCTTTAGAAGAGGTTATACAAAGCAGAAAGAAAACAACACAAAAGGCAGGAGGTAACTCCGCTGGTCAGGCAGGGAAGAGAGGAACCTGAGCCAACCCACAGAGCTGCCTCTGCTCACTGAGTCCGGAAATAACAAACCACCCCTGCCCTCATTTGGGGCTGGAGAAACATCGTTTCTCCATGGCAGTGTTGCCTCGAGCTTGGTGCTACAATAAATGGAAGGAGCTCCTTAAGCCTAGCACCACCAGGCAGGTTTTCCCATCCATCCACCCATCCACCCACCCATCTGCCCATCCACCCGGCACCTGCAGGCCCCATCTAAAGATACTCTTCATTGTTTACAAACCTGAATTGGTTTTCATCCACAGAAATCCATATCACTGCCTTCCTCTTAATCTTTTCCCATTCCCTCAGCTGCCTTTTCATCCACCAAGTTTTCCATAGGGACTACATGCTGTTCCTTCCACAGCGCTGGCACAGATGTGACGAAGCCCAGGTCCATGAGCTGGTCCCTGGGGGGCTCTCCAGGAACTGCATCCCTCCAGGGATGGTTCCCTGTTCACAAGAATCATTAGAAAAACACCAGCTAGATAATTTTTACATGTGTGTAGCACATATCAAGATTGATTTTGCATCTTTTTAATTCCTTCACAGCTGCCTCTTTGCTTGGGTTTGATCTCTGAGGGCATTAACCCATAAAGCCCCAAAGCAATTTGCCTCTGGGCTGTGACCCTGGAACAGGTGAAGGCAATTTTGACAGAACTTCTCCCTCCTTTGCCTTTCGGAGCGAGCAATAACTGTTGCATGTAGCAGACTGGCTCATACCTGTCTCTAATAGCACTTGTCACCCCTCAGGTTGCCCTGCAGAGCCACTGAGCACCTTCCCGCCCGCTCTAAGCCGAGCTGCAGGTGCGGGGGAACCCCTTCCCCCACCATCACTCACAATTCAAGGCCCAAAATCCTGTAACCCAGCCCCTGCAAAACCACTCATGGCCTCTTGTGATTCAGCTGCTCCACATTCACCGGCGCCGTGTGGATGCAGCCTCTGTATCCCGGCTCTAACAGCAGAAGTTTTATGGGTTTAATATCTGCAGGTTATGAAGCACCAGAGAATGGAGAGGTGTTTATCGCAGATTTGGGTAAAAGAGGATCGCTTTCTCCAAGCATTGGTTATTAAACACGCGAAGCCTCAGAGGTCTTTTTTGTCCATAGGACTAAATGAGCTGCCCGGCGAGGCTGAGCGGGAGGGATGAGCTTCACAGGGAGCGCGGGGAGATACCGAAGCTGGCGCTGAACATCCCGAGCACACAGCCCGGGCACCGTGCTGCTAACCCAGCCATGGGGCTGCACAGCTTCCCCTTCCCAGAAGCACCCCCGCCACGGCCAGCGCCCGGGGACACGGTCATCCCCACTGGGAACCCCCAGGGAAGCGAAGACCTCTCCTTCCTGGCATCGCAGGCAGTGGATGACGGCAGGTATTCACAGGGGACGGCAGCTCGAGGCAATGCCAGCAGGGCCACAAATACAGAAGCATGTTAAAAGAACCTAACATTAAATGTTAGTTAAAAGAATTAATGCCTTTGGCCACGAAAATATTTGGATTTAAGTCAAGCTGGAAGAAAAAACTTTATATGAGTGTAAAAAGTTAGCTTGAGAAATCTTTACTCTCATCTTAAATACACGCTTCAGTCATGTCCTGAATGTTATAGTTTCCGAAGGAGTCTACAATGGGAAACGTTAATCAGTCTTCACAGCAAACCTCGCTGTTTTGACGATGCGTAGGAAATCTCATCCCGGTGTGTGCACCGGGCATAGACACGGGCACCCGCGTCCCCCGCCTTGCGGTGGCACCGAGATGAGCCCAGGGGCCCAGGCAGGAGGAGCCGCTTCAGCCGGGTGATGCAGTGCCGTTGTTATCGCTGTGCTAATAACTACTGAATTGTCAGTGCCACAGATAAAAGCATCGAGGGAAATAATTATCTGTAACGTTCCTACGCAATGTTCCAGGTTCGAACCAAACCAAAAACTTCTCTGGTCTCTGTGGGAGTTTGTTTTGTTTCCTGATCCCACAAAGCCAATTCCTGGAATGTGTTTAAGGAAGCAGATGAACCCCAAGTTCCCCCTCAGGACATTTGCGAAGGGTTTGTGCCTTCTCCCCTCCCACACACAGTGCCGCCAGGCTGGCAGCTCTCCCGCCTGTGTTTTCCCCCCATTTGAAAAAAAATACTGTTTTCCATGAGCTCATGAAAAGCAGGCACTAATGACTGTATTTCTGAGGCCTCAGTTGTCTCTGCCCCACGCATCCCGAGGAACCCCAGCATCGCGACGATCCAGCAGCAGTCTCACGAAGCCTGCCTGTGTCAGAGTCACTGCGGAGCAGCAGGGTGTGCACACCCTTGAATACAAATACAACTGTATTTGTGAGCAAACACACATGCCGACACTTCCCCTCCTTCCCACAAACACGTGCAATAAGATTAAATGTTATCTCTACTCATTTACCTCCTGATATGTTCCGCTTTTCACCCAACCCCAAGTGCCACGCAGAAGCAGAGGCCGTTTTCTAACCACTGTGATCCTCAGACAGGGGTGTTTCCCAGCAGTGTCCGTCACCGCCAGCACAGCACAGGGAGCTGCTGGTGCTGACAGATTCCCATCTGTTGAAATAACCATGTGTTGACCACAGTGAGCAACAGGCAAGAATAGGGTATTTTTTCAGCTTGGAGAAGGACTGAGGCAGATGGGAGCGACAGCGGGCCCGGGGAGCAACTGCAGAGGGGGATAATGTATTACAGTTCTGCTAATGATACAGGATAAAGCAATCAGGATGCTGCACCCCTGATAACCACACTGTGTTCTTGACAGAGGACAGCGATGCTGATTATTATGGATAATTGTGGTTGTGCCTTTTGCCTGACAGTGCCACGAGCCTCGCCAAATGGTGTGTGATGGATGCCATCAGACAGGTCCTTACGCGGAGGTAGGTGATGGGTATTTGTGTAACGTGCGCTGGAATGGCTGCGAGTGCTTGTGCTCAGGTGGCAGGATCCCTGGGAGAGGCTGCGGGATGACGCAGAGCGGGAAGCAGGGGAATTTGGGCTGTCGGGGTGGCTAAAGGGGGGCATTGCCTGGCTCCTGAAGAGGTGACTGCCTACTCAGTAGGTGTGCACAGCCTAGATAGTATCACTAAACAAATGTGATTTCTAGGGGGATTTTACAGTGCATCTATTTAAAAAAAGGAGGAA
Organism: Rynchops niger; assembly: GCA_013400035.1. Taxonomy (NCBI): domain Eukaryota; kingdom Metazoa; phylum Chordata; class Aves; order Charadriiformes; family Laridae; genus Rynchops; species Rynchops niger. The sequence goes on from VXBH01000179.1 coordinate 76,495, forward strand.
AGTTAGAGCAAAGTGCAGCCTGGGGAGGTCTCCAAGGGCAGGGACAGGACCTGCTGTGTGTGCCAGGGCCGTAGGGCAGCGGTGTGAGGCTGGCCGGGGCACACGCTGGCTCTGGTGCAGCCTGCCAGTGGAGCCCCAGGGAAAACAAATGGAAAGAGAAGATAATGTTTGTCCTTTATAACTGACCCAAAGGTGAATGAAATGCCATGGGAGGGAGTGAAAAACTGCAAGGATTGTCCTCTGTGGAGATAAATGGAGGCATAAGGTTTCCCAGAGGAAAGGAGAAAATATTATTTGCCACAGCAAGCCAGAGCTTGGGCAGACTGCTGTTCCCTGGGAGAGGAGCATGGAGGTGAGGCAAAAAGGCATTTTATCCACCCGGACAGCGCAGGCTTAGAAATTTACCTGTGAAACCCTTCACATTTTGGATATGCGCCTCAGTGTCTGGGATTAATGGGGCAGCTCTGGCCTCTAATTGAAACCTAATCTAATAAAACAGTGAGCTTTCCCCTTGTTCTTTCCTCCGCTCCACAGGTTAGGGGACCCTTAGCACTTTATCTCTGCAAACACAATTGCTCTTTCAAATTGAAAATGCATTCTCTGACAGACTGCGGAGATGTCAGGAGCAAGTACAGAACTGGCAGCAAATTCTGGTTACTGATGACCATCAGGGAAATACTGGATCTCCCAGCCTGACCCTCGGGGAGACACTGGATCTCCCAGCCTGACCATCAGGGAGATACCAGCTATCCCAGCCTCATTGCTGGGGAGATAAGGGATCTCCCAGTGCAGGACTAGGTAAGCCTTTCCCCAAAGGAGTGACACTGATGTGCTTGCTTGGGATAGGGGTGGCTGCAAAAAAGATGACACGAAGAGGACCTTACTTCATGTTTAATGACCCCCAGGGAAGGGGCTCCTTTTCCCCAGCCCAAGGGAAATGGGAAAGGCCATGGGTCTCCGTGGCATTGCCCTGGTCCCATCCTCCTGAGGAAGAGGAAGGAAGGACCCCTCATCCTCAGCTCTCCTTGCCCAGGCGCGACAGTGCAGCCTGTGACTCGGCTGGGGACACAAGGCACCCACAGCCCTGGGTCCTGGAGCAGAGCTGCTCGCTGCTGGGGTGCTCTCAGACGCTGTGCCTCTCCGTCCCGCGGTCTCCAAGCTGTCACCCCCATCCCCTGCTCGGGCTCCTTCATCCTCCTCCTCTTGGGCTCAGCGGTGCGCTAGGACCCGGCGGGCGCAGTCGGGGAATGCGGGCGGGAGGCAGTCGGGGGGTCCCAGTGCTGGGATAGTCCCGGGGGGTCGCCGGCGGTCCTGGAGAGGTCCTGGCGGTTTCAGGAGGGGGCTCGGCCGCTGGGGGAGGCCTGGAGGGTCCTGGAAGCTGGGTGTCCGAGGCGGTCCCGGGTGGTTTCCGTGGCTGGGGGGTCCTGGAGCATCNCCCCGCTCCCCGCCGCAGGGTGCGCGGAGCTTTGGCTTTGGCGGGGCCGATGGAGAACGGCTCGGCCAGCCCCGGAGCCGCGCTGGGCGGCAGCGGCAACCAGACCCTGGGCAGGATGCCCCGGCAGCCGCTGGAGCTGCAGGTGGTCACCATCCTGCTGGTGCTGCTCATCTGTGGGGTGGGCATCGCAGGCAACGTGATGGTGGTGCTGGTGGTGCTGCGCACCAAGCACATGGTGACCCCCACCAACTGCTACCTGGTGAGCCTGGCGGTGGCCGACCTCATTGTGCTGCTGGCGGCCGGGCTGCCCAACATCTCGGAAGTGGTGGCTTCTTGGGTGTACGGCTATGCTGGCTGCCTTTGCATCACCTACTTGCAGTACTTGGGCATCAACATCTCCGCCTGGTCCATCACCGCCTTCACGGTGGAGCGTTACATCGCGATCTGCCACGCCATCAAAGCGCAGCTCCTGTGCACCGTGTCCCGCGCCAAGCGCATCATCTCCTCGCTGTGGCTCTTCACTTCCCTCTATTGCCTCATGTGGTTCTTCCTGGTGGACACGACCCAGGTCACCTTCTCAGATGGGGCACAGGTCAGCTGTGGCTACCGCGTCTCCAGAAGCCTTTACATGCCCATTTACTTCTTGGATTTTGCTGTCTTCTACGTCATCCCATTGGGGCTGGCAACTGTCCTCTATGGCCTCATCGCCCGCATCCTCTTCATGAGCCCCCTGCCTGCCACCCCGCAGCACTCCTGCCTGGGCTCCACACACCAGGGTGGCTCCCTCAAGCTCTCCTGCCGGAGCAACAAGGGGGCCCTGACCTCCCGCAAACAGGTAGGGGTTCCCCGCCGGGCTGGGGCATGCTGGGCTGCAGGCAGCGCTGTCAGGGGCTCAGTGCTTTGAGGGACATTCTGGCAGGGGGTGGGGTGCCCCAGTATTTTGCTTCCCTTTGTGGAGGTAGTGGAGAGGGTTGGTTTGTTGCACAGAAGCCCCCACCCTGCCCCCCGCCAAGCCCAGATGGGTTCTGGCAGCACAGATGGGCTCCCCCTGCTTTAGCTGAGCTCAGCGGAGCAAGACAGGGCTACAGCATCCCTCGGGAGAGGCAGGAGTGCAGGGATGTTTGCTGAATAACTAATTACTGATTGCTTCCCCGAGGAGGGGAGTCACATTATGCTGGTGGGACTCACCTCTGAGGCAGAGTCCTGGGCAGGTGACCTCAGGTTTAGAGGAGCAAAGGGAGGGGAGAGCTGGTGTGAACCCCTGCCTGGTGAGCTGCAGCCCCCCGGTCCCTGCAGGCAGGGAAGGCACCTCAGCATCATAATGGTGTGTTTGCCTCCGTGACTCCTCCGTCATTCAGCTTCCTGCTCGCTCCCCATCTCTTCTCCGTTCTTATGGAACAGGCTGCCCAGGGAAGTGGTTGACTCACCGTCCCTGGAGATATTTAAAAGACGGGTAGACATAGTACTTAGAGATGTGGTTTAGTGATGTTTTTTTTGTCAGAGTAGGTTGATGGTTGGACTAGATGATCTGAAAGGTCCCTTCCAGCCTAGGCGATTCTATGATTCTCCTCCTACCTCCTGCCCTTGGTCCTCCTCTTTCTCTGTCCACATGGACAATCAGTCTCTTGCCCCACCTCCTTGGACAGGTCAGCATCTAGACATGACTGTTGCCTGATCACTGGCCATTTGCAGGAGACCAGCCCATTCCAATTTCAAACTTTGCATAGGCAAAGACATGAGCTATTTTAAAGGAAAGGGCTGAATCTGGGAATCTGGCTTAAGTCCCTGAAATCACCAGTTCTGTTGTCATTTGGAGTGAGCATGACCTGATTTGCAGACAGCCTGAAATACACTTCAGCCTGTCTTAAAGTACTTGTTTTTCTAACTCAGTATCTCACTGCCCGACTTGCACAGGAACCTCCATTCCCCAGGAGAGACGATTCAGTCGCAGAGGGGAAGCAAACAGCCCAGAGAACGTGTATTTCTTCATGAACTTCTAAATCTTTTCAGTTCAGCTTCTTTTTCTCCTGCATAGAAATGTTTAAAGCAAATCCTGACTTCTGCAAAAGTACTTGCCTGCTCTCCCAGGGTCGCTGGCTGCTGCGGGAGCCTTGGCAGGGTGTCCGTCAGCGAGGCTTCGAGATACTACAAGACAGTACCTAAAGGTGTGGGTTGATGAACCCCTGCTTCCAGTGCCACCGCTGCGGGGCTGTGCCGCTGAGTGGCCGTGCTGCACACAGCGTGCTCCAGCCTCATTAGGATGAGTGTCAGAGGCCGTTAGTCCTTATGGGGCTGGATGACGGGTGCTCCAGCTCCTGGAAGCATCTTGTGCTCTCTTTTCTGCTACACTGGGGGTTTTCTCAAGATCGTCATTACCTCCTGAAATATCTTGGCATGCAAAGACTTTGCCTGGCTGGCCTGACATCGCAGAGCCGGCGTCATTAGGAATAAAGATGGCACTGAGTTTTTACACTGTAAAGCAGTTTCCCAGGGCTTCCAGCTATGATTTGTTGAATGTTTCCTTCTGATTTCACACCAGCAGCCCTTCAAAGCAAACAGTGTTGAGAGTGATGGAGGAAGTAACTCCAGCTGTGCCCCAGGTGGCATTGTGGGCTAGCTGGCTGCCACACGGGTTGGTGCTGCACCCCAGAGGTGGCCGCAATCCAGCTTTTTCCATAAACATCTTTCACAAGTTGCATATGGCATAGGACAAGATCGCTTCATTTGATATATAAGCAGAGGGAAATTTATATGGCTGTCCATAAAAATCAGAGAGGACAAAACCAGGTGTTCAACTTTAACCTTTTGATTAACTGCTGAGGGGATCTGCTGGATGCTTGGTGCAGAAATAAGTTATCTGTGCACCAAAGCCACGTAAAACCACACAGCTATTTTGATGAGAGTTCTGGGCAGTGTGTAGAGGAGTGCTTCAAGCATAACAAATCCAGGTCCTGTCACAGCATCTACCTTAGCACTGAAATCCAGCCGGAGGTTTTTACTGGTCGTGCAATGAATTGAGGAGCAGGAGCTGCAGCGAATCGTGATTCTGCATATGGTTATGAGGGAAAAACCACAACCCAACCACCCAGAGAGGAAAGAGGCCTCCAGAGAACCCAAGGGGTCAGCACTGATTCTGCCTTCAATTTGTCTCCCTAGCAGGGGGAGGCAGGGCCACAGGAAAGACATTTTGGGGAGATGCTGCAGTGTGCGGCACCCCAGCGGGGTGGTGGGGGCAGAGCAGAGGGGAGGCATGGGCTGGGCACTGGGGAATGGGCAGATCATTAAGAAAGGGATTTTGATGTGAGAAAGAAGGTAGCTAAATCCATTCATTCCAGCAGAGCTGCATGAGGTGCGTGTGCCCATGTGAAGGGGCAGGGCAGACTCTGGGGAGACTATGGCCCCCTCAGCACCTCCAGCACCCAGGTCCATGGGACACCCCACCGATGTGGCTTTAGCAAAGGCAAGCGAGAGGCACAGAAGGGACCTGACTGGTCTTCTATAGGCGAGCTTAACCTCCAAGGAAATCAATGGCAAAAAGCCCCTGTGCAGTGGGCAAGTATGAGCCCTAAAAAGAAGCAGCTTGTACACCTGCATCCTGTGTCAGCTTGACCAGAGGAAAGGTTTCCTCTCTGATTTTCTGACAGCCATGGCATCACTGCCCTCAAAACCAGAGGAAACTTATGGAAAGAAGAAACACACATGGCGTTCAACTCAGACACTGCTTGATAATAGGTGATGCTGGCTGAGGAGCTCATAAGCAGGTTTCCTTGCTCATTAATCACCCGTGGCCAGGATGGAAAGGAAAGGGCAGCCTGGCAGGTAAGGCCATTGACTTCTCATACTCTCCTGAGAAGTGCTGACAGCCCTTGAAAATGTCACCAGGAATTTCCGTGGGGCGCCTGGGTAAAGGGTCTTGTCCTGAGTGTCTGAAGTGAGGACACAGCATCGGAAACTGTTCAAATAACAAATGCTGTTGGTCTCCAATCTGGCAGGGTGATGAGGAGGCTGTGAAAGTGATGCGTGTGCTTCAGTGGGGAAGACTAAAGTGCAGGTGCAGCTTCTTTAAACTGCAATTGCCATGGAGACTAAACCACTAAAGATGCCACTACAAATCAGGTTTGCAAGTTTGGTCCGAAACAGCAATAGTGTTGCTGTCTGACAGGCTTCACCTGTGCAGCGAGACCTTCACAGGACCCTGCAGACAGCAGGTTGCGTCCCAGTCATGTGGCGAAACGGGACCCCAACCCTTCAAACACTTTTTGAATGTGTTGGGGTGGTGGTGCATAGTCTGCTGGATTCCCATCACAGACCAGTGGTATGAGAGGGTGGGTTTGGCTCCCGGAGGATCTGTTGGCCAGGAGAGCAGAGCAGGGTGGGAGGACGGGCGATGGGTGTGTGTAGCTCAGGACCACAATACAGGCATCCATGTCAGCACTCCTCCTCTGGCCTCTCTTTATAGAGAAACCGGCCCTTCCAGGCCCCACACCTAGAGTCCCCTGGGAGATGTCCAAAAGGGGCTACCCCATAGTTGCCCATTTTTCTCCCTGGACTCTAAAAAGCCTGGATGGCTGGGGGTGTTTTGCTGTGGGTGTGCTCCTACGCAGCCCTAGCACTGTGCCTCTTGCTTTTCAGAGCATGAAGATGATGCTGTTTCCTCACTGGTGCCTCTAAAACACATAAGTCCAGAGCAGGACAACGCAAGGCGTGAGTTTTGCTGTATTTATCACTTATACAAGAAAGGGCCACAGATACAAACACCAGCCACCTCCAAGCGCATATTTCACCCGCCGGAGAGGGACCACTAGAGGGAGTGGGATTCCTAAGAAAGGATGCTGCAGCTCAGGATGGTGGTTCCTGGACAAGGAGGGGTAGCACTGGATGGGGAGAAGAGTCTGTGGCCTCCAGGACAGGGGGAGAGGCTGGACACAGTACTGCGAGAGGGGATGGGTTGGAAAGGATGTGCGTGGATGTAAGACACCGACCATCTTGTACGGAGCAAGAAGGATGCTCACAGTGGGTTTGCTCTGGGAGTTACAGCAGGCTTGGCCCATGGAGGTGGAAGATGAGCTGCCCCTTTGCTTTGGCAGAGGGACCCAGGATGTCGTCAGGGGTCTGTACGGCAGATATCCTTGGCCATCCAGCAACAGCACTAGCTTACTTGCTCAAAAGTGGTTTTTCAGCTAAATATCAACAGTTCTAGTAAAACATCCCATCCTGTCTACAAACCCTTGTCTTGCTTCTATCCATATCTCCTTTACAGCTGTTGTGTGCACACACTACATACAACAGAATTGTTGTAAAACACCTGTTGGAAAAATTGTTGTCCCTGAACTGGTGCTTCCCTGAGGGATGCTTTCAGCCCACAGCAAAGCTCTGGCTTTTTTTTGAGTGCAGCTGGTTTCTTTGGGGCATAATTCAGGACCAGTTCAGTTAGGGATAAATGTCCCAAACTCTCCTCAGTGCTGATTAGGTTAATTTTTCAGATGAGCACCAGAAGTAAGTTCAGAGCACCTCAAGTGTGTTATAGTTACTCGCTTCAGCAAGATGGAGTGAGGAAAGGCATGGAGACAGGTTTTATCCAGACATGCAGACAGTGCTGGAGATTTCTTTCCCCACGATGGAGGTATGAGAACGAGTTTGGGATAGACTGTTAGGTTTTATCCAGAGGAGACATCCTGTGTCAACACAACTTTGCTAAAGTCGCACTCAGGAGAACACGGTCAGTACAGATAGTTGGCTTTAAAAGGCAAATTTCAATGGTACAGCACGCTCAGGGCAGGGCTGCCCATCCCAGTTTGTGGTCTGGATGCAGCGTCCTCGGGGAGCACTGAAGGCATTTAGTGAGATGGAGGTAATAAATCCTCATGGTGCTGTTTCCAGCCGGTTTCCACTCCCAGGACAAAGATCGCTTTGTCACAGGGCTGTGGGACGCGTAGCAGCAAGCGCTCTGTGGATGAGAGCCATGTGTGGTCTTCTGGGGACTGGAGGGAGGTGTTGGGAGATTGTTCAGGCAGGAGCTGGGCGAGCACTTGCTGGCACCACCGCCGGCATTTCCATAACAACCAGGGAAAAAGCAGGGGCAGTTATGGCTAAAAAGCAGACGAATCACTGGTTCTTTTCCCAACAACGTTTCTTATGGTCTCAGAAAGGACCATAATGAACTTACTTTTCAGCCTTATAAGGATACGCTCCCCCTGGTGGTGTCACTCCGTGCAGAGCTCAGATCACTGTTCACCATCACCGTGGGCTCCTGAACAGTAAAACAAGGCAGAGAATTCCAACAGTAAAAAAGCCAAAGATGTTTCGGTCTCAGGTGAAAGCACGTGAGCAGTATTAATCTGTTAGCTTTAAAGGAGACATTTCAGCCATAGAGAAACCTCCCAGCAGAAGGGAGACCTGCCAGAGAGCAGGGCTAAGTGTACAGAAGCTCAGGGGTTTATTGTCCCAGCAGCTACAACCATGCTGGTACTTAGAGATTTTGACCATAGTCAACTGTGCGCCAAGCAGCTGCTCTCCACTCCAAGCCTATCTGTTCAGGAGTATTTCTATCAACCAGATTATCACCTGAGCAGTTGCACACTAGATAGGGTGGTTTGAAACCAAAAGCTTCTGAGAAGGCTCTCACTCTTCTGCATCCAGCCAGCCCTTGTAAAAGGCATTGAAAAGCTCTGAAGATACCTTTTACTGACACATCTTGTACAATCTCTCACATCTTTCCCAAAAGGCAACAAACTGTGGCAGCAAACATGCTGAAGTCTTAGCAACAGCCTCAGCAGTCACTGTATCACTGCAAGATGTTATTCTGGGAAGTGTCCTCACATTGCCATCAAACCACACAGAGCAAAACACTTCTATTTTGGCCTCAGCTTGACAATAGCCCCTTTCTTGTAGGGAAAGTTTTGTTGCCACTACCAACCATCCCCAATTTCTAGTCAAAGCATTACAGGAAGGCATAATTACTCATGACTAAGTAAAAAAAGAACCACCACTCCACGAAAAGCTGAGAGACTGTGAACATGAGCCAAGTGCTTATTTCCATATCGAGAACTGGAGTCATTGCACAACTTCCTTTCTGACGTTTGAAACGCCACTGCCTTAATATGCATGTGGCATCAGTGTTTACTCATACTTTCCTCCTTGGGGACACGTGTATTCTGTAAGTATTTGCTGGAGGATGATTGTTACCTACCAGAAATAGCTGTTGAAATTATTAGGATCACTGAAGTTTCAGTACAAAACCCCATTTTCTTAAACAAGCTTGAGTCGAGCTGAGGGCAATTACTGCTTTACTTCTGAATTCTCAATATCTTCTTGTTCCTATTATGTTAATGTAGTACATCCCTAGTGTGCTGCAAATTAAAATAACCCATGCCAATGGGTTAGTTAAGTAACTCCCATATCAGCACAAGTAGGAATTTCTGTAAGACTCCAGGCAGTCTCCTCTGCTCCCAGCGCTGCTCTGTACCAGGAGCCTATCCCTGGGAACAGCATAGCTGGCACAGGAAACCAGAAGCTCCTAGGCAGGGAGTTGGGACATAGCCCATGGCGCCCCCAAAAGTTAGGACCCCACTCTGGCATGAGTTATTCTCCCCATTGATTTATTGTTACGTGCAATTTTCAGATTTGCTGGTGGACGCTTGTCCTAAAGACCTTTAAATGTTCTTCAATGGTAGGTGAAAACCTGTCATTTAAGGGTTTATTCATGCAAGATTATTTCATGAACAAAATGGATTCAGAGAGGAATAGCCCCATGGTTTGGGTGCCTATTTTAAACACTTAAAGAGAGAGCTAAGCAATATGTAGACTGAATTAGCTGTCTGCACCATTTCTCCAGGTGGGAAAGCTCTGTTGGAGATGTAGCATCATCTAACCGTTTCTCTTTTTGCATATCCCCCCTGGCAAGGTGACCAAAATGCTGGCTGTCGTGGTGGTCCTCTTTGCCCTTCTGTGGATGCCTTATCGCACGCTGGTGGTGGTGAACTCCTTCATGGACCCCCCGTACCTCAACATCTGGTTCCTTCTCTTCTGCCGCATGTGCATTTACCTGAACAGTGCCATCAACCCCATCATCTACAACCTCATGTCACAGAAATTCAGGGCTGCCTTTAGGAAGTTATGCAAGTGTGAAGAGAATAGTACTGAGAACCCCGCGCCATACACCGCCCCGGTGTACTACAGCGTTATGAAGGACTGTTCTCATGACAGCTCCGATCATGTTGTCACCGAACACGAAGATCTGAACAGTCTCCCTGCACCTGCAAAGAAGAGCAAGCCTGCCAAAGAAATCCTGGGACCCTGAAACAGTGCAGGCAGTGGGAGCTCCACGGCTGTATGCACTGTGTTGGGAAAGTGCCAACAGAAATTGCTTTGGCATTGCAGCAAGCTTAATTTAATACCTCTCCAGGGCATTTAACAAAACAGATTCTTAGAGGAAAATTAATTTGCTTTTCCTCAACGCTAATTTATTCTTGTTTGGTGAAGTGTTAGGTACAGGTTAATGTTTAGCATCTTTAAAGAATCTGTAGTTAAATATAGCAGTGCAACGCTACTCTGTGTTATGTGCAAGTGCAACCATTTGTTGAGTTGGGCCAGAACATTGAAAGGAAATCCAGGAAGAGAAGGGCATTCAAGGAAAAAAAAACCAATCTTCTTTCTGCTGGGCCAGTTTTCTTACAGGCTGAGATTCACCTACCTGAATCTACATGCCTGTACCACAGACACCCTATGTGAGCTGCTCCTCTAAGGTTCTTTTAGGATTAATGGGGACAATTAGGCACTTACAGAAAGCAGCTCTTATCTCAGCATAGTCCTCTGAGGAAGGCCTCAGAAGGGGATGAATGCCTCCCGAGATGATGGTCTTTAACTTCTGATCTAGTTGAAGATGTCCCTGCTTACTGCAGGGGGTTGGACTAGATGACTTTTAAAGGTCCCTCCCAACCCAACACATTCGATGATTCTATGTGACTATTTCTGGCCATTGACTGTAAAGAGACTCTCAGACGGAGACTCCTGTGTTAGGAGTGATTGAAGTTGGGTGTCATGAACCTCACGCCATGCTTCTGGAAACATTGCTGTGCTGGTAGCACATACACCCAAGGTCCAGACCAGTTGGATTTGTTACAGAAAAATGACCAAACTAATAACGAGTATTCCCTAAGGTAATAGTAATACTTCCGACATTGTGGTCTAAGCTTCTTTTGGATAATTTTACCTTTTCTGTCCAAATTCTTCTAGTTGCTTCAGCTGGATATCGTAGCCTTGTCCTGTAAGCCCCGGTGTGGTTGAGCTGCGTACCATCAAGCAGTCTTGCTCTCCATCCCAGCCACAGTTGCATTTCAACGGCAGGTGAAGCAATTCTCTTATTTCCTGAAAATAATTTGTAAAAGTCCATCAAGTGTTTTGTGATAAGTGACACACTGACTGTAAGACATTAACAATATTCATTGCTGCTGTCATCTTGGGAGCAAAGTAGATATTCATAACCTGCGGTGGCCAAGAAACCAGCCCAAGGACTCTTGCCCCAGACTTGCAAGAGACAATCTGGACAGGAATAAAAGCAAAAAGATTACACGTGAGCCAGATGGTCAGGCCCTTGCCAAATAAAACAAGTGTCAGCCACCAGTAACCCTCAAGCGACTGTAAAAAATTCTTTGAACAGCCAATTCAGCCTCACTAGTCAACGCCGGTTTTTAGCAAACTACAGTGTTACGAGATCTTAGAATTTTGCATCCACTTTGGAAAATATCTGTGTGATACTTTTAAGAGCACAAGACGTTAAGTAATCATTCCGCCTCTATGGGAAACGACTCCCCTGGGCAAGTCAGAACAAGATCTCACCTCCCACCAGCGTGTCAGGAACCCTCCAGGACCCATTTCATTTTGGTGTAGGGTGGCTTTCCATGTATCATTATTGTATTGTGAGTTGTTAAAATATCTACTTTGCCCCCATAATAACTGCAGGATGAGGGAAGAGAACGTTGGTTTTTGCAATTATTTGTAAAGGTGTGTGTTTGGAATGTAAGGATTCATGTAATTTTTGCGCTCTTTTGTGTATATTGGGAATTTAGGAGTTAAGCTCCTCTTTATTGTTGTCACAGTAGATCTGTACAGAGATTTGGGATTTGCTTCTTGAAGAAAACAGAAGTGTTCTTGCTATAACATGAGAAAATTATTCCACTTAGAAAAAGAAACTAGGAAATGAAACAATTTGCTTGTAACAATCTTTTCTCTAGTACGGATCTTTTTTTTCCTTAGATTTTTCCTTAGCAGCTCAGAACAAGAAATTGATAAAAGCACTTGCAGACAAACCAGGGCAGTAAGGACCTTGAAGTAACACACAGGTAAGGCACAGGAGGAAGAAGGGGAGCCCTGGGGCTGCTGCTGGTCCCCTGGATGTGGTGAAATCCAGGGCTGAGGTTTGGGAGTGTCAGCTCTTACCTTCGGATATGTCAGCTCTTACGCGGGCTGGGTTGAGCTAACAGGAACGACTTATTGCATAGCCCAGAGCTAAGCTGTGCTCTTGTGCTAATGAGTTCTCCTTCCAATGCATCAGAGTTATCGCCTCAAAACGTAACAGCTTCTTCCCCTTAAGCCACTCCATGCCCTGTCTAGCCAGCACAGGAATTAATTTTCTTCATCTTCACAGCCAGCTGTGCCTTGCAGCTCCCTGGGGTGCAGGGCCCCGAGCACGCCGGCACCTTTGGGCACACACATGGCATAGCTGGCCCTGACAGCCAGAGACATACAGCGAGCAGCATCCCACCTCTCCTCTCGCCTTTCCCTCCCTGCCCTCCAGCCAACTAACCTGTACAGCTGTAAGGGGATGGGGGATGGCAAGGAAGGAAGAGAGGAGCAAATTAACCTTTCTTAGCAGTGCAATAAACTGGTGACACCCTGCAAACGCGTTGGGTTGGAGAGGAGGAAGAGCCAGGACGGGGACTCTGCATCCCTGTGCTGTTTGTTTCGGTACAATAACTAGATGATGGCAGCAAAGCAGACCCCAGCTGCTCTCGGGGGGCTGGGGAGGATGGTGCCTCCCTGGACATCAAGCACAGGCAGCATATCCCTGGGGACAGGCTGTCCTGTGTCCCCCAGCCCTTCACCCTGTGGCTGCGGCTCAGAGAGCAGCAGGAAAGCCAGCTTTTCCCTGAGGCCACGTGGGAAGAGAATTTACTATCCGAGCTCGAAAACCCACCTGCATCCTGACCTAAGGCATTCCTCAGGTATGGGATGTGCAGTTTGACAGACAGCCTTGATCTCTGCAAACCCAAGCAGCAGCTCAACTCTGAAGCATCTCCAGCAGGATCTTTCCACCTCCCCATCACATTTCCAGTGTCCACTATTCCTCTTTATGCTTTTTTTCCCCCAGAGACATCCTAAAAGCACTATTCTCTTAATTAAATTTCAGCCCCAGGCCAACAGCTAATTGATAGTTTTGAAATTTTTGTTCAACATACTCGGAATTCAAGTAAACCCCAGTTCTCTTCTCCCCTTTCTGCCCTTATCTGCCACGCGCTGTGTGATCTTTTGTTATTTTTTGAGAAATAATTGGCAGATAAATTCCCCCAGCACCACGAGATCTCCAGCAAATGCACCAGAGCATTAAACTCTGCAGATGAGGAACGAGTTCCTGCTCCTTCTTCCCACAATACTTTGACCCATTAGGAGGATTTGAGAGAGTTTTAGGTGGAAGTGGAGGCGGAAGGTCAGCACTCAGCTTGCTAAGGAGATGCTGGTTGAGAGGACCAGGCAGCTGCATGCCGTTGGGAAATAAAATCACCAGCAGAAAAGAATTAAAAGAAATAACTCATCACTGCAACTTCCTCTGGATATCCAGGGTCTGAATAAAAACCTTAATTCCTTAAAAGCAATCAATCAAAGAACCCCCTGCAAGCTTGCGCCTGGATTACCTTGTACCCTGCAACACCCCACCCTGCTCATCAAATCTGAAGCTGCATTTTACTCTTAGCACTTATATACTCTCAACAGCTTGAGCGTAGGCTGCAAGTTTATAAATACGCTACCAAATAGAGAATCTATTATTCCTAAATAACTCACCAAATAGAGAATCTATTACTCCTAAATAACTCACCACATTGAAGACACTCCTCAATTTGATCTAACCTGTTAGTTTCTTAATTAAAGCCCTCCCAGTGCTTGTTGACCTGGTAAAATGCCATCTGCTTTCTTCAATTACACAGCAAACAAGTCCCCTGGCAGGAGAGGGGAGACCTGGCACTGCCGCAGAGCCCTCGCGAGCAGGATGAAATTGTGAGCAACACAGGGAGGGGGACGGAGGAGGCAGCTGCTTGGGGAAGGGCTGGTGGGAGAGGGAAGAGTGAAGTTTAGGGGCTGGGAGGACCACGGGTTGGCTGAAGCTCACAGCACTTATCAGAGACCTCCAGTGTAGGAAACACCACATCCACCATGCTTACCTGAATCTGGCTGGTCCCAATGCAGTATTGGTGATAGAGGCCATGGAGTAATCACCTCTATAGCGTGTACAGGTGGGTCCTCAGCAAGGGCTATTTACTCCTGCGAAACACAGAAATTTAAATAGCTTACCAAATTCTTCAGTTTAAGCCCCAGTCAGGTTGTCTTCTTACCTCATGTCTAGATTTGGGTGGTGGAAAAAGTGCTTTCAGGGGAAAAATTGTGCATCCATGCCAGCCTGTGCTGGAGGAGATCATGACCATGCTGATGGATCTTCGGGAGACCCTCTCCCTTGCGATCCCAGCCAGTGCCCTGGGAGCCAGCCGGCCCCAGGGCCATAGAATCATAGAATCTGTTGGGTTGGAAGGGACCCACAAAACACCATCAGGTCCCTAAAAAAGGGAAAAAAAAGATCACAAGGGCACCCAGCACCTCTCTGAAACCAGAGCAGGGTATTTGAGCTTGGCTTCTGCTCGGTGGTACAAGCCTGCAAAGAGCACATTTTTAAAATTAAAATAGTGGTACCTTTAAATCAGTAATATTCGGGTCACTGAAGAGGATGCGGAGCAACTGCTTAAATTTTTCAGAGACACAAGAGAAGGTGGACCACCCATTAGGGAATGAATTCAATACAGCCCCTCTTCAATCCGGTCTGGCCCCCAGCTGCTTCTTTGAATGAATTAGTTCAAGCAGACCCCAATTAAGGAGCTAGTAATAAAGCCTTCGGGATAGCCCTACAGCAACAGTAATGTAATCATGCAGCAGTTATTTATTTATTTTGCAATCCGTGTTTCCTAAGGGCCCTGAAGGGCTCTTTGGCCAGTGCCACCCTGGGACCTGCCTCCTCTTTGCTTGCTCAGAAGTTGCTCCTCAGCGCTCTCCAAACCAAGGCACCCATTCTGGGGAGCGTGCTGTGATGCACAGCAGATCGGAGCCTGCCAGTCCCACACGACTGATTCTAATTTACTAAAATACCTCCAGTTTAGCAGTTAACCAGCCTTGCCCATTCCTGTCCTGATGGGATTTAAAGGCAGACCCTGATGGGAGGGCACTGATAGCACTGCCCAGTGCCCCTATTGCCTGAGGGAGGGAACGTGACTGCAATGCCATGGGTCCCCTCTGCCATGGGTGATGGGCAGAAGTATTAAGGATAATCTGTGTTTTATAATTGCTGAATTTTGTTTAGTACCCACCTTGTGCATTGTGCTCTGAGCGTGCTGTTTCTATAGAGACAGGGGATGCTGTGAGTGCACCAGTGGCCGCTCGCTGCTCCTCTGAAAGGGAACACCTGAAGGCACAAGCCGAGAAGCCTTTAGAAACTTTCCCCTTTCATGGAGAAGGTCCTGGGGTGGCCGGTGCTAATTCTGAGATGGGCAGCGAGGGCCTGTTTTCCTCCTGTGGTAGCTGATCCTGCCTGCCCCCACGGGCACAGTGTGGGTGGCTGCTAAGACGAATTAAAAAAAAAAAGCAACTTTTCCCAGCTGTGCAGTGCCAGCCTTTCTGGCAGAAGAGGACAGGAGCAGGTGGCCACCGCGGGGCCCCTTGCTGCTGGTCCCAAGCCGGGCATGGTGCACCCTTGGCTTGGCCAGGCAGGAGGGGAAAGCCAGAGCTTTTGAAGCTGGGGCTGGGGGCTAAGCCGTGGCCAGGCGTGAGAAAACATTTTGCTGGAGTTGCTAGTGGTGGCTATTCCCTGTTGCATTAATGCTCCCAGGACTCACTTTGGCTTTCTCCAGGAAGGGTCCTGGAGCGAAGGCGGTGGCATGGAGGCAGCCCTGTTCCCAGCTCCTGGGCCAGAAAGGAGCACAGTAACCCCCTCTGCACTTCCCAGCATCTACAGGCTGCTGGGGCCACCTCGTCCCCAGCTCTGGCCCTTCCTCTCATGCAAAGATGAAGGCCAAGAGAGGGGGTTGCTCCCACAAGCCTCAACATCCCGCAAGGACAGTGGAGGGCAGCATGGTCGTCCCCAGGATGCCTGGGCAGGTCACGCTCAAAGGACACCGGGGCTCAGATTGCACCTTCCCTCCCACCCGTGGAGGTTAAGGCTGCTGCCCTTCGGTCACAGGATCAGGCCGGTGCCTTTATCCCGCTTCTCACATATCGGACACCTCCCTGCCCGCACCCGGGGACGCTCTGCCGGGAGCAGTGTCCAGGATGTTACCCCTGAGATGAGCAGCTCCCGAGGCAGAGACCCAGCACTGTTCCCCCTACCCTGGAGAAGGGGCAGGCTTTTCATTTTGCCCTTATTAATATTTTTGAGGCAATACATCATTGCTTTTAGCAGCAGACCCACCTCCCTCCCTGCTGCCTCTGCCACACATGGGCCAAAGATCTGCTCCATTCATCAGCCTAAGATTTATGAGGTGCAAAGGGCTCCAGTTACACAGCTGCCCCCAGCCTCCTCCCAGAGACTGCATGAATGAGAAGCTGC
The DNA here is from genome assembly GCA_013400035.1 of Rynchops niger. NCBI lineage: Eukaryota > Metazoa > Chordata > Aves > Charadriiformes > Laridae > Rynchops > Rynchops niger. Next base: position 92,790 of record VXBH01000179.1, read on the forward strand.
CAGTTCCTCCCATACCAGAAGCAAAACAAACCCAGAGGAGAGTAAAACCATCATTTCATTGTACTCAGCTCTTTAAGCCTGTACCAGAATATGAAATCTTCCCCCACGAGACCCCTTGTGTCCTGCAGAAACTGGGGGGAGCCACTGCTGCCCGCGGCGGCTGAGCCTGCGTCCCACCAGCCCCTCTGCACAGCCCGGCTTTGCTCATGTGAGACACTCCAGAAATAGAAAAGGGATTGAAGGTTTTGGCTACTCTGCATTCCTCAGGCCCCCAGGCCCCACTGCCCCTGGCTGGTGCTGGGCTGTGCTCTCCTTTCCGCCCCTCTAAATCGCTCTTCCCCCGACTGCCATTTCCCTGTGCCCCGTGCCTGGCTTTCCTCTCACTCTGGCCATTGCAAGGGGCTGAGTGAGAGGACGGGCCACAGGTGAAGGAGAATCAGTCCTCTCCAAACCCAGGAGGACTGTGGTACTGGAGGAGCAGGTAGCAACACACAGCTTGGAAGAAACTTGGCAGCAGCCCTGGGGTCTGGAGGCCGTGAAGGGACCTGCCAGCGGCCATCTGCATCACCCCAGCAGGCTTCAGGCCAGCGAGCTGCCTTTCCTCCTGGCCCCGTGCAACCTCTGGAGGAGGCCGGCATGATGGTAGCACACAGAGCTTGCTCAGAGAGCTGGAGGTGTCCTCAAACATCTGGCACCAAACTTTTAAAATGCAGTAAGTGAAAACAATTCTCTTTGCAAAGTACCCCCCAATTAACAAAAAATACAAGATTTTGAAATAGGTATTGGGGAAAAGCTAAAAACCAACCAGATGCCACCTATGAAATTCTGTACCACACGCCAATGAAATCTGTTTTTAGACAGGAGTGAATGTGTCAACCTGGAAAGAAACCTGGAGATTCCCCTGCAAAGATCCACATGGATACAGTGAGCAGATAACTGTTTATTATTGCACGTAATCCAGCAGAACAACCGACAGAAAACTCCGGACAGTAGTACACAGATTGTAGTAAACAGCTTGCAAAATCTGTGATGAAGGTATTTTTGTGTGAAGAGTGAAATGTATCTGCATCTTTGTAAGACCTGAAAAGTATAACATAATATCCTAGTCAGTTTTGAAAGCATGCAGTTTGAGGTAAATCTGTTATTTTTGCATCTAAGAAAACGAAATTCCTAAGGGGCTATATATGTGTGTATATATCCATATCTCAGTGCAATACGGATATATTTATACGTCACATAAAAGCAAATCTACCTACTTTTCTCAGAAGGTTACTAGGAGGAAAGCACATTACTGAGTGCACATCACATGCATAAAAAAATGGGGCAGGGGAATTACCTTAGCACTGTTGAAAAAGATCCATTTTTGTGCTTAGTGATAAATAAAAGCCCCTCAGGTCTCTCAACGGAAATTGTCTTGGTGGTTAATAAAAGCAGTTGGCATATTGAGACTGCAGAGCTGGCAAGTGAGTGTCAGCAAACGGAGATAAAACGTCAAAGGCAGCAGAGCCTGGGGTTTGCAATACATTTATACTTCAAAAAAGAAAAAAAGAAAAGAAGCAAATTGCTACTAAACTATGCTCTGTGGAAGTGTAGATGACGCTGCACAGCTTTCTCAGGACTGGTACAGCCACATGGCTTTTAGGAAGGGATCACATTCACTTCTCCCACAGTTAACACCATGTATTTGCTACTGTGGCAACATTCCTGAGCTGAATAAGGTTAAAAAATAAACTTGGTTCACAAAGAAAAGTACTGAATTATTCTCACTTTCCTATGCCATAATTAGAGCAGTTAAATTAGGCAGGTTTTGCCCTGTGTCTCCAGTCAGTGTAAACTCCTGCCTGTCTGCTAACCTGTCTCTGAAATCCTTTCAGACCGACCTTTGGAGCAGACTGGGCATCTGTTTTTCCTTAACCATCATTTCCCCATTCTTTCCAGTCCCTCAGGTTTTCCCACCCAGTCCTGTGCTGTGGGACTTCAGGATACACAGAGGTGCACAACCAACTATAAATAACATTTCCGATTATCTTAAAAAGGGATAGAAATTACATATTGCCCTTAAAAGAAGGAAGAAACATGTCCAAGCACTCAGCCTCACACTAAACTGTAACTTCATCTGTGCCGACTTTCTAAGCTCGCACTGCTAAGGATCAGAGCAGATCACGGTGGAAACATCTTCCAAAGGTACACTCTCTGTCATAGCTTTGGGAAGAATCGGTGCAAACCGCCCTGGTCTCTAAGCCTCACACGCAAGAACAACAGCTAGAATTGCCCCTCTGTACTCTACCACTGCTTAAAGTCTGGCTGCTGCGTATTTTTGAGCCTAACACCCAAATACACTGGAGTCACTCAGTGTATTTACACCTTTTTCCTTTTGGGAATAACATCCACTCCCACAACAGCCACCCTGCATCCTCTGGCTGGAAAGTCTGTTCACTCTGTTGCAATGGAAGAGCACAGGAGCCCCCCTTCAGCCCAGCACACCAAGGCGAGGAACCCGTGGGCGTACAGAGGTATTTTTCAGTAAGTACCTCCTTTCTGTTGTAACTCGCACCATTTTCACAGAAAAAAGGGGTAAGGGGACAAATTCGGCACGCCTATTCCCTTTCCCGTTACAGCAGGAAGTCTCCCACTGCAACACACTTCTGAGCAGAGCATTGCTGGTGGCAGGAGAGTGCTCGCATGGCGTGTGGTCCCGAAATGGGCACCATCTCCCCCTGCAGCACCCCCTGCATGCACAAACAGCCTCAGATCAGGCAGCCCCTCACACCCCACCCAGCGGTCCCCGTCCCTGGCGCATCAGCAGGCGTGGGCAGGACTCTTGGTTACACTTCAACAAGCCCAATTTCAACGTGCTCCCGCTCTCAGTCCTCCATACACGGAAAATGACTCCAGACGACGGGGAAAGACTTTTTGTTCATCCCTTTGGATGACTTCCAAGCATGGAGGGTGATGCTGTCCACCCCTAGCCATGGCACGGCTCTCGTGAGTCATTTTGGTTGCTGTGTATTGCTTCTTCTCCATGCTGTGGATGATACTCTTTCGGAAATCTCTGACAATGAGTCAACCAAGGCAGTTAGAAAACATATCAGTGTGCACGGATGAGACCTTCTCACTCGTTTTCCTACAGCTACAGACAAATCCCTCATCCCTGGCATGACAGGACAGTTGATGGCTTTGGTGAGAATAATTTAAGGCAACTGCTATTTTATACAAAGAAGAGAAGGAGGCTGAATTGCAGAAACCCTGGCTTTTCCTTGGTAGATTGCAGAGGCCAGCCACAGCTTGGGAGCAGGGAGACTGAACTGATCTTCAGGCACTTTTGTTTCAGGTTGATGTTTGCAGTGCAACCTTGGGATCTCAAGTCCTCCTCTGAGGTGTTTCCAGGTGGCTGAGATTTAATCCCTGCCAGGGTCCATGGTCTCCATCAGCAGCAACGCCTGTCCCAGACACAGATGAATGGGAGAGTCAAGGGGGAGCAAAACACACGACCAACATGTAATCACCGCTGTCTGCAAGGCTTTCACCTGCGCAGGCTGAATGGGGACTGAGAACACAACAGAAAGCAGTGCCCAGTGGAGCAGTTTTATCCCCCAGGAGGCCCCAGGAAGGCATCCCGATACCTTCATGGGGGCTTGGGAGGTGCCTCTCACATTATGTTCATGTGAGGCCCAAGGGTCAGGGTCAGCCTTGATGAGTTTTTTTTGCAATATTTGAGCCCAAGGCAACAGAAAACTTGTGCAAACCCATGACACATTCCTGTGTGTACGAATTCCACAGACACAAGAAACCTCACAAGATTTCATTGCCCCCAAATCCAAATGCAAACCCTCATCCCAATTCAAGTGGAAGACCTGAGCGAGCTCCAGTTTAACCTTAGTCAGATACATATCTCAGCTCCTATTTACCTTAAGTAACACAACTACGTAACAACAGCAGCAGAACTAGCACTGGTGCAATTAGAGCTGCAAATTTCACAGTTTCACGTGCTCGTTGTGTTCCAGCCTCTTACTGGGCAGAGTGACAAGAACTATTGCAATGCACAATTTGTCTGGCAGCAGCAGCCATGGAACAGCAAATTGAAAGTGTTTCTTGCAAAAAACAAATTTCAAATTCAACATCACACATTCTTGTACTGGAAGTCTCACTCCATGAATCATGCCCATCCAAGTGAGAAGGCAAAATTATATTGTGGGATTGTATCCGATCAACACAGTTCATTTTTTCTAACTTTGAGGAAATCATTTTATGAATAGACTCAGGAACTATTTACTGAAATTACTCCAAAAATTTAGAATAGACAAAGGGTAAGCAAAAATATCAACACTTAACGCAAAGTAATTGTAGCTACTGAATAAATGCCCATGCATTTTTATCACCAGGGCACCAATCAGTGAATGATTTGCATTGGTGGTACAGCTAGTCAACCCTAAAACATCCACAGTGATGTACACAAACTGAGGATAAAATCTCATTGCTTGTCTTACCTTATCCGAGGGGCACATCATGTCAAAAAATGTACAAATAGGATGGCCAGACCAATGTTCAGTAAGATGACCATGCAGATCACAATTGTATTAGGTCCCTGAAGGAAAAACCCAAAACAGAGTATTATACACCACAGCTCCAGGCAAGGAGACAGACATGCCTTGATTCTGCTATTCAAAAACACCAGAATCATCCCCTCCCGACACGCATATATCTGATACTTAACAACCATTTGGAATTTCAAACAAGTTGAATATCTATCGATCCCAATTCCTATTTCTCCCCTGCAAACTCCTACTGAGGAGGCTAAAGCAGGCTTCTTCTGAGGCTAAAGCAGATTAAAGGAGACCCTGACCACAGGCACACAAACTGCCAAGCCCATGTTAAACTGCTCCTCCCAACTCCTTTCTCCACCCACATCGCCCACATTTGTCAAGTTGCCGTTTTTAAGATGAACAAAAAAATACGTATGAGAGTGCTCTGATTTCAGACCAAAATACTTCCAAGCCGTGCTTTTCTAAAGTCACGTTGCAACTGTTCACATCCAAAGGGTTGCAAGATGAGAAGCAGTGGGCTAATGAAACGTCTGGTTTTACAGCTGTATTTGCTAACAGCAAAATTGAGTTTCTGTATTTTAAACCTGGGAAATCAGCTGGTGATTCGATACCACAGTTCAGCTCATGAGGTGCCCCTACTGCAAAAAAGTAAAACTAACAGGTAAAAAAAACCAAAACCCACTCAGCTTTTTCTTCTCTGTCCTACATTTTCCCCCCGCTTTCCAGATCCATGTTGGCTGGTGAAGGGGTGGGAAAGGAAGGGGAGAAGAGTGTAAAAGATGTATCACATCTGTAACACCTGTTTTCCTCATATTTTGAAATTGGGACGTGTCTGAGAGCGTATCTGCCCTGATGCAGAGAGGAAGTTAAAATAACAGGGTTAGGAACGCCAGCCCAGGTGGCCGGGGCAGGGTGGGCTGGGAAGGCAGCAGGAGAAGGGAAACCAAGACTCTCTCCTCTTCAGCAGGCTTCGGGATCCCGAAAAGAGACTCCGGTCCCGCTGCAGCCTGGAGGCCATGGGCTCTGCATCCCTCCAGCCCATTTCTGACCTCTGGGGGGAAAAATAAACAAACAAACAAAAAAATAAAGCAAAGATGTCTCCCCGGGGTGCCTCCCGGGCTGCCCCACATCACCTCTTCGCACTCCTCTGGCTCCTGCGCTGCCACCGCCGTTGTGGCCGGGCCCCGCTTGGCCCCCGCCTTGGCCTCCGTCCGTCCCGGCGCCCTGGCCTCAGTCTTCCTGTCGGCAGCGGGCTCAGCCCGGCCGGCGGCCCTGCGCTCGGGGCTGGGGCGCTGCTTCAGCTCCTTGGGCCGGGGCGGCTCCGGCTTGGCCTCCACCCTAGCTGCCGGCTTCTCCTCCTGCTCCTGTGGCGGGACAGAGGTGCCCCCCCGGCGCTGGGGGTCCCCGCGGGGCTCCGGGGAGGGCGGCTCGGGCTCATGGAGCGGCTCCTCCTCATAGTCCTCGGCCGGGGAGATGGGGGAGGTCCGGACAGCGTAGCTGTGGTAGCCCTTGATGAGCTCGACGTCGGGCTCACGCGCCATCCTCTGCAACGGCCCGATCTCCATCTGCTCGGCGGGACGCCCCCGNGGCTGGGCCGGCGGTGGGCCTCGTCCTGCTCATGGAGCTGGGGGCTCTCGGGGGGTGTGGGGGGCGGCGGGGCGCCCTCGGGCCGCGGCGCCTCCTCCTCCATGTTGACAGCGTGCTCTGCGTTCTCCATGATCTCATGCAGCAGCTTCCGCTTCTGGTACTCAGGGCCTGCGGAGAGAGGGGTTGGTGTGAGGAGCTGCCCTGGGGGGCGGAGGGACAGCAGCCCGCTCCAGCTCCGTGCCACCGTCACGTACCCATGACAGCTGTGCCCCCAGCCCCGAGGGTTTGGGGATGACTGTGAGACGGTCCAGGCTGGAGGATGGGAGAGGAGGTGCTCCCAAACTGCAGCCTGCTTCCAGGAGGGATTTCCTCCAGGAGCAGCTGGAGGCTCTGAGTCCCAACACATGCTGTCCAGCTGGAAGAGCTGAAGGAGCAGGCAGGGAGCTCCAGATGAGGGTAAAGAAACAGTGAAAATCTGCAGCCTGGCTTTTTGCAGTCACGCAGGTGGGTTATCCTAGGGCTAAAGAGGATCCAGCTCCCATCTAATTTTTTGGGTTTTTTAATGGCTGGGAAACTCTTCCATGTGGTTTCTTTGGTGTCTAATAGCATGGCAACTTCACAAGTGACACAGGGGATGCCCAGTCTCCTCAGGAAAGGCAGGTATCCCCAAATGATCTACCTGTCATCTCTCACGATGGGAAAAACATGTTTCTCATGCACGGAGCAGGGCTTTTGGTTTCTCAGCCCTCCTCTCTGCACCGAGCCCTGCAACACCAGAAAAATCACCTGGCACCATCACACAAGGTGACTTGGGGCTTTGGCTTTCCTTCTGGTCTCATCTCCCACGCTGACTTGTCAGCTCTTAGCAACGTTGCCCTCACTTCAATTATTCACCGACCATTAGATCTTCGCTTCTTGTTAACCCTAGGCCGTGTCTGCAAAGCAAATTGCAGCCCAGCTAGCATCTGGGGAAGTCAGCCAGAGCCTGCCACCGAAGACACCCATCGTGCTGGGCAGCTGTCTGAGCAAAATCCACCACTGAACAACTGGGAATATCTTTTGGAATAACAACCCTGCACAGTGCTCTGCACACTGGGACCCACGCTGGGACAGGAGGCCCTGGACATCATCGCAATGCTCGCAGCAAGTGAGAACAAGAACATGGGCACCGCGAGGTCGCAAACCAGCTTGTTTGAAAGCAAAGCACCTGCTTTTGAAAGTGACTTTGGCCTCATTCTGCTGACCCCAAGTGATGCTGAGGGGTGCAGATGTACGAGGCTTGCTATGTGCTCCTGAATGGCACAGACCCTGGAGCCCTGGCTGCCTCGCGGTTCCAGCCCTCGTCTCCTCCACCCCAAGGACTGATACAGACTTGAGCAATTGGGACTGGTGCTCCTTTTCCTCTAATAAATCAGTGGTGTGATTTGCACACTGCTACCTCCAGCCCATGCAGGCAATGCTTCTGCTTGGAGGGGGCAGTGGGGAGAAAGAGGGCACTGATTTTAGCTGCTCTGCCCTGCCCGCACACTCCTGTCAATCAGCAGGCGACCCATTCAGGGCCATTTATTTCTGGCTGCAAGTGGATTATTTGGAAGCCATTTCAACAGTTGTTCAGACTCCTCAAAATAGGCTGCCTGTAGCTCCAGGCTCCTTGCTCTCTCCTGCTGCTTTCTTCTCCTCCTGAATAATTCACACCAAAAAACCCCCCAAATGCCTGGAGGGCACGGCACAGCTCTGATTCTCCTCACTTCCCCACCCCACCGTCACCTCCCCGCATGACATTTCACCAAGCGCTTTGGTTTACATCGCTCTCCTCTAAGCTATTAAGGTTGATATTCTAAATGAAACCCAAAGCTAAATACTTGTTAGAGAGGTGAGGCTTGCTGAGCAGGATTGCCCTGTGCCAAAACCAGCAGCTCCGAGTCCTCGCAAAATCCAACAGTAGACTTTCGTCTGTTTGTTCCCGGACGGTGCACCCGTGCAAGAAGAGACATTTCCCCTTGTGCACTTAGGGAATTTAGAGATTTAAAAGAATCATAAAAGAAAAACAAGCATCAGCAGCTTACAAGGGCATTGAAAGAGGCCAGGACGCAAGCGAAGCCCTAGATAAAAGTGGTGAGAGGATTCAGCACCAGAGGAGTCAGGAGCGGAGGCCAGACTGCTTCAGGCATTTCGCAGGGACTGTTTCAGTTATTTTATTCAATTGCCTTGGGTGGAAAAAATAATCTACCTAGATGTCACTATTCTATGATTCTATGTCAAAAACCTCCCATCAGGAATTCCAGTTTCCTTCTCCTCTGAGCTATAAATACCCCAGTGTGCAAAGGGTGAATGTGGAGCAGTGAGTGGCAGCTGGGGGGGCTTATGTCAAGTGCCACACGCTGTCTCACGCCCAGGCCCAGGCCCTGGCCCTGTGGTGTTTCCCTGAGAAAAGCCAGCTCCGATGGGCCTCGCCGGGCTGTGGGGAGGAATGAGCAGCCCTCCAGCATGGCATCTCCCCAGCTAGTAGGTGCAGGGCAAGGTGGAAGTACAGGGAATTTAAGCAAATCTGGCAGCATGACTCTCCCCAGCCAAGCATTGGGCGTGAGCCATTCCCTTTTCTCACTGGTGTGATGGTCCCTTGTGATCCTGCCTCAGCAGCCACGGGGCAGTTGTTCCAGGCAACAAAGCCGGATAATAAGAAAAACAGGATAAAAATGTAGGCACTTGGATCCTCATTTTCTGCTCTGTTATTACCTTCTCTCTCTGGAAAGGAGAGCTTTCCAGGAAGAACCTATCTCTAGCTAGCTCGGTCTAGGGAAAGGTAATGGCATTCACAATGCTGCTTCTACTATTACACTTCCTAGCTACTAATCCTCGGTGCTCGGTCTCATAGAAGGAACCTCCCAAGCGTTTTCCCAGCCAAATAATCAGCAGTGATGCTAATAAATAAATAGGGAATCAGGGAAGTAGTATTTTGCATTAGCAACTTTCTTGTAGGATATTACAGCCCCTAATTAGCTGAAACTGATCATATCCTGGTGCGGTGTGGGGCCCCACAGGGTATGTGCTCCGAGTCAATGGGCAAAGCTGTTCCAAGAAAAAGCCACGAGGAATATATCTACAGGAGCACTGCAAATAGACCCGAGCTCGCTGCCTGCCCTGCCTCGCGCCGAGAGGCCTTCGGAGGGTGGAGAAACATGAGGGGAAGTTGAGGGACTGTGGATTTTTCCTCCAGGCTATGGTAACATATTCCAGCAGGTAAAACAGCGGTGTAAGGAAGACAGCAAATCATCCAGGGCAAGGGGCTGGCTGAACTTGCACAAAAGAAGATTTAGGATAGATAGGAGGGCAACTTGTGGAGTTATAAGGCAGGTGAAGCATTTGAATGGATTCCCCAAGGAAACTGGAAAATCCCTTTTAGAAGACGTCTCTGGTCTTACCTGGCTGGTAGAAATCCGGGGAGAGCTCCCTGGCCATCATCCTGGCTATACCCGATTCGTTGTTAGCTGCCTGAGCTGCCTGCTCAGACCCTTCAGCCTTGGCTTTGGCATGAGCCGTCCTGCGGAGAGAAGAGGGGATGACAGTGAGCACCATCCCAGCTGAGATCAGTCTGACTCAAGCAGCAGACCCTGTCCTGCAACAAGACCGAATCAATCCATCTGGCATAAAACAGCACTCAGAGACTGCCCACTCAACCCAAAACCCCCACACTCGAGGAGAAAACACCAGATTTTCAACAAGTAAAGGGCACAGATGCTTAAGGCTAAGGTGTGAAGGTTGCACATAGCCAGGCAAGGGAGCAGGGTGCATGTATTTGCAAACATGAGCATGTTCATGTGTTGCAGAGAGGCAGCAGGTGCTGCAAGACAGCCTTGCTGTTGTGCTGGGAGCGCAGAAAACTTAGCTCAGAGGGATTCCTAAAGCATCACTGTCTTTGGGGCGTAAGGGGACAATAATGGGATGGCTGAACGCCGCTGTGCTGTCACCAGCCCTGAGCTTGCTGCACCTCACCAGAGGGAGCGTGCCCCTGCCCAGCCCACTGGACAACTTTTACCCCAAATGTCTCTCCTGCAGCTCTCCAGCAAACACCACAGCTTTTCCAAGAGGCTTCTTTACTCGCTGCAGCCCAGGGTGTAGAAAAGGCAGAGCTATTGCCTCCCTCTCAGCTTGGCTCCCCGAGTCCTCTCTACTCCTTCCCAGCACATCTCCTCCTTGCTCCTTAGGGCTATAGGGCGATCAGAGTTGTTTCGCTGGCCGGCTGTCGTATTCCTCACATGCCTCGCGCTCGGTGCCCTGTGATCTTTACACTAAAAGCAGGACTGGCTTTACAGCCCAGCTGCCCGCGGTCCAGGAAGGAGCTGACTTCAAACAGCAAAATCGCACCTTAAAAATAAGGGAGGGCGAAGCACCGTATATTCAGCTGCTTTGTTCCACCCGGGGCTTACGGAGAGCTGCGTTCCACATGCTCTCCCTGTCGTGTTTTCCAAGGCTCCCCATATCTCCCTTGCTGCAAGTAATGGAGCACACACTGGCTGCACATTCAAAACCACATCCTTTTGTGTGGACAGTTAGATAAGCAGTTAGCAGCCCTCAAACACCAATTCACTATGAATTGCAACCTTTAATGTGGTCTTGCGATGTCTGATGAGCCCTTTTCAGACTCAGGTTGGTATCTGGGTCATGTTTTAGGGAAATAAATGAGCAAAGATGCAGTTCTCATCCCTGCAGTGAAAATACTCCAGAGGAATTTTTGGACTGTCAGTCATGAAATCAGGATTAATTCTTTCCCATTAAACGGAGATGCGGTACACAGATGACTAGCTTTAGCCTGAAATTAAAAGGTGATAGAAATGCTGTTCTGAGACCCTTAGAAGGTAAAAGATATATACTTATACGTACATGCATATACACACAAACCATTTTGAGTAGCTGCAGGGAAAGAACTAAACCTAGGGCATTAATCCCAACTGATACAGGCAATAGTGTGACTGTTGGAGGAGCTGAAAACACTGTTCAGGTCCCTGCGATAGAGAAGAGGGTGCGGAGCTGCTATGGCTCAGCCTGTCTCTCCCTGGGACGACATCCTGCTCCACCAGAGCCACAATTCACCTCGCTGCCCACACTCACACGTTATCTCCCTGCTTTCTCTGCAGGCTGAGCTGCCTGGGATTGCTGTCATTCTTTGCCTTTTTATCCAAAATTATTAGAGCTCCTGAAAAACCCAGAGACAAGACATGATGAGGCAGAAAACAGCAATTTTAAGCTGCTGCTCGCAAGCAGGAGGTCTGAGGCAGCTCTGAACAGAGAAAGCACCTCCTTTTTTGGTAGCATATAATCAGCATGATTAATTCCACTATAATCTGGCAGGGGCCAAGGGGGATGTTTCTGTGCTCTCTGTGCCTGGGGGATCAGAGCTGGCTGGGCGTGGGGCACACAGCCTGCCCGGCGCCGGCCCCGGGAAGAAGCTTGAAAAATCCGTGTCCAGCTCTTCGCCCCGGCAGGACATGCTCTGACCCCTGGCTTCGTCCTGCTGCTCTTGGAGGATGGGATTCACCATACAGAGATAAAATTCTCCCTCTCAGCCGCTCGCTGGGCAGGCAGAGCCTATGCCAACCACTTCCCAGCCAGACAACCCCCCAGCTGGTCTGAGGGAGCAGCAGGCAGCTCCTGGCAGAGGGGTGGATGATTTCCTGAAGGCGACTTCCAAGATAGCAGTCTGAAAGTGGACTGGATGCAGGGTCTGCTCCCACTGCTAGTAGGGACGTAGCTGGACTTATGCCGATGTGTTATCAAATGGGTGCAGGTGGCTCCCACATGCTCAGCTCTCCCCCAGCGAGTGGGGACAACACAAGGGAACAGCCTAGGTGTGTCAGGTGACAAGGCAGCTCCCAATTACACTCATTTCCTGACACAGATTTCCTTTCCTCCAGAGAAGCTGTTGGATGCTACCTGTCTGCTGCATGGGGCTTGAGTACTACAATTCCCAGGGGCAAAGAGGTGGCGATGCTAGGAAGACCCTGAACAAGGTTGCAGAGGCTGCAGCAAGGATGCCGTGGGTGCTGAGGAACTGTGCTGGCTGGGCTAAGCCAGCGCTGCGAGCCACCGCAGCCCCAAGGCTACCAGGGCTCTGCAATGAGCTCTCCTTAGCAGAGATGAGCCAAGGAGGCCACGGGGCAGCTCCCGAGCTCCACGCAGGGACCTGTGACAAGTTGAATGGCATGACTTCAGGATCCCCTGCTGTCCTGGGGATGTGAGCTGCACGGCAGTTTTGCCCAGCTCCTTCCCTCTCAGGACACTCAACCTCTGCTCCTGTCCCCTTGCTTGCAAAGTCATCCAGAAGTGCTCGATACGGGGGGACTGAACTCAACACAGCAGCAGCTTCAAACCTGGCAGCTTCGGCACAGCACGTGTTGGCTCTGCCAGCATCCCAGGGAGACCATGGCATCGCTCTGCCCTGGCCACCAACCTGGCCCCAGCAGGGATGCTGACACCCTGCACTGGTCCCACTGTCCCCGAGATAACTTATTACAGCAGCAGCCAGATGATGAACATCTGGCTTACAGAGACACAGCATGGTCTTTTAAGGATGTCTACCCAGTCTGTGCCACACATCCCCGAGGCACGAAGGGAAGGCACCGCTGCACGCAGCCCTCCAAAAAGCCACGCTGAGGCTCTAGTAACCCCGTGACAAAGCACAGCCTGAAGGAAAGGGCTCAGCCATAACAATAACATCTAACTCGCCTAGAGTATTTCTGAATCTATTATTTATCCGCATAGCTGGCAGTGCCTGGGAGCCCAACGCAGAGCAAAAGTTGGCCCCGGCTGCAAAGCAGGAGACAAACACCGTCCGCCCTGGGAGAGCCCAGCACACACAACCTGCAGCGCAAAATCCTCTCCCAGCCACGGCCTGCGGTCTGCCGGGCGCAGTAGTTAAAAAAGAAAATGCTCAGGCAGGTTTGAGGGAGGCAGGAAGGTGACCTTCAAACCTTAGACATGAAACTGAAAAGAGGAGAAATTTCTTCCAAGGTTAAGATCTGCTCAAAAAACAGAACCAGCTTCTGCAAAAAGGAAAATGCCAGGCTTTTATTATGTACATATAAATTTGATACTTTTCAGGTAGGACTTGAATCAGGGCCACACTTTTTTATTTACTGATGGGTGTGCTGTCAGCTCCCAGTGCCTCTGCAGACAACAGCCTGTGCAAAAACCAGCAGAGGAGAAAGTCTGGAGATGGAGGAGGACGGGATGAAACTGCAACAGAGGCACAAGGATTTTATAGGACCCAGAAGAAGAATTCAAAAGACTTTTCAAGACAGCGCAAACTGTGAGCGTTAAACACATCCGACCAGGGGCAAGAAACACAAACACAGGGCCTTTACAAACCGAGTCTGGCACTCCCCATCCCAAGCCAGGCAGCACCGCCAGGGATGAGCGCTTCCCAGCTTCTCCCTCAGCCACCTCCCTGGGCAGCGCCATTAAAAATAGCTCTGGTGAATTCTTTGCAAGGAGGAGCAGCAGGCCCGCACCCAGCCAAGGGGAGGTATGTGGGCAATGCCTGCAGCCCCTGTCCCAGCCCCGCGGCCACTGCCTCCCAGGAGCACCAGCTGGGACATAGCGGCTGCTCCAGCGCTGCTTCAAACCCCGCTGGACGGGCGGGAGAGGGAGGGTTAAATGCATCTGCTGTTTTATTTGTTCCTCTGGCGGCTCTAATGGTCTAATTGTTTTTGTACTGGTGCAGGACAGAGCACCGCTCCTGTCCTTCCTGGCTGTCTCCCAGAAACACTGGCTGAATCATTCCTCCGACTGCTACTAAAATCCCCTGTGGATACTCGAGCCACAGCTGAGCACTGCGCTAACAGGTGAGACCCAAAGCCAAGCCAGCACTCCCGTCTCTTTGGACAGTTTATGCGGTTTTGCACATCCACATTGGATTAGACTGTAAATGAGATTGGAATTAGCAGAGAATGCTGCAAATACCAGACAGGGCTGGGGCGCCTGCAGGTGCAGCCATGACCTTGCAGCTAGAAATAGGGGAAGAGCTCAGCTCTCTGCCCAAGCTATTGCACATTTGCTTATTAAGGGAAAGGCAGACCTGTTCAGCACCATCCGTCCCTCTCCAGGGTCTCCCTCCTCCCATTGATTCAGCAAACCCTCAGGAAGGACCAACTGAATACCTTTTTCTTGCCATTCTTGCTATCATGAGCTGCCAAAAAGGCCATTAAACAAATGCAATTCATCAGTCAGCTCTACGAAGGGAGACTTCTGCTAAGCTTTACTTTCCTGGAAACTGGCTTTTCCACCCCCAGCCAAATTCCTGCTCCAGCATCCAGCAGGAATTATTTTATCCTTCTGGAGAAACTTAAGGTAACGGTTTGTCTCGGCAGGAATATTTGCAGCACTCAGAAGGGATACAGGCAAAGCTGCAGAAGTGCTTTTGCTGATGGCATTGTGGTCCCTTCTGCATTCACATCACAAAGGGCAAGGACACACAGACCTGACCAGCACACGTCTGTGTTGGACTAGACATCCTTTAAAGGTCCCTTCCAACCCAAACCATTCTATGATACTATCACCTGACCAGGACAGACGCTTTCTGGCTTCTCCACTTACCACACCGTCTTTGGACTTGTGTCACCTCTGTAGTTGGAGCATTCCTTTCTTCCTGCTCGGTCACAATCCATCTCGTTCACGCTTCTCCCTCTGCCTCCACGTGCGTGCAGATACCAGCGAAGCTCTGCCACCCTCATTTGCCTGTAGGCAGCCCATGGGACTGAATATCCCTTTTCAGTCCATCTCTCATGCCCCTTTCCCTGCTCACAAGTCAAACCCATCTGTGTCCCAGCTCACGGTCCTGTCCTGTGAGCCAGCTGTACCTTTCACCCTCCTTTTGCTCGTTTTGCTCCATCACAGATGTGCAAATACCCACTCTGACATCCCTGGGGCTCACTGAGTCTATGCTGTTTATATTATGGACTCTGCACCTGCAAGGTGTGCTCTAATCATGAAATAAGCATAAATCAACACAAACTGCTTCCTAAAGGAAACACCTCCATACCACTGTAAGAGAAATCCGGAAGGACAAGCCATCCTGACCTTGCAGAGCAGCTCTGCCCTCCAGGCTCCCTTCCCTTGCAGCCAGCCGATGAGATGCCCCAGGCTTTGCACTCGGGTACCAGCACTCACACAGAAGTGGTGGCACTCTGTACCTGCGCAGGCTACTTAGCAGGATAAATCGGGCCTTTTCTCCTTCCTTCCACAGAAAGGGCACAAACAGGCCATTCAGTCAGGAGAAAAGCATCCTTTTCTGTGCAGTGCTTCAGGAGCACAGGCCTGGCAGAGCTCCTTGCCACCTAATGAGCTCAGCAAGCATTAGCCTTTATGATTACTTGGTGAATTTTTAAAATACCGAAATGTTATCCTCAGCTCTAAATAGCCCAGAGCCACTTGCATCTTTCACCAAGGGATACTTCCCCTCAGAACAGTTAAAGTGATATTAATCTTACAGCAGACAGATCTGCAGCTGTCTTCAATAAGACGACAACCTACGCACCCCGGTCCTGCGTTTGGGAGATTTGTTCAATTAATTTCCGCTGCCCTGATTGCCCCGTGAGCCAAGCGGGATGGGGTGGGCAGCTAGCCAGCAGGGCTCAGCCGTGCCAGCCTGCACGGGAGCCCATGGGCTGCTATGAGCCAGTGGGGCCAGCACAGATCGCAGCTGCTCTCTGTTTCCCCCACAGCCCTCAGATGCCAGCCAGCAGCTGCCTGGAGCCAGCTCTAAATGGAGTGGTGCAAGCCAGAACCTGCTGGCTCAAAGGGCTGCCGGCCACTGGTCTGGCACCGCGGCCCAGTGGCCACTGCACTGGCCCCAGGCAGGGAGGACAGGCAGCTCCTTGCCACGCCAGAGCCCATCCTGCCAGCACAGCCAGGCTGGGAGGAGCTCATGAGAGCATCCACAGAGGTATCTTTGGAGGAAAAAAAGGGGGATTTGCAGCTGGCCCCTGGACTCCCTCCTCCTCCCCTGGTTGTCAGGTCTGCTCTCCTCCGTGCCGCCCTGCGTGCAGATCAAGCAGAGCCCACAGGAGAGAGACTCTGAAAGCAGCACCGCCTTGGGACTATGCACAAATGCCACCGCTTTACTCCAGCTTCCACCACACCATGACCAAAGAGGCTCAACTAATGCTCTGGGGAGCCTTATTTAATTAGACACCACTGCCAGATCAAAGCAGCCAGGTTATTCCACTGATAAGTCCATCAAAGTTTCTTTACAGCACATACGCTGTCAGGGTGTTCCAGCCTTTTGTCCCCTGCACGCTCCTGCCTCCCTGCCTGTACCTGCACTGAGCAGGCAGGAGCTGCTCCCTGCCCTCTCCAGGGGAATGAATTCCCACTTCCAAGAAAACACCAGGGCTGCAGCAGTCATTTGTTTCGAGGGAGCCCAGCCTGACCCAGGAGCTCCAGAACCAAGCTCTGCCAAATGGACAGAGTTCACAGTCTGAGCGTGTTTTAACTGACTACCCCACCAGCATTAAAACGGGTCAGAAAGTACATATTTTCTCTCCAAGGTTGTTGGGTTTTTTCAACCAAAAATTTTATCAACTTCTGATTTGAATGTTTTTCAGATTTCAGCAATCCAAACTGAAAGCGTGAGGAGCTGCAGTATCTGTTTTGTGATAGTTTTTTTTTTTTCCCAGACGAAATGAAAGCAGGCAGATTTCTTTAAATACTGCATTTGGTCAGAAGCCCAATTATTCATCAAAGCTTGCAGCAGGAGCCTTTTTCTCCCAGCCCTCTCGGTCTCTTGAGTTGACATTCACAGATCTGAGGTCCAGAAGAGACAACAGAGGGAGAAGGGAGCTGCGAGGGCTGCCAGCCCACTGCCAGGTGCAGCACCCATGTCCCCTGTGTCTGCACCCAAGGCTGCTGAGGGCACCCAGGCGATGGGACGCCAGGTCCCTCCCGGCGCTTGCTGAAGGCTAAGCAGGCCTCATAGGAGCAAAACAACAAAGCCTTGGACTCAGAAAGCCAATGAGCTCTGTCTCGGCACTGGGGTAATCTGAAAAAAAATGCACCTCCTCCAGAAGGAGGGAGGGTTTCTGTATCTCAGGCTTTATATTTCAATTGGACGTTTTACTTAAATATTTTTTAGTTTTCAAGATAAGCCTATTTCACATTCCACTGAAATGATGATAACCTCTGAGCAAGGCCTGATGCAATCAGATGATTTTAAAGCCTGGCTGCCTGCTAGCTGATTTCAAGCACTTGGATGGGAGTCAAAACCTTCCTGCTCCACGCAGCAATAGATCAATTGAGCGAGAAGCTACTATTTTCCACAGTCACTTTGCAGATTAAAGTTGCACTTCATTTTTCCCTTTCTGTGTCTGTAAGCTGTTGAGATAAGGATTTCCCTCAAGGTCAGACCCATTAATTCCACTTTCCCTGCCTGGCCAGCTATCTGAGCCGTACCTGTCACTGGGACTGATGTCCTGCCGTCCCAACTCTGCTCCTCTCGAGGAGATCCCTGCAAGCCACATCCCTGCTGGCTTCAACCCCAAAAACCCGGGAAGCCCTGGAGAAAGCAGTCCGCTGCCCAAGAGATGCTTTCTCCTTGGAGTTACTGAAAGTGCATGCTCTCTGTTACCCTAATAGGGCATGAAAGTGCCTAAGAAAATTCATGCGAGGCGGGTGGAAAACAGCTAAAGCCGTGCGCACGCTCCTCTGGAGTCAAAAACGCATCTCAGCGTAACAAGCACAGGGGACCAAAAATGCGTTAGTGCTGGAGCGCAGACAGTCTGGGCTGGGGATGAGGCTGTTCTGGGAAAAGGAAAGGGGTGATGGCATCACACCATCACTCATTCCACAGCACCCAACCCCTCCAGCCTGCAGAGCCCCACGCATGGTGGGACACATCATGGGGGTCGTGTAGCTGGGGCAGGTGTCTGATCCTGGCGATGGACCCCAACCCTGTGGCTTGCTGTCCCCATGGTGGCACGGGGGCAGGAATGGAGAGGGGCTCACCTCAACCCTGCAGCCGGTCCCTGCCTGGCTCCAGTGGCAGCGACAGCAAGGCTGAGCGAGAAGGAGGGGTGAGCCCAAGGGCCCTTTGGGGTTGGATGAGGTTTGAAACAGGCAATACTCCTACAGAGCTGGAGAATGCTGCTCTGGGGCAGCAAAACCACTAAAACACAGCCCAACCATGCCCAAACCAGCCCTGCTCGGTCCGGATCATGAGGCTGTAAAGACCAAGCCCTGGCTCTGGGATAGGAGCTGGGTATCTCCATCTCCATGATGCGAGTGACAAAGTCCCTGAGCTTCCAGTCCAGGGTGCAGGGAGGTTCGGGTGGAAGTATTCCTCCTAACCAAACCATGCGCGGTGACAACACAGCACCATGGCACAAGGCACCTGAGGGCTTTCTTGCTTCAAGAGCTTTGAGGGAAACCCAAGCTGAAGTGGTCCTGGCCATGGTGCCACAGGCCAGGCAGGTTTTCCCTCGCTGTCCCCACAGATGGTTATCCTGGACACTGACCTCAATTTGTGCTGATAAACCACGCGGAGGAGATCATGCCTGCTCAGGAGCTGTGAGGTGAAAAGGTCTTTATTGGCCTGGTTTCACGGGAAGGAGTGAGCACTGCTGGCACCAGTGATGCACCGAAAAGAGGAGAGTCCTAGCCCCGGGCTTTGGTTGGTGTGACCAAACAGATACCAGTGACTGGGTTTCTATCAACCAAGAGTGAATTAAACAAGATTATCCATTTTATAAACACACCAAGCTCCTTAAGAAACATCTTTGCTGGGAGAGCAGGACCAAGGAGCATCCCCTCACCGCTGTGTCCTGGCATCCATGTCCTGGCACCCAGCTGTGGCAGGTTCCACGGGGCTGCCCTCATTTCTCCTGCCCACGTGCGTGCTGGCTCTCTCCGCACCCTGCCTGTGGAAGCGGCGAGATGCTCATTCCCAGTATGGGTGCTGCAGGGCAGCCAGAATACCTGGCCATCAAGGACCTGTCCTCTGCTCCCCTGCTCGATCACCTCCAGTCGTGGCTGCACCTTGCTCAGCATGAGCCTCCTCTTGCACCCTGCGGGGAGTCTGGCGGGAATTTTAATGAATCCAGGGCAGTTCTGTCCCGCCCACCCCCCCCTCACCTGCACCCACCTATCTTTTAAGCCTCCCGAGAGGTCAGCCTGCGGCATCTTCAGTGTCTGATGGTACAGCTACAGAAATGCTGCTCACAACTCCCATGTTTCTCCCTGGCAGCTCCTGCTCAGAGGTGAATTGCAGCCAATATCCCACCTGTTGCTGCCTCCTCATTACACACCCACCCATCACACGGTGTGTGCAGACCTGGAGCAATGAGACTGTGAAGCTGGGACAGCAGAGGAGGATGCGCTGCTCTCCCGGGAGGGGAGCCTGCCCGGGGGACTGCCTTGATCCACCGCTGCTGCCCCCTCTCACGGGGTGGCCATGAGCATCCTGTCCTCCAGCCTCAGACCTAAAGGTCTGGGAATGTTCTGGTCTCCTGATGTGTCTAACGCCTGTGCTTTTGGCTAAAAGCCTGAGGAAAGCAGAAAGCAAAGGATATTTAAAAAGAAAAATAAAAATCCTAAAACTCTTTCAGAGCAAACCCTGAGTCTGATTTGACAGACCTGAAAATCCCAGGTCTGAACTCTCTGCCCTTGGGGAAGCCAAGCTGTGCCATCAGCCCCAGGAGGCCACCGTGGCCAGGGGGCCAGCCCAGCTCTGCCCTGGCCACATGCCATGCCTCACCAAAGGAGTGTATCAGGAAGACGTCGCTTCGGTTGCCCACCTTCCCCGCCAGCAGCATAAACTCCCGAGAGATGGGAGGGAAGGAGGGAGGGCAGGGCAGCTCGCTGGGGCAGCGTTGTGCCAAATAAAGCATGTTATCGGTGTAAGTGTGCGGCCGAGCTCCATCGGCGTGGGCTGCCGCCAGTCTCGGCGCTCAGCTGTCGCACTGGGGCAGTGCTGATAGAGCCCTGCTCTGCCTGCCCTTATTTAGTCAGGAGGCTCTGCTGACTCCAGCGATTTCAGGACGTCATTTGCACCACGCACCCGCGTTCCCAGAGGAGACGCTGGCTGCCGCCCGGCCACACAGGCTGGGAACGCTGAGCTCAGGGAGACAGCAGCCGGGCAGGGGAGGCTCGGAAAGCGATACGGGAGCTGTCAAACACTCCTGTTATTTGAAGGGAGAGCTAAGATGTGCCCCCAAGACATGGGTACAGACAGAAGAACAACTTAGCCTTCAAAACCAGGCAATAGCGCACACTATGAAGGATGCCCAGGTGTCGCTGCCAGGGAAGCCGCACGGATGTGATTTCTGACACCAAGCACTCACCGCAGCTCTGCGGGGCTTTAACAGCCTGAGCTCACCCTGATGATAAACCCTACTTTAACAAGAATTAATGCCTAGCATTTCAGAATGCAGTTTAGAAACTCTTACAGAAACCTATCCGAGCAGCAGTGTTGCAGAACCCCTACAGATATAACATTAAAAATAAAAATAAATCCAAAATGTATTCATTTTCAGTTGTGTTCTCCAAACATAAAACACCCAGCTGCTCAGAGGCTTCAGGGACAGTGATAAGCACAGCAGCAATTATTGCCCCTTGTGCTCCTATTGATTCAAGACCAACTGGCAGATGTGTCTGAGGTGTCGCTAACAGCCCATCGAACAATCCCAGAGCGTGGCCAGACCCATGCCTTGCAGGACACATGGCCAAGTCCCTCCATTGATTTTTGTCCAAGTCACTAGGAAGCCCAGCTGTGTGCAGAGGCAGACCACAGCAGACGCTGTTGCACTGGGACGGAGATGGGGTTTGCAGTATTTGTCCCCTGAAAGCACCAGTGAGAAGGAAATCCCCAGCACGAGCTGCCCAGCTACTGAGCACACAGCTTCCAAAAAAATCAAAGGTTCCCCTGCAGCCAGTCCTGCCCTTCCTCTTGCTTTTTTTTTTATTTTATTTTATTTTATTTTATTCTACTCGGAAGAGATGAAAGCTGACCGCTTCCACGCTCCTCCTCCCTGCTTTCAGTAGGACCACCCTACCCATGTGAAGGGGAAGCATATACGGCACAGGCAGCACCCCTGGGTGTTGCTGCTCCCCGAGCACCCATGGGTGCAGAGCACCCACCCACATGCCCGTGAAACTCCAAGGCAGCCGTTACACACCTTGGGATGGCTTTTAACTCGCTTGCTCATGGCTTGGAGGTGGCTGTCCCCTCCTCGCAAGGGTAGGGGACAGGCCTGCTGGCTGTCCTCGAGCCCGCTTCTCTACTTAAGCACCAGGGAGGTGATGTCCCGCCTGCGATCCCAGGACCTCGCTTCGCTGCCTTTCCCACCCACCCCAACATTTTTTTGAAGGAGCCCCGAGATGGGCCAAAGGGTGGGAAAGGGGAAGGATGGAGGGATGTAGCAGATGTCTTCGTGTGGCACTGCAGGAACGGCTGCGTTCCAGCTCTGATGGGAATCCCGTGGGATCACAGCAAGGCAAGTCCCAGGGCACCAGCAGTACGGGGCACAGCTATCGAACATCATACAGTGTATGTTAACCCCCATGTCCACCTGCGGTTACCCCCGGGCAGGAGTAAAGCCACCTCCACTGGCTGCCGCAGAGGCTGTACTTCAGGATGACTTTTTTCCTGAGTGACAGCACTCTGGGCAAGGAATCACTGTACTTGAACTTCCATTAGCTCCATCCTATTAGCTGATCCCCAGCGCTGCTGCAAGACGTGCCCTGGGTCTCTGCCCGACCTCTGAGCAGCACCGAGGGGCTTTGCCCGGGGCGAGGGGGCAGCTAGCTGAGCTGCAATGGGCTGTTCAGGACAGCGTGACCCCATGCCAAATGATTTTCACTAAAATAATGGGAAAAAAAAAAGAAAAAAAAATCACTGTTCGCTCAGCTGGCGGTGAGTCAATGCCAGCTCTGTCCTCAGTCTCTTGCACAATGGGGAAAGCAGCTGTATTCCTGACCCGGGAGGATTTGGGAGGGAGCTGAGAGGGGCAGGGCAGTGGTGTGGGGCAGGACAGGCAGCAGGGCACGCAATAGCTGGCACTGCCGGCAGCACTGGCTGGAACGCCCGAACCGGGCAGGCAGGCAGGGCTGGAGCTGCAAAGCAGTCGGCGCCTCAGACGCCCTCGGAGCAGCGTGCGGGACAAGGGAGGTTTGCTGACCGCAGCTTACCACCGTCCCCAACTGCCACCGCTCTCCCGCCCATCTTGGCAGGGCAGGTGACAGGCAGAACACCCACCGGCACCGCCACGCTGCTGGCAGCCTCCTGCCCACGCACCCCCGGAGCTCCGGCACGTGCCTGGAATTCCTGTGGTGCAAGTGGCCGAGGCAGCTTGCAGCGCCTGGGCTTGTTTTCCTCAGGATTTCTATCCCCAAAGAGCCTTTTATGGTGCAAAAGAGTGAAATCTGGACTTCTCCTGACATTTTGCCCCCAAGCAGCGGAAGGCTGGATGTGATGGTGGTTTAGCTCTGCGAGGGGCTACCCCGAGTGCCAGAAGCAAATGAAACTTAAACATCCATAAACAACAGCGTAGGTATGCGGAGGTAGTCAGGCATCCGCACAGTCCGGCTGCTGTGTCCTGCTAATTAGTTCCTAGCAATAATCTTACATACAGATATGTCACATCTTCCCCCCCAAAAGACATTCTTTGGGGTAAGGTACACACTGCCATCTGAGGAGAAATACAAACGCTCCATCCAGAAAACGCCACCTCGCAGTTACAACGCTAATGATAGTACAGCCCTTTTATAAACCAAAATAATCAATTTTCACAATCTGTCTGGAATGACTCTCTGTCCTGGGTGTGGAAACTGAGGCAAGGTTCAAGGCCAAAGAGAAAGTTGGTGGCAGAGCTGGGATTTAACCTAAGGACGCTCCGGAGGCAAAATCATCTGTATTTACTCTCAAGCCCCAAGCTGAGCTGAAAGGAGGAGGAAGGAGAGCGTGAGTCAGATTTTCAAAAGGCAGCAGGTAGAGAGAGTGGCTCTGCCTAGAGCAACATGTGCCAGGAACAAACACTGATGGAAACGGTGAGTTATAGTTTACAGGACGGAGGAGCCCGAATTCTCCTCCTCGCAGCGGGTCCAGCTCAGCTGCCGGCAGCGCCGCGGGGATGGGGCCAGGGCACCGCAGCATCCTCCTCCTCCCCTGCCACAACGGCCGCCCCACCACGGGGTCTGCGAGGGGAGGACTCTCCGAAGAAAACCGGCTTTAACATCTTATTTCCTCCAGCTCTGAGGTTTCCTTAATAGGAAATTATTCCCCGGCCGTGTTGGGGAGGGATGCAGTCTCCCGTCAGGGCAGCGGGCGCATTCCAGCCCCTGATGGAAAACACTGCGGAGCCGCTTTTGATCCAACGTGTAAATAGTGTATAATAAAAAGAGGCTTGTGTAAACCGGTCGAGCTCTCGGGGAACAGCTTTTGCAGCTCCAGTCTCCTTATTTACGGCCGCCCAGCGCTGCGGCCGCACGCTTTGCCTGGGCATAGTGAAGCCGGTGTCAGGCTGAGCTTGCCCTGCCGGAGGCTCCGGCAGGCCCCATGCCACCTCAGCCTGTTATTTTTATCCCAGCTGGCCCTGCACAGCATTTCGCTTGCAATCCCGCCGGTTTTCTCTATCGGTCTCCAAGGCAACTGGGTTTTGCTAAAAAAACAATTGCACTCCCAACAAAACTTTGGAGCAGAAACAGCCGCTGGGAGAGTAAAGCCGAGGTTTCTCGGAAGGGGAGGGATGGGGTTTGGGAACAGGCGCCCTCCCCACTGCCGTGATTTCCCATCTCTGCTTGGTAATGAAGTAACTTTCATAATTAAACCACACTAAAAAGGAGCAAGGCAGGACAGCCCTGGAGCCCCAGCCACTGCCCAGCAGCTGAGCAAAGTCCGTGCGGGGCAAGGTTTCAATGGAGAGGCAAGGCGAAACCTCGAGGTCTCTCACAACCATATTTTCCCCAAAGAAGAGGAGAAGAACGAAGGCTCCAACCCTGCCTGACGATCTCTGGTCTCTGCCAAGCCAGTTCCAAGGTTGGCAGGAACACTGTGGGAGGAGGAGCACGCTGCTGGCACAGCACGGGTGCAGGCAGGGACATGAGCAGAAGTTTTTCCCTTGCCCTTCCTGGTCCCACTCTGGGACCCGGCCAGGACAGAACTGGGAGGACAAAAGGGGGCAAACCCAGCTGAGCCCCGCCCCAGTTCCTCCTTTCCTAGCATCCTAAAGCACTGCGGGCTACGGGCCGTGGCTGTGTGCCGTGGGATCGGGCTCAGCCATCCAGCGTGGGCTCAGCTGCCCGCCCTGGCTCCAGCTGCTGGCACAAACGGTCACTCAAAACCTGGCCGAGGGCAGCTGGGTCCTGGGGCGCAGATGGGGCTCCCCAAGGCAGCCCCCTCCTCGGTTTGGTACCCGCTGTAGGTTCTGCCTCCCAGTCCGCAGCATCCCAGCACAGCAGTGCTTGTCCCAGACAGCCCATTACACTGAGCCACTGAAATTAAGCAACAGCCTTAATGCATCCCGTAAACTCCTCACAGAGACGCACTGGGGTCTCCAGGGTTGAGCCATACTCTGCTGCAGACCTGATTCATCTGGGACATGTGCCCCTGGCTGCTCACAAGCTTGTTGGATTTACCATAGCCAAATCCCACTATTTCTCAGGACATCCAGCAGCCTGGCACGGCACCAGGGTGATCCCCATCCCACTGGCTCATGCTCCACATCCTGCTGAGCACCTGGGACGGAGCCAGTCCCCGCTCCCCCCGGATCAGGGCTGCAGGGGGACAGGAGAGCGGGCAAGAAAGAGGAGGGGTCCTGAACAATCCCGGGCTTCCACAAGGGCCCTCAGCCCCACATCACCAGCATTCAGTACAAAGAATTAAATAGAAACTGCGAGAAGCCACATTTAACCCCACTGCTGGTGCACGGCGAGGAGGCCCGCAAAACAGCTTCTGAGGGACACGTAGGATGGGGACCACCACCACCATGGGGAACTGTGCATTGGAGCCCTGAGCGCCTACCTGGATGCCGCGATCTCTGACTTCTGCCGGGCGATGGCCGCAGCCCTCTGAGCCCCCTCCACGCTCCTGTCTACCTTCTGACGGATCTTGGCGCTCTTGAGGGGTATCACGCGCTTCTTCATGCCCTTGACGAGGACATTGTGGCGGTACTTGCCCTCCTCCTTCTTGCCGTCGGGCAGCGTGGTGCAGCCATAGCCATGCCGCAGGTTGTCCAGCCACTCGCCCTCATACTTCAGCCCGCTGGAGCGCTCACTGACTCCAAAGCCAGCGCGCTTGTCGTTCTTCCACTCGCCCATGTAGGTCTCCGTGGTGGTGGCGTCGATGTCGGACTCGAAGGGGGGGTACTCCTCGCCCTCGGCGCCCTCTCCCAGGCTGACAGTGGAGGTGGCATCGCTGGCGGCCGAGCTGATCCCGCTCTCACTCTTGAGAAAGCTGACACGGCTCTTCTGGCTGGCCAGGGATGACTTGGACTCGGACTTCTTCAGCTTGCCCAACAAGGAGCCCCTGCGGAAGAGCCCCCCCTTCTTGGGCTTGCCAGCCTCCACCTCCGCATAGAGGCTGAGGGCGAAGCCCCCCCGGGTGATGGTGGGCGAGAGGGGCAGGCTCTCGGGGTTGGCGGCAGGGGAGTCCTGCTGGGGCAGGGTGCCATTGCTGTGCTCGCTCCGCAGGGAGGAGAGGGAGGTGCGCAGCGGGGAGCGGACCACGGAGGCCATGCCGTAGGGCACGCTCTGCCGCACGCCGTAGCCATGCCGCATGCCATTGGTGAACTGGCCTTGGTACGTGCCTGCGGGAGAGAAGAGGGAGGGGGTGAAAAGGCAGCTTGCCCCTGGGTGAGCCAGCAAAGGCAGGTGGGCTGCGGGGTAGCCCCAACTCTGTTACTGCTCACTCACATGCAAAAGGATCCCTCCCCAGGGAGCAGAGGGGACAAGGCCAAGAGCCACTGCTGGCTGGTGACAGCTCACTGGAAAGGGACTGAGGCACCAGGGTACACTGGTGCAAACGCAAAGCCACTTAACGGACCGGGTCTGGATTTGCATCCGGAGCAGGGAGTGGGAGGCAGCCCCCTGGGGCTGGAGTTTGGGATGTGTTGAGGGCGGCAGCAGCCCCAGTGGCATGTGAGCTGTGGTGGCACAGCTCTCCTTGGCTCAGTGACAGTCCCTTTCAGCCCATTCTGCAGTTTGTCACTCACAGGCTGCCAGGACTGGCTCTAGACCCTTGAGATGGGTGCCTGGCCATAGCACCGGTTGCCCTGAACCTGCAGCTGTATCTGCTTGGCCCTGACATACAGCTTCTCCGTGGTCCCAAGACCAAGGCTTGTGTCACACTGCATGAAGCAAGAGATGGGTGAAAAAAGGGAGGAGAGGAGCAGAGCAGCTCCATGTGGGGTTCCTCCAGCTCTGCCCCAAAACCCACCACCCTACCACGCTCCTCCAGACCACCCAGTGTCACAGGATGATGGGGGACACAGGGTGGACTGTACTCATCATGGCAGGGCTGCACCCCAGGTACAAGACCCTGCTAAGAGCCATCAGGACCTTGTCAGTGACACCTTGAAGGACTAGGAAAAGCATGTTGCTCCTCTCCAGGCTGCTTCCAGGTCTGCACCTTTGCAGGCTCCAGAAGAGTGAACTAGAGACCACTGCTCTTATTTTTCTCACTGAGATGTCAAGAGACTTAAAGTAATAGCATCAAAGCCCCCTGCAAGAAGCGGTCCTAGGAAAGGTGGGAGGGCTGGTGGGGCAGCCTTTGCCTACAGCACCCACGCTCACATGCACAGCATGGAGGGCGGCGAGGGTCAGCACATCCCCGCCGAGCCCGGTGGGGTGGGGTGGGATGGATAAGCCATCTCCCCAGCCCAGCTCTCCCTCCTCTGCAGATACAGTTGCCTCAGAAACCAGCAAACCACCCAAAACAAAAGCGGCATTCAGCTCTGCTCCTGGCATCACAGGACCTGGAACGGGCCATCTCATCCCAAACCAGCACCCCGCGGGGCAGAGGCCGCCAGCAGCCCCCATCCCGGGGCACGGGCAGAGGGTGCTGGGGGAGCACAAACACCCTGGGAAAGGCCACCCCACTCCTTTACTCTCACAGCTGCTGCTTCATGCAAGCGAGGGGCCAGCCACGATGGGGACGTTTTCTTGGGCATCTCTCCTAAACCTGGTTTTTGTTAAGCAGTGACCTACGAGGAGGGACCAAGTTTTGGGAGAACAAGCACTCCCAGGGGCCCGGGCAGATTCAGCAGGGCCAGGCTGAAGCAGAAAGGGGTGACCTGTCTTCAAGGCATTCGTCTACCCCTCTCAGTCGCTGTCACTGAGACCAGGGATGACCCTGCTCCCCAGGGAACAAATCCAGTTCCTTCTTTGGCGATTGTGGGAGTGCGTATTTTACCGTCTCCCAGGCCACTTCTGCAGCATAATCTCTCCTCTCAAGCTTCATGTTTCGTTGAAATCCTCTTTGGACCCGCCTGTGGGGTGTTAACTTACAGGGCCGGGGGCCAGGAAAGACAAGAAGTGCCCAAGCGGGCAGCAGCTGCTGCCCCGGGGTGAGCTGCCCCCCGTCAGCCCCTGCCCATCCCGCGGCACACGGGATTTTGGGCTCCCTGCAGCAGTTGGCCTCCCCTAGCAAAAAAAAAATTAGGGTTTAGGTAGTGCAGAGCATCGGCGGTCTGAGGCCAGGCAGGAGGAGCACTCTGCCAGGGCATGGGGACATTGCCTAGTTTCTTGGCAGAAGCTCTGTAAGAAAAAATAAGGGGGGCAGCATGGGTTAGGGGTCTGGGCACGAGCTGGGGACCAAGGACCATTGTTGGAGATGTCCAGGCACCTGGGTGAGCTCTTCACCCTCCCAAATCCCTCTCCGTAAAATGATGATGAGTCTTCCTAGCACAAAATGAAGTCACGGAGACCACCATAGTGCCCCCACATCCCTCCCCACCAAAAGCCAGTGCTCCATCCCCGCTTGCCCAGCCAGCAAGCAGGGCTGACACACAATCGGGGTGGCACTGGAGACCTCCTAGGATGGGACAACCTTGCACAAAGCAGGCTGCAGCTGATAGTGCTGCCGTGTTAACCCCCTGGGAGAGGAACTCTGGAAAAGTCCCTCAGGTTCAGGGGGACTCAGCTGCTCCTCAGGGGCCAGGTCAGAGCAGCCGCTACCCTCCAGCAAGTCCCCAGCCCCCTCTGTCTCCCCCAGAGCAGCACCAGGGCGGCCACCTGGATGGGAAAAGCCATGGGTCACAGTGGGTCTTCAGGGAGCAGAGATTGGCGTGCCACTTCTCAGGGGCGCGTGTGTCCACGCTCAATACGAGGTGCCACAGCAGCTCTTCAGGCTGGTCTCGCCTGCCTGATTTCAGCCCATACGGCACAAGCAGCATCATCCCCCCTGGCGCATGGTGTGGCTGAACCTGCCAACCGCATCTGGCTTAACGGAGGGCACCCACACATGGCGCTGCCCAACGACTGCGGGGCGAGCGGGCACTGCCGTGTCCCCGCCATGCCGCCACTCTGCGCCCGGACAAGGCTCCGTGCCAGGGCAGAGCCACGAACCGCCTCTGGAGCGGAGCCAGCGGCTGCTGAGAGTGGCTGGAGGCGCTGGCGGCCATGCGTCAGGGCACGGGAGGTTTGAGCAGAGCCAAGCCCTGGCTCACCAGCACATCCCAGTGCGGCCAGTGCAAGAGAGAAAAGGGGCTGTGCAATCCCCCTCTGCATCACCAGCAGAGCTGCACATCCCTGAGTCGCCACCGCCCCACGAATATCACAGCAGCATGGCCAAGGGGGGACAGGTAGGACAGCCATGCGCTCACATGCATCTGAGGTTCTGGAAAAAATAACTAAAAAAGCAGCGGATGTGGAAAAAAAAAATTAATCTATTTAGGATGAAAAAGAAAGAGCCTCGCTTCCCTGCCTCCCCAGCCCTCCCTGATTCACCAGGGCAGTGGGACAGAGCCACCTAACCCCAGCAGGGTGCGATTATTGGGGGACAGAACCCCAATAATCCTTTAATGCCTGCATTTTTTCTTGTCATAATGAGAAAAAAAACCCTGTGGCCCGCACGGTTCATCACCTCTGCCCATCCCCGACCAAAGCTGGAAGGTGGCCCTGCCTGGGTGCCATCATAGGATGGGAAGGATTAAATTGCGAGAGTGATAAAAGTGTTAACCCTGCAGCCTTCACCTCCAAACACGCCGCTGGGGTGGCAGCACCCTGCATTTTGCCCGGCAGCAGGACAGGACGGTGCTCGGCCACACTGAAGGCAAAAGCTTCAGCTCCTGGTGCACACCCAGCCCGGCAGCCAGAGCCTGCCGTCAGCAGCGCCACAGCTCCCCTTCCCAGCCCGCCTCCGAGCTCTAGTATAATTAGTGATAAATGTACGTAATACACAAACAACCAGGTAAATAAAGCAAACAAACCGTATCACTGCTCTACGATCCTCCGCTGTCACCCAGATACTGGGTGACAGACGTGTTAGAGCTCAGTGTAAAAGGCCAGGTATGTTAAATCAATGCACAGCACCACTGGCTAGCGGAAACCTAGTGTTTCTTTTTGCTGCCAACAGTATTACCTGATGGTTTCTGTTGGAAAAGAAAGGGGGGGAAAAAAACCCCATAACAAAAGCCAAAAAGAGAGGGGGAAAAAAAACCATCACAGCGTTAATTCATGGGTCAAATTCAGCCACGCAGGAGCTTTGCTACAGAGGCAGCAGACACAAGCCAGCACCATCTCAGTTCTCCCAGAGCCCATTTCTGCTTCTCTGGCTGCAGTCCCACAGATGCTGCTCCTTCTGCCCCAGCCCAGGCCCCTTCCCACTGTGTTTTCCTGCCCTGGGCATCCGAGGAGCTGGCATTGCTCCACATCACCCCATTTCATCTCTCACACTAAAGCACACTTCGCCATTTCTTTTCCCCTTTCTCGTGGTCTGATGATCACTGAATGGTGTAATTGTCTCCGCATGCAGTTAATTGTCATCACTGTTTTTTCTCTTAGTGCCCTAGAGACCAAATTGCAGCGTCAAAAATAACTTGGCTTCAGGCTGCTTCTATTGCAAGTGAGGTTTTTTTCCCCCCCCTCATATAGATATATTAAGTTATTTGTACAGCAAAGCCTAGCTTTGGGCCAGCTCCTGGATATACACTACGATTCTGCATTAGCAGTGAGATTATTTTTTTTTGCAGTAAGATTTGACCGGGAGTCAAAAGCACAAAAGTATCAAAAAAAATGGGACTTTTCCTATAGTGGAGACAAAGCATACAGGTGGAATCCAAATAACTAGGTATTTACTCATAGGTTAGGTTGCAAAACAATGAGTTCCTTCATGCTGTGCCTTCCACAGCCCCAGTCGCCACCTGCTTTGGCACATCCTGCCCCGATAATGCCCCGACTTTGAGGGACGTGATTCTGCCCCTCTACTCTGCTCCGGTGAGACCCCACCTGGAACACTGCATCCAGCTCTGGAGTCCTCAGCACAGGAAGGACGTGGACCTGTTGGAAGGGGTCCAGCAGAGGGTTGCGAAGGTGATCAGAGGGCTGGAGCACCTCTGCTATGAGAACAGGCTGAGAGAGTTGGGATTATTCAGCCTGGAGAAGAGAAGGCTCCGGGGAGACCTTATAGCCCCTTCCAGTGCCTAAAGGGGGCCTGCAGGAGGATGGGGAGGGACACTCTGTCAGGGAGTGTAGTGATAGGACACGGGGTAACATCTTCAAACTGAAGGAGGGTAGTTTTAGATTGGACATCAGGAAGAAATTCTTTCCTGTGAGGGTGGTGAGGCAGTGGAACAGGTTGCCCAGAGAAGCTGTGGCTGCCCCATCCCTGGAGGTGTTCAAGGCCAGGCTGGACGGGGCTTGGAGCAACCTGGTGTAGTGGGAGGTGTCCCTGCCCATGGCAGGGGGGTTGGAACTAGATGGTTTTTAAGGCCCGCTCCAACCCAACCCATTCTGTGATTCTGTGATAAAGGGCTCTGAGCTCTTTGCTGCCGACAGCAGCAGACACACACACACGTATATTTAGCTCGGATACCCAAGGAAATACATCATAGCATTACTGTCTCTGCCCGGCCACACCAGCAGCTCCGAACCCCTTGGCTGACTTCAATCAACATTGCAGAAGGCAAGCTATTTAAGCCATCAGTCTCCTAGAGTTTTCACAAAAATGGACACTTGGTAGCCAAGAGAAAAAGCAAACCACCCACGGAGTGCCTGGGCTAAATCATACCGTGAGTCCAGTTCTTATTAGACACTAAAAATCTACACATGATTTCCAAAAGCTTCACTGCAGATTTGGGCTTTATTTAGCCACCAACCTCAGACAGCCACAAGATAAAATATACTTATAGGGTTGTCTGTCATTGGTAAGCGTATTTTAAAGTTTTTATGTGTGGGGGCATATATCTCTATAAAATATAGATATAAAAAATTGATTTTAAGCTTATTCTAAAACATTAGCATCAGTTACATCCCCCTGAAATCCACAGGCAGCCCAACCATGACCTAAAGCTTCTAACGACCTGGCAAGAGCCGCGCGTTCCCAGAGCCCTCCTTCCTCGCGTGGCTAGCTTCCAGGGGGCTTGGGAATCACGTCCCCTGCTTGAGGGATGGCAGATTTCCAAAGCTTTTCCCGATGTTTATCTTGGCAACCTCAAATTGAAATATTAACAGGTCCAATTAGCAGCCCGGTCATATCTGGATCTTGCAGACGGTGACTGCGTACAGGCAAGGAGACAAAACGGGAGAGGGTCCTGCAAGTCCTACAAATGTGATGCTGGCGATTCCCACCTTGGCTTTGGATGCAGCTTTCTATGTGTCCCCATACCACCAGAGAAGCTGACGTGTTGAATGAACTGCTTGGACGCGATGGCCCATCGCAAGGAGGGAGCTGGGCACCAGCCCCATGAGCCCGGTCTGGTGGGGGCTCGGGGGGCTCGGCTCAGTTCAGTGCGGCCCAGGTGGCTTTGGCAGGGCACATCTCCACGGGTCAGGGACAAACTGCCAGCCTCGGGCAGCACCGGGGATCATGCAGACGGCACATTCTTGGGCACGGCACAACTCCCCGGGGAGCGCAATGCTGACAGAAGCAATAGATTATATATCCTTACAGGAGAAAATCTTGACCCATCTTTCCCCCTCTTCTGTCCCAAAATCTAATCAAATTCAAACTCCTACACCAAATTTTGCCTCTCCAAAGTCTCTCTCCACAACATTAACTTGAACTTCAGTAGCCCTGCACCCTTAGGAGACGATGCATTTTAGGAAGCAGCAAGGAAGTGGCCATGAAAATTCATAGGAGACCTTGACATCTCCAGAATGAAAGTCCCAGCAGCAGCTGTTGCTGACGGTTAGCTGGTCGTTACTCATCAGAGCACACCTTACATGTAACCTACACGTCTTACGCCCACGCGAGAAGGTTCTGCAATGCACAAGCACACACGTATGCGTTAGCCTGAACTCTCGCTGCCGCCCGGCAACCTGCACATCCCAGTGTTTAACCGTTCCACGGCCATGGGGCAGAGGAGGGAGAAAATTTAAGGAGCTGGAAGGACGCATCAGTTCATGTCTACACCTACAACCTCAAAGGGCACAAATAAA
This sequence comes from Rynchops niger, assembly GCA_013400035.1. NCBI lineage: Eukaryota > Metazoa > Chordata > Aves > Charadriiformes > Laridae > Rynchops > Rynchops niger. The sequence goes on from VXBH01000179.1 coordinate 125,501, forward strand.
ACCACTCAGCTTCCAAGACTATATGCCCAGGCTTAAAGTTAGACATGTACCAAAGCAGCTCATTGATAAAGATAGAGATATATATATAAAAGCATAACCCTGACAGCCAGTCTTGAATTAGCCCATTTTTCTAACGTCTGTAAATCCGATGCTTTTCATTCTGAAGATTTATATCATTACCGTTATTTTTCTTTACAAACTAACTCCATTGCCTGTCCTAGATAAATATAGATGCAATTTTGATCCATATTTTGAAGGGTATTTCTTTCAAATCACACTCTCTATTTAGCTATCCTAAATAGGGCAGCCTGGAACATTACAGTACTGAAGAGCTACAGAATTACTTGCACAGAGATTCTTGCAATGTTTCTAACTCCAAAATTGCCCCTCATGCAAGAACACAATTAGACTGAGCATTTGCAGAGCACAACAAATATCTGACTGCACGGTGCATTTGTGTACTAGCAGGGGTTGAGAGCTTCCAAGTAATTGAAGGGATTTATTTTAGGGAAAGGCGTGTGACTACGTTTTCAAAACAGCTTAGATGAACTCAACCAAAGCGGTTCGGGCAAAGCAGATGTCCAGGCCGCCTGTCAGAGGCATGCAAGCAGTGTTTAAAGCATAGGCACAGCGTGCTACCGTGCCGTGGGTGGCTTATATCCGACGCAAAAACATTCACAACCGGCTGCCCAGCGGGCGAGTGACCAGCTTGCTGCAGCCACACACCAGTGAGGAGCTTCTGGTTTGGTTTGGTGATGAACCGCAATAACCAGCCCCTGGGGAACCAGGAGTCACAGACTACACAGATCCAGTTGCTTGGTGTTAACTATTGATATGGACACTCGAGAGCGGCTCCCGAGGGAGGGATGGCGGGGGCAATGCTCCGGCTGCTCCTCCCCTGTGTCTGCAGACGGCGAGCCCCACACGTTGTGCCCGACAGCGGGCATCAGGGTGAAAACAGGCATTTACAAGGCGGCTGTGCCCCAAGCCCTGCTTCTTGACTGAAGCACCCCAATGGCAGACCACTGCGCCCGTCTGGATCTCACCAGTAGGGACAGGTCACCCCTTCAGCAGGGACAACACACAGCCTCTGCCGTCACCCTCCCAGAGTCCCCCTTACCTCCGTCAGCATACGTCTCGGTGCCATAGCCATCCTGCAGGCCGTTATTCCAGGTACCTTCATACTTGGCTCCACTGCTCATGCTCTGCCTCGCGCCGTACCGTCCCTTAAAGCCATGGGTCCACTCGCCTCTGTAAACCCACCGTCCTTTGGTCTCGATTCCTAGGCCGTGCCTCTTGCCTTGGGACCAGTAGCCTTCGTAGGTGTTGCCACTGGGCCACGTGTATATGCCCACCACTTCGAAGCCGTAGTTCCAGGAGCCCGAGTACTCGCCCTGGCCCTTGGGGCCGGTGCAGATGCCGTGCCCATGGGCTTTGCCCCCTTCCCACCCCCCGCAATAGGCGCCTCCATCATCAAAATCAAACCTGCCGCCGCTCATGGTACCCTCCGGTGCCCCCTCAGCCGGGCAGCCTTCCCAGGGGCGCAGCTCCGGGGCGGCTGCCGCATCCCCGGAGGAGCCGGGCTGGGCACCCGGACCGGCCGCCCCCGCCTCGCCTCGCCCGGCCGAGGGGCCGGGGAACGGCAGGAAGGAGAGATCGGAGGGAGGGGAAGGGGGGAGCCGAGCCGCCCCGCTACCTGCCCCGCCGCAGCGTCCCCGCCGCGGGCATGGGGCCCCCCCCGGGAGACCGAGCCCCGCTGCTGGGGAGCCGAGCCCAGCTCCGGGAGGAGGAAGGGGAAGGGGGTCCCCAGCCGGCCGCCGCCCGCCCCGTCCCGCTCCGCTCCGCTCTCCTCCCCCGCTGGGAGAAAGGTCAGCGCTGCCCTAACAAGGCCATCGGATCCCAGGAGCTGCTCCCAAAAATAACCCCCCGGAGCCCGGCCTCCGCCTCGGGGCCCTTTTATGAAGGAGGGAAGAGGCACTCCCCCCCCCCCCCCCCCCCCGGCAGGGATCCAGGCGGAGAAGAGGCTGGGAAAGTAAACGTCTGCTTAAAATAGAGCCTGGGAAGGGGCCGCGTCGCTCCCTCCCCACCGCACGCCCGCCCCAGCGCACCGGCACCGCGCCGGGAGAGGAGGGGGCCCTGCCCCGCTCCGCCCCGACGGACCCCCGGGGCAGGGAACCCTTCAGGGAGAGTCTTCAGGCAGGTTTGGTCGCACCGGTGGGGAAATGGGCAGAGTTAGAGCAAGGGGTAGAAGCACAGCCCTCGTCCAGGTTACAGCGTACATCTCACCCCAGCTGCTACTTTTAAAGTGAATTTCCAGAGCTGCTTTAAGGCAGTGAAAAGGATCCACAAAGAATCATTCCCCCCTCTCCCAAAGAACAACAAACTTACCAAAATCTCCTTCTGTTTAACAGCTGGCGGCATAATTTAGCCTGTTTGGAAAATAAAGATGAGACCCTATACTTGGGGCAGTTGCAGACACACAGAGCAGTGACAGCCCATGTCCTCTCTACCACCTGTATTTGATGATCAGGAATGAAACACCAGGGTAACAGGCTAATCCAAGCCCTCTCTTCTTCCAGCCGCCCCTGCCCCATCTCCTAAAGACACTGTCACAGAAGGACCATGAAGAGATGGCCTTCCCCTTCCTGACCACGAGCTGCTGAGAAGCTGCAAGAGCTGTGGGGCAAGACCATGCCATCAGCAGGATGCGTTCTGCCCTTCCAGAGGGGCTCCTGAGGCCCACGCCGAGCTCTGGGGCAAAGCTGCCACAGGCAAGAGTGAGTTCCAGACTCACGTAACGCAGCTCTACAACTTGGACAACCTCCACATTGGTGTTTCTACAAAGAAAAAGCATAGAAAAAAGCCATAAAATACCTAACTGCAAGAAAAGCTAAGCATGTATATGCAGCACAAACTACACAATACCTGCAGGCACAGGTGAGAAGGATCAACTGCCCACTATAAAGCTAATTACAAAAGACTTCAGTCTTATTCAGCCACAAGAAGGAACGGGCACTTCAGTCAGGGACTCCAACACGACAGAGGAGTGCTGCTCTGCAGACCTACCCCTCTACAGCATTTTTAAAAAAAAAAAAAAAGTCAGATTTTGAAATTGGCTCAAGTGGGATTTTTTTTTTTTTAAAGCTAAGCTCTTCAACTACTCAGTCATGCTTTCAAGGTTCTCTCTGCACAATTAAGGGCTGGAAATCCATTTTTTCTCAAAGCAAAGCCAGAGGTTTTTGTTTTGTGGTTTCTGGGTAGACCAAAACATCCTAAAACACCCTGTAGTAGCAGAAGGGAAAGTGTTAAGGCAGCAGTGGCAGCTGCCCATGGTCTTGTATTTCCTGGTGTTCCAGGATTTACCAGCCCAAATATGTTGTAACTGCCCTAAGAGGATGCCAAGTTCAGGATCATGTAATTATTTACTTAGCGACTCTTCCTAATCACATAGCACAGTTGTGAACTGATAGTACACTTTGTTTAAATGTTAATAACTTATGCAGATGTTGGCATTTAAAGAGCCTTTGTTGACCACTAACATACCACACAATGAGGCTTCAGAAAGTGCTAGCACTGTGTGCGCACCAAGGCACCACCCAGAGCACGTCGTCTTTCTTCATTTTGGCAGAAAAAAACCCATTCTCCCCCAAAAAGGCTGAGGCTCATAGGAGCTGGCTGCGCCCAGCCAGCCCGCAGCTGGCCTGGGGGGGACCTCTAGTGGCCCTGCACTGCTCGCCTGCCTCCCCAGTCTGCACCAGTTCACATCTTTCTACTCTATTTTTTCACATTACCTCCTGGATTTCCATCTGCTTTCTGTAACACGGTACTGAGCACTTGACTCTGCAGCCCCTAAGCCCGCAGGTATGGGTCTGTGGTGACTCATGACAGAAATGGTAAAAAGCAGCACCGTATCCAAAGGTGTTCTCAGCCCCACAACGCTGCGGTGGCTGCTGCCTGCAAGCATTTGGGAACAGGAAAGACTAAGTATTTGAGAACTAAGGTCATTTTGCACTTTGAAGCTCAGCATTGCAGACAATAGTCACCAAACAATTGCCATGAATTCAGAATGCAGAAATACAGCTATTTAAGAGCAGAGAAATGGGAGGGAGATCTGGGACCTAAGTATGCTCTGCAAGGGGTACATGACACTTCAGAATCAGCAAAACAGGTAAGTTTGCTTGGCCACTGAGTTCTAAGGTACTAGGTACTGCTGCAGAGATGACAAAAAAAAAAAAACCTCAAGAGGAAAACCGAAGGATTTTGCAGGGAAATGTTTGTCTCCATTTCTTCTCCAGACCTTACAGGCAAGAAATATTCAGGTACTGCAAATAGTAAAGACAACGCAACTCATCTCCTCAACAAATCATGTAATTTGATGGGATGCTCCCTTGCATATACACTTACGTATAAAAGACAGACTGTGCTGACGCACACTAAGTATGGCAAACTGGTTGTTTCTAAAAAAACAATTCTGCCAAACTTCAGGAGAATGCAAAGCTCCACCAATATTTTGGACCTGGACAAAGCACCTAAAGTGGCAACAGCTTCATAAAAAGACTGAAGGGGAAAGAAAACACTGTGATCGAGATTCCCCTACTGTGCAACTCAAGTCTACGGATCTTAATACTTGAAGGGTTACACTTGGTGTTACAGAGCAGGCCGAACAAAGCCAAAAACATGGTGCAGGAACCGGGACCACTGCAGGCTGTTTTGGCCTTCATAAAAAATAAACCGAACAGGGTCCGTCACTTCCTTTCTCCTTCTGTTAACCAGAGAAGCAACACCCCTGAAGAAAGCAGGGTATTGCTGCTGCTGCAGGAAAGTCTCTAAGGCCTGCTGGACACTCAACAAGAAGTCACGCTTGCTTTACATTTTCCACTGAACAACGCAACAGAGATTAAAATAACCTCTTGAAACAATCTTGCTCTGATCATCCAAGTTTCTTGTCTAGCAAATTTTATGTTAACCTACCGGCATCTGACTACCTTAGCACCAACGACAGGGCAGGAGGATGCCTGTTCAGTTGATCAGAAATGAAGCCTCTTTATGCACAAAGAATGAACAATGCCTCCAACCCAGGAAAAGACAACTCTGCCTCCTGAATTTGCCTAGAGTAGTAACAGTACCAAGAAGAGGACAGGAGATGGCTAAACTCTTTGTCCAGCTTAAATAATGAACATCAGCTAAGATGCAAAGAAGTGTTTTTATTGCAAGCACAGTGAGCAGGGAGTGGGTTGTATCTCACACGAACGTGACTGAGGGCAGATTGAAACCATCCACCCTTCTGGTTTTAGTGCTCATTTCTGTCAGGTGTACATCATTTCTGCCATGTGAGACATTTTCTTTGGAATATACAAGTAATATTCCATGTATCCCGAAAGATCTTCAATAGTCACATCATCCACAAAGGCCCTGGCTTGCTCAGAGCAGGAGCGTGGAGAACTTGAGGGAGTTCTTGATGGCAAAGACTGGGAGTGATCCTCAGAAACTGTTCTGTCAGGTGCCAACTGGAGGGTGCTCTGCAAGCCAGAGAATTTGTACACTTCCATATCTTGCCATTGTTTACACTGACAGGCTTTATTTGCACACGCACATGACTTATTCGTGTTTAGCTTGCACATGGATTGAAAGTCAGAAAGCTCCGTAGTCTCTAGGCTTGCTTTGGATACTAGATAAAGAGCAGCTGCAGAGTTCTCCTGTTTGTTCTCCAAGGCCGACTGTGTAACAGAAGCTCCCAAAGACTGAACATCAGCTCCCTTCTGGCCACCATCATGAGCAATACCACATCGTTCGTGTGCACAGGTTGCCTTTGGGACTGGCACCCCAAACCCACTGCTGTCATCTGGGGCATCGATCTGGCTCTTGTGCACTAGCTGGCTGCACGTGGAATGTGGTTTTGTGTTGCAGTGGATAAACTTTGGAGGATGAAGAATTGGAGACTTGGAACGCCTGCGACGCTGGGTTCTCACAACTCCTCTTGAAGGCTTCTTCATAGATCTACCGGGGAAAGGTATAAAAGGGAGTGAAGATTCACTAAAAGACTTATTGCTGGATTACAAATAACATCGGTCAAAATCTCTACTGCACCTTTATTGCATGCAAGAGCCTTAAGCTCAGAGTATTTGCTCAGGGTATTCCACTATCTTGGAATGTGACTTTGTTCTAGTCAAGCAGCTGTGTAAAATATAAAAGGAACACCTGAGAAATTAAACCAAAAGTGTGTGCTTTTAAGGTTAGACAATGAGTAAAGTACATGAGACGTGACAAAATTAGCTCTACAAGAAGGACCAAGCACAAGACAACAGCACAAAACAAATGAATCAAGATCAAAGGTTAGTTTTGTTTCAGCACAGGATGAGCGTGAATTTCTGCACAGACACTCTAGAAACCAATTATTTATTTTAATCTAGTTCCCAAGGCATATCGACAGCTTCTGCAATATCAAACAGTTATTGAAAGAGATGTATTCGTGATTGTTCAATTCAAAAACAGCAGTTCACATTTATATTAAGAAACATCTATAGTGTTTGGAGACCTATAGCTGAACAGCATTTCCTTTCACTTTGTATAATTGTAAATAAGAACAGTAGTCATGTATGAACAGAAAAATGCGATGTAGAGTGTTTTAAACAGTCTCTTTAATAAAGAAAGCTTGGTTCTCTTGTGTAGGAGTGTAGTTACTAGAAAAGCTGTCTATTTAAAATTCCCTGTCAATGCAGTATTATTTGAAGTAGTCTGATAATCCCAAGCTTCTCTTACCCATGCCAGGTTTCCTTAGAAGTACACACATTCTTAGATTTGGTTTCATCTGCCGCTGTTCTGACTAGTGTTCTCGGACTTGTCCCTTCGCCCACAGAGAGAGAAGCAGTACATCTGTGAAAGAGAAAAAAGTTAACACCCTAGATTGGTTAGCATCATGAATATGAAAAAGCTTATGAATCTTCTTTCCCAGAAGAGATTGACACAAATCGTTTACAATACGTCTTAATAGACTGGCCCACAAAGATGACCCAAATCAGAAAGATAGCTTTTACACATTCCTATCTCAAAAGTCTGGATAACGGACTCTTTCACCAACGTGATGCCATTCAGCAACTAGACTGCCAATCCAAACTCCACACATCAATGATAAAGCACATACAATGGCTAAATTGCAGTTTCCCGGGAGAGGGGAGGGGAATACCACCACCACTGAAGAAATGTGTCTCTTTTTCCAGAGACAAATAAGCCATTCTTTCCTAAAAATAAATGTTCTTTGGACATAAATAGACTTTGTTTAGCTGGTGAACACTTAAGTCTCTGTCTAGGACAACATAAGCTAAAACTCTTCATACTACTGTAAGCTCAACCATTTGAGCAACGGAGTTGTGTCAGCTCTTCACATTCTATTCAAGCCAGGGACCTTAGAAGATTTACTAATTTTTCTGGTGCTATAAATTCCTCCCCAGCTCCCATTTTCAAGGAGCTGCGATAATCCCAAGAACAATTTTTCCAAGTTGTGACTTCACATATTACACTGGAATTCACAAGGAAATGATTTTCCAAATCCTCTATCAAATTGGTTCGTAAGCAGGGCCGATTCCCTGAACAGTAAAGATAGGTCTCCACACACTGTTCTAGGATAGCTTTAGCTGGTATTTAATAGAGGCTGAACTATTAGTCAAACACCTGCTATTTTCCATTTAAAGAACAACGAACACAGAGCAGTAAATTGAAGGTCAACAGTAAAAACTCTAAAGTAATTAAGTATGCCTGACTTGGGGGTGGGATTAGTGATACTGAAGAAGTGAGAGGCACTTAGGTGGCAATACACTTCTAACAAGTTTAATTACTTAAATGAAAGGTAACTTTAGAAGCCCACCTACTCACCATCTAAGTTCTATGGTAACTCTAGTTACCATCTTGATGTTTACAGGCTGACTTACCCACACTTTCATTTCAGTCACCACCATAATTGCATCGCTGGCAATAGCTTACTGAAACACAGTACTGTAGAAGTAATACGTAATGGCATACATTTGACAGCAGAAAAACCATTATATAGCAGCTTTTTCTTTTTTTTTTTTTTTCTCATTTCAGACAAAAATGATCATCACCAACAGAAGACACATGCTGCTTGTGTTCTGCTACCTGGGACAGGGAGGGCAAGTGCCACGTGGCAGATCTCCCACAAAACCAGACAACACAAAAAGGATTCTTTCCCATTTAGTGATTTTGGTTATAAATAGGAAATTTTTAAGTGACATCAATAAAAATAGCTTGTGTGGGAATCATGCAGTGAATCTAACGCTCTCCTTTACTGACATGGAAAGAACGTTTCTCTCCTGGGAAAAGACTGGACTTTATTCTCACGACAGGCCTTCAGAGCTGTGACAATATGCTAACTTCAACAGCAGAGTTTTAGTGCTACAGACATAACCTCTGGCAGCCAGATTCAGGCCAAAATGCATTTCAAGCATGTTGTCAACTGCTGACTAGCGTTAGGTTTGTTTCAAGCCTGTTGGGAGCTAACAAGGATCAAAGAAATTACAATTCCTTCAGAAGTGCAGAATTTAGTTCAGTTTGTTCAACTAGAATGAAGGCTTTCAGTGCCTAACCTTTTGGAATTACTTCATTCCTTCAAATTTAACCACAAGGGCGTTCCCTTTGAGTCCATTTGAAGATGTTAACTCTGTACCTTCCTGTGCTGTTACTTACCCAGCTGTGTCAACTCTTAGCTTTTTGAATGCTGTCTGCAGGCTTTCCTCTTCTCCATCCTTCGCTTCCGTTTTCATTATTGGGATGGCCAGAAGCTGCCAGAGTTACCATGTACTGCTACAAGCAGAAAAAGAGACAAGACTGTAAGAACCTTGTTAAAAACATTAGTTGCCCAGCAGCATCATAATATATGAAAATAAACTCGAAATAGCACACTGAGCACACAAAGCTGAGGTCATTCTAGTAGAACATTTTTGAAAGTTGATTCAGAACAAGCTTTATGATACCCAAGAATGGAACAAACAGTCTCTTGTACAACTGCAGAGGTGAATTAGCATATTTAAAGTGAAATTTGGGGTCAACAGTGTTTTGGACATCCACTACAGTTTAGACAGACTCTGCTGTTTGTCTTAAGAGTGTTACCAGAATAACTCCAGAAGAGGTGAAAAGCAAGAAGGAGCACCACCACCAGAAACAGTCAACTTTCTACAACTACTGTTTCTGACTTTAGGACTTGCTTACATACATATTAAAAAAACCCAACCCACAAAACAACAAAACCCCAGATTTTTCTCTAAACAAGATAAAGCTTTAAGCTATACAACATTTTTTGATCTTATGTCTAGATCCCAGCAAGAGTAACACACTCCTATCAAAACATGACATTTTGATTGTAAATAGCTATTAAAATTTTCTGACATCAGAAGAAGCTCTTGCACAAGTACAAATGCAAATAATAGTACAAACAGCAAAAAATAAGCCTCGTTTTAAATAAGAAAGGGATGGATAAAACCTGGCTGATGTATTTCTTTAGAGTCTGCCCTGGCCATCATTTAATCTAGCTACAAAGGAATCTCAAATCTTTCTAAATTTGATGCTCTTCAGTACCTTACTTTCCGCAATCACTTGCGCATCCTACACAAGCCATGCTACTGCTAGAAAGTACTTCATGAAGGTTTTCTTCCTTAGCATGGGCTCTGCTTTTGCTGAACAGCAGCCACCAACAGTACCAAGTCTCAGTTCTGCACCAGAGTACCTCAAGCTTAGTATTTGTTGAAGTTTACCTGGCTGATTAACCTGCTTCATTTAATGCTTTTGACTTCTCTAATTCAGGAAGAACAGGGCTATTTGGTGTGTGTGCTATTACTGAGAGAGCCTTCGACTACACTGTACGGGTTGTGACAAGATCATCTTCTCAGTCTTTATCTTTAAATTACAAGGTTTTCATACTTGAAAACCTTCTACAATGAAATCACTGCTTTGGCAGACAAGGGGAGAGCAGTGGATATTTTCCACCTGGACTTCATTAAGGCTTTTGACACTGTCTCCCCTAAGATGCTGATAGAGAAGCTGATGAAGCACAGGCTGGATGAGCAGACAGCGAGGTGGACTGAAAACTGCCTGAACCGCTCCACCCAGGGGGGGTGTGATCAGTGTCACGAAACCAAGTTGGAGGTCAGTAACTACTGGTGTATCCCATCCAGTACTGGGTCCAGTTCTGTTTAGCATCTTCCTTAATGATGTGGATGACGGGGTAGAATGTACCTTCAACAAGTGTGCTGATGACACCAAACAGGGAGTGACTGATGCACCAGAGCATCAACAGGCTGGAGAAAGGGACCGACAGGAACCTCATGAACTTCAACACGGGGAAGTGTCTGGCCCCTGAAGAGGAACAGGCCCATGTGCCAGGACATGCTGGGGCCAACCAGATGGAATGCAGCTTTGCAGAAGAAAGGCCCTGAGAGTCCTGGCAGACACCAAGATATTCAAAAGCTGTCTGGATGTGGTCTTGGGCAACCGGCTTGGGGTGGGCCTCCTTGCGCAGGGTGGGGTTGGACCTCCATGGATCCCTACCAACCTCAACCGTTCTGTGTTCCGTATCTTCCTCAAGCTTTAAAAATCCATTAAGAAGGTGACTATCCAAACAGTGAATGGTAATAGCTTCTGTAACAAGAACACACTTATACAGAGCACTAACTCTACCTAATAACACAGCAATAATGCCTATGCTAGCAGTGCTCTTACCAACTAAGAAGCAGCTTTTTTGTAGCATGGAAAAGAAAAGATCTTGCTGAAGAGAGAGGAGTAATCAGAATCTCTACAGCTCAGTTACTTATGCAGATACAGAGTGGTAATTTCCGTTCCCTCACAACCTCATTCCAGTTGGAGGTGGTAGCTCTCCCCGCTGTTGTTCTGACTGCTCGCTTGGCTGTGATTTCATCTGGACACCCCGTATTGCAGACAACTATTATGACACACGCAGAAGGATAATGTATCCCAACAACTTCAAGGCACACGTTGTCCAGTGAGTCAGCAAGTAAACACGAGAGGAGGAAGCTAACACACAGACTGACAACACGATGCTCATCTGAGCAAGTCATTATTTTAGATACTGTCTTAGTTAAAGACAACTAATCTAGTGAAACATACGGTCCCTACTTCAGAAAGTTTTTTTTCCTTGACCCACACAGAAGATTCTTTAAAATTAAAAATTTGATCTACAACCCTTTTTTTTAAAAATACCAAACGCCTGTATTATATAACCTAAGCGAGAAAATGGTAGTAAAACATTTTTAGATCACCGTACTTTAACCAAAACGTACTACTAGTCTTAAACTAAGTATTTTATTGTGCTGCCCTTCATCACGGATGCAGTAAACCCTCAAAAAGATATATAATTCATTCAGATAAAGACCCACTCACTCTGTGATAACTAAGCATAAGCTTAAGCATTTTAGACACACCAGCCTACTAGCACCAGTATCAAGAAAAAAATTAATTACTGTGAAAAACAACCAAAGTTTAACGCAGTGTCAAAAAAAACACACAGAAACCCGTGTTCTTCATCTCCTGCGAGAACACACATCCATCTTTTCCCATTTTATTTCCAGCTATTCCCCAGCAGTACAGGACTTTTACAGTTCGGGCACTAAACGCTCCAAGCCGCTCCCGGCCCAGACCCTCGGCCCAGGAGCAGCCCCAGCGCCGGGACAGGGCCCGCCGCGATTCTCCGTCCGCCCGTCCGTTGCCCGAACCAAACCGCCCCCCAGCCGCTTC